>OY740765.1:132698317-133140817 GCA_963513935.1 Aphrophora alni | reverse complement strand
GTTCCTAGACAATGAGCTGTCCATTGTTAAGTTCTCCCGAGAAGCGAACCAATCCCGACGTGAGGTTGGTTCGGAGTTGTGTCGCGGATTGCCATTGTTGTGGCCGCGGACTTTTACTTGCTCGACGTGAGCTGCCGGCCAATCAGAGACGACTAGCGAGTGCGGGTTTTGTATTGTGAGATTGGCCGATGTAGAGCCGTTTAAGGCCGGGGAATTGATGTTTGTTGTGTTGGCTGAGTGCTGGCAGGTTTTGCCGTGTAGATTGTGGGAAACTAGTCGGGTGAACTAGTTCCCTTGGTGGTGACGTTAACAAGTTAAACTAAGTTAATAAATCAGAAAAAATCGAATCAAGGTAAGTATAATAACAGTGGAGTATATAAATTAAATTGTACTGGATGTTTACAATATTACATAAGACAAACTGAAAGGACATGCAAAACAAGATGTTAATGTCAAAAAGGAAGCACAACTTTATGTTTGATCTACATTTGCCAAACACCTAATTGATACTAATCATACAAACAAAAAACATAGAAGATCATATAGAAATACTTCATAAAACAAAGAGGAACAATATTATGAACGTACTAGAAGCATTTGAATTTTTCAAACACACTAAAACAGCCCAAAAGATATACTATACGATAAATTAAAATTTATCAAAATTAAAATCAGATATCCCAAATTCCAACAACATGCAGAAACTAGCACAGATCTAGATAAGATATTGATTTCAATCCAGTCAAATAACAAAACCGGTTGAAGTAACATGTGCTTACTGACAGAAAATCTTATTTTAGTTTTACTTTTTTAAACAAATGTACAAAATAAAATTTTATGTTCTATAACTGTTGTGTAGTGTTTAGTGTTTATATATTAACTATTAAGCCTGAAGATGCAGTCAGGAAACAGTTAAACATGTAGCATTATAATATTGATTGCTGAGATTTATAAAAAGGTAATTATAACCATTTATTCATATAATATATGGAAGGCTAAAAAGAGTTCTATAAAAGAATTATTATAGTTTACATTACAAATTAATCTTCAAGCCAGAAGCGTTAGCAGAAAATGTAGCCAAAGAAATCTTGTAGTAAAACATATTGGAAAGCAAATTGGAAGTCAGAGGTCTGAATAAGTGATTCAAGTGTAATAAAAAAAATAAAAAAACTGAATCAGATAACATTTCATTTGTTTATTTTAAAACTAAAATAGTCTAAACTATAACAACAACTCCAAAGGTAATATCCACCATTTGTATTATTTCTAAACTATCCTCAAGATTAAAATTGATATGGTAATATATAATATTTGTAACACTAATAATTGAAATTGAAACTAATTTGAAATAATTTAATCAATTAAAAGCGATCTTACAGCATATTGTTTAACACCGATTTTTTTTTTATGAAAACAGTCCTTGAACAAAAAGTGAAAAAAGATTTAATATATGTTGTTGTAAAGAGAAGGCGGTCATGTGACATATCGTTTAATACCGAAAGTTTTTCTTTTTAGAAACAGTGTTGGTGCAAAACTGAAAAAAGATTTACCATTTTAGAGATATATCTAATCTTAACCTTAAATGATATACCTAACCTTAATCTACTGATATCTTGAAAACGGCAAAAAAAATCAATTTTTATTGAATCATTGTTTTCAGAAAATAAATACCGTCTTAAACGATATGTCACATGATCGTCTTCTCACTTCAACTTTCAAGTCGACTCCTAAATCTAAATCCTACTAATATCTCAAAAACTGTAAATCCTTTTGCAGTTTTGATTCAACCACTGTTTTTAGACAAAAAGACGGAATTAAAAGATGTCACATGACCACTCTCGTATTAAGGTTGTTGAAGTTGACCCCTAAATCTTGGACCTGGAGTGGTCCCTTAAAATTACCAAACTTTAAAAAAGTTAGTGTATTTACATTTATATTGGGTGTATTGGTTAAAAAACTCTGATATAAAATGTGTAACAACATCAGGGGGAAAAGGGACTTTAAAACCACACTATATATAGAATATAATTGATTACACCCACAAATGTATATTTAATTGACCAGAACTGATACCCCAGAGAGAAAGAGATTGTTATTTAATTGCAAAGATAAAAAGAGATAGTTGTAGAGGAATACTTCATCAACTGTTATTTTTGTTGATATAAAGATGTAATAAATTGGAAGAATATTATTGTCAAGATAATACAAGTTATTTTTCATTTATAAATTATTAAGATATTTCATTTATACATAAGGAAGTAGTTGGCAATTCATTTGACATTGAGAGAAATTTTAAAATATATAAGAAAAAATAGAATATTTCAAATCTATTATATCAAACGTAAATAATAAAATTAACACAAAATTACAAATTTACTACCTCAATGTGAGGCTTCTTTGAAACAAGAATACATCTTTATACCATATATTAATTTGTGTACACACAAATAATTAATGATTATAAATGTCCAAATAAACCTTATTAATAACATAAACAATCAACCATTATCAGATAACTTTACAACTTGAAATTATTGGTAATTGTTGATACTTTAAAAATAAATTGACTAAACAGAAATTCAATAATTAAAAATCATTTATTCTACTAAACAATATAAAATAAAACATAAACAATTATCACAAATAATATGTTTAATAATTCAAAGACTTTTCAACGACAATGTAGCCATCCTCTGCTCTGTATGAGTTACAAAATGAAACTGGTTTTTGTCTTGTTTTAGAGAAATGGTGTTCATATATAATTTTAGTTTTATGTAATGTCACAAGTCAAGCTCAATATCTATTTAATAGTAAAAAAACTTTGTGTAAATATCAAAACTACATAATAAAAAAATTTATTATTATTTAGGAAAATATATTATTTCATTTATTTTACGGAGGCAACGAAATATCAAACGTAAATTATCAACAATTATAACAATTGTACGGGGAATTTATCCTTCGAAAAATAGTAGGACAAGTATAGTCTTGGGTTTTATTTTAAATTTGTAGCCTAAAATATGCTTTAGTAGCGGTGTATAATAAGAGACTTTACACCTTTATTAGCTAGTACAAAATATAGAGCGTTCGATAGGTTATATTAGGTTTTGGTTGTAACTTAATGTGTTGTAAAGGGGCCCAATTATATGACTTCAGCGACTGTGTACAGTAGCTTTGATGTTGAAAGAACTTCTTTCTTTGAATTATAACATTTTAGAACAAGCTTGTATTTTAGTATTGGTTATTAAAATACAATTCATGAATAAGCCAAATAATCTAGAAGATGTGGTATTCGTCTCTCATGTAATTATTAAAGTTAGGAATAAACTTTCAGTAGTTTTAAAGTTTCATTGATGCTTTTTGAGATAGTATTGCACATTAGAAGTGATAGCCCTACTTGTTTGCTTCGGTCTTTATAAACACAAATTTGCTAATTGAAGTCGAAGTTTTGTAAAATAAATACTAGTTGAAGCAATCTTTTGCTACATGTTCATTTTCGTTTCTAGCTACAGTTAAAATTCTAACAGTTGCAAATAAATATTGAAAAAACAAATGTTTAATTGATTTAAATTTCCTTCTGGTATCCAAGCCACTTAATAAAAAAGAAACTGTTTAGTAACTATAACCAAGTATGTTACCTCAAATTACTTCCTCCCATGTAGCTTTATTTTGTATTATAAGTTAATACTCGTTTCGGAATCTTAAGCTCGTCTTCATTTATTCTTTCATTTGGTGTTATTAAATTGAGTAAACTGGCAGAATCCTCATTGAACGGATATATACTCAGAGATAAGACAGGTAGTGGATCAATGGTCACAATGTTAGCTTTAGTTCAACCAGTCCTTCGCGAGATCGGCCATAGTGCGTACCAATTGTTCTTTTAGATGTTTAATTATGAAAGTTTTATATACTGTATTGTGTGTCACTGACACGAGCGAAGAGAGTGGAGACTTACTCCTAACCGAAAGTAGTGATAAGAACAATTACGAGGTTCTGTATACCTGTGTAATAACTGCTTTAAACAAAATGATGATTAATAAGACTCCTTGTTCTATCAATAAATTTTAACATTTCCTTCAGGACAAAATAAACCAATTATTCGCCATTACATTTAAAGGATCTGCTTGTATTACATTGTACGATGGGGCTGGGTAAGTACCGTGATAGTTTCCGTCACCTTATTTCAAATGGTCTCGTCGTTTTATGTCCTCAAAAATACCTTTTAAAAATGATTTCTGTTGTATTGTTGTCAAGTAAATGAGTGAATAGTAAGAAATGCATAAACCACGACAACGTTGGATTACATTAAAATTTTATTTTAATTTACACTATTAATGTTTTCATGATTCACAGCAGGTGATCCAGAAGACGTGAATCCGTAGGATCGTTTGTATCTTTGCTATTTTGCGTGATATAATAGTTAACCACTACACGAAAATATTTTAATGTGACTGCACTGAGGAAAGGCAGAGGGACAGACTTCGGACGTCAGATTGACAGATATACATCAATTCCTAGAACTACTTCTTTAGACTTAGTGTACTGCAAAACCAATATATACCCTATACCCTTCCGACGTTTAACACATTTTATGTGTTAGTATTTTACAAAGTCTCATTTTTCAAACTTTTGTATTTTCTATTCACTATCCTTTTTATTTTATAAATTTCAGATATAAATTAAATTATTCTTCCTTTTAAACGATTACTTATAAAAATACTCGTTTCATATTGCTTCCCTTAGATATTACAAAGATCATAATTTAAGCTAATTACTTCTATGGTTAGTTAACAACCATTAATTTAAACACTTATAGATTGAAATTAAGAAATATACTTCTGATTATTATTTTCCCCTTTTTTAAAAATTGTCCCTTACATTAGTTTTTATAATATTAGGTTACAAGTATAAAAAAAAATGGCTTGACTTACCTCTCTTGGCACAGTGGACATATCACTTAAACCTTATCAAAAATACACCTAATCACTACTATTTTACAAACGAACATTTAAATTTCCAAAATTTATCATTAAGATTTACTTCCTATGTTATTTGTAAATTCATTATATTACTATTTTGTTTTTAATATTGAAGGTTTCAATGTAGTATGATAAATGAATGTTTTCCTTTTTCTTCCGGATTTCCCTTCCTCTTCCCTTCAGCTTATAATTTCAATATTTGGAAAATTCAATTATTTAAAATACTTACATGAGTTGTTTTATTTCATAAATTAAAGGTTGGACTATTTCTGTATTTATAATTTGTTTCAACTGTTTAATGTTTAAATGTCCACTAACTATTTCCACAGTACCGATTTCTTAATATGTTTAATACCTTTGCTAGAAATGACTCTTTGGGAAGTGTAATCACACATTTCTGTTCTGTGTAAACCTACAAGTTTGTCCATTGGCGTACAAAAGGAAAGTGTTGAGGTGATAGTATTAGAGGAAATCTGTTTTAGTCATTTTGTAAAATATAGTCAGCTCAATACACAGAACAATATACATATCGATTATATAAAATTTATTTTATTTTGATAATAAATAATAACGAATAATAATTTATTTTGTTAACCCAATTACACTTTTATTTTGTTGACACTTGTAGGAGACTCTTTCAAACATTTATTGCTAGAAATACATCATTTTTTTTTAAAAAGAAAATATAAGTGCTTTACCTCATGAAATATTCAAGGCGGTTCCTCACTCCTTGTTTAAAGTTCTAAATGAATAATCTCCAAGTAGTCCATCTAAATGAAGGACTAGTAGTAAAAGTTTACAAATTTTACACCAACGTTGCGTCGATTTTGACACTCATAAAGCGATTTTAAGAAATATAATTGAAAGCAATACCAACCATGCATTAATCTGAGAATGATTTAGTTCCTTATTGCTCCTAAAATGCAGTTACTTTTCTCATTAAACTAAATTTCACAACCAACCTTTTATTACGATTTAGGGACAAATTTAGGGACAACTTTATGAGTCCAGAATGACTAACTATTGTGACTGATTGACCTGATTCTAAGTTATTAATTTAATAAACTAACTCTGAATAAATACAAGTTTTTTTACACATACAGTTTGCTCACCCTTATTGCTACTTTCGCAGATTCTTATATGAAGGTCTAATCCTCTCGGAAACTCTTTCTCGCCAAATACGTCTGGCTATCTTAAAAACCTCCAGCCGTCGTCCATTTGATTAATTGACCTCGTTCTCTCTCAGCTTAGTTTATATACAACTGTCACTTTAACGACGTACATTGTACTTGCAAAGTTTTCAATTACATCAATTTTTCCGGTCTGTCACGATAATTATTGATGTTACTCTGGCTTCTTAAAATATCTACAGCGTAGAAACAAAACGACACGATGTAAACTCGCATTATTAGGGATGCATTTTTAATTTGTCGAAGAACATTACATTGGCATTGTGCCAAATTTCCTTGTTTAATTCTGTAATCACGCTTCTACATGTATTTACATGGTTTGGAGTGTTTAAATGTATTTCTTTATATTTACTCAACGGAAATTAATCTCATTAAATGATAAATCTTGATGGTATTTAATTTGATAAAGGATGAGTTTATAAACTTTATATCCATGATTTATTGTAAATATTTATTATTATTTTTCCTTGTCTCTTAAAATGAAAGAAAACTTCTCGGTCATCATCACTTTATTAAAATAAAGAAGCAAAAAGATAAAATCCAGAACCGTAGCTCTTGAATAATCTAATAGCGCCAGGGTCGGAAATAACAAGAGTTGTTCAAGAGAGTCCTGATAGGAAATATTAAAGAGTGGGATCTAATACAAGACTAAATGGGAAAAGGTGTTGATTCAGCTAGGACCCCGAGATAGCCATGCTTGTACTCACAGCTCTCTATAATGAGTCTAATAATATTCATTTATGAAAACAAATTTATTCAATAAGAAATCCATAAGGTAACTTAAATCGATAGCATAAATTCAGTTTAATAATATTTAGAAAATAGTAAACAGAGAGCGATAAATTTAAAAGCGTAGCCCTATTACGTGTAAGATCATACAATTGGAAATTCCATATTAAAAAAAAAAGTCATAATATTTCATCTTCGTTATTTTTTAAATACTTTTTGACATTTTGACATCCTCTATTTTATACCAAGATCCAAAACCATATATTTACCACGTGGCTTAGTAAAATCTACCCCTCATATTCCACGACACGAATAAATAAAATAAGCCCGCGTGTGTGTGTGTGTACTTGTTATATATTATTTGTCCACGCATCAACTCCTTTTGTTATGGTTTAAATTATTGTTAATAATTTTTGTTTTGTATATTGTTGCTGTCATAAAATATATTTATTTATATACAAGTGATTTTAGTTCTTGGCATTAAATCAAGTACGTAGCAATAAAACTACACTTATGTAGCTTGTGAATTTTTATTGAGAGATTTCAAACATTATTTGATTTGTGACACTAGATTGCACAGGTGTACTACATATTTCACAATTAATGTATAAAAACCTTAAAACTATTGTAAGAAATTTTATATTTCTATTAACAAGAAAAGTGGTTGTTTGGTTTTCCCCGATAAAACAATAGTCGGTATTATTGAGTTAAATAAACAATTTATTTAAATTTTCAAAACATTATTGAAAAAAATTAAGGTATTCAAACGTATATGAAATCACTGCCTTATAATATTTTGTAAAATCACTTGATTTATGACGCTACCGTTAACGTCTTATAAGGTTACTTTAACAAATCAAACATTATTTAAATAAAACTTTCACAGCTATTCTACTTAAATGAGCGACATCTTTGTTGTATATTTTTTATCTGCTTCCTTCCTCTATTGACACAAAACAAATAATTTTATACACTAATCAAACAATTTCTATGAAAACCATTTTACTGCATAATGAACATAATTAGCAATTAAAATAATGTCGTATGACAATAGATGAAATTTTAAAATGTGTACACATGGAGATATACAACATAAATATGCTTTTTTTAAATGTGAAACAATTAACATTATTGAGCAATACAGCTTTTCAAAATCTCTCTTCAAATAAAGGAGGGTTGAAAAGAATCTTACATTCTTTTTAACTTTATTATTAATTCAGATAGCTAAACACGGTTTTGTATTAATCTTCTTTGTGTTAAAGGGCTGCTACTATGAACCCTCATTTTTCAATTTTAAAGTTAAGTCGATAAGAGTTAGAGTTAAGTTTAAAATGTTAAATGGAAGATATTTTATTGTTAAATATCATATTCATGATTACACCGTAATAATTATTTTTGAATCACCTCAACTATTTGTTATTTGAGAATCATGTCTTAGGCTATATTTAGATTTTCGCCACCTGGGAGGGGGGGGGGTGACGTAAAATGTTAAAATAGTATTTATGGTCAAGTGATACCTAATTTTAAAGGCCAACCTCAAAACCAAAACGACTGCAAAAAAATTATTGTATTAAGGTAGGTAAAAATAATTCCTTTTTAAATTTGGATGTCAAAGTGAAACATATTTCGATTAAACTCGCTACTCGTAAAACACCTTACTCTTATTGGTTGATAGCTTTACATATAGGTTATTTAACTTACATAGGTTACTTAAAGGCTAAAATTTCTCAAATAATCATAATTCTTTAATAAATAAATTCAATTTTTTTTTATATATCTTGCTCTATTATAGAACACACAACAGTATTGAACATAAATTATGAACAACAATATAAATTATATCAAGTTCAGTGACGCGTGGATTAAACAAGTACACACATGGAGGTTGTTTAAAATATGCATGACATGAAATATGGCTCGGTAGGCTTTTATCAAGCAGCTTGGTTTAATATGAGCCTTTTAAACCTTCATTAGTTGGTACGATATGGAAAATGTTTAAATGTAGGCATAAAGAAAAAGAACTATTCAAGACTCATAAGTTCACAAGAAATAATTAAGTTTGTAATAAATTCAGGGTTTTAGGTACTGTAGTGAAACCCTAAAGATAGAATCATTTTTTTAATAATAATTATAATAAACTAATTTAATGAGTAATAATAAATTAATCAATAGCTCAATTTGAACGGAATTATGGTATACCAGAAGGGCCTAAGACATGTTTGAAGTACGTTTTGAAATGAATTATTCCATCGTAACACTAAGCAACATTTACCGTTACATAGTATCACATTTAAAGATACAACTTCATCTCAAACAGCAATCGTGACTAATTAATTGTTTCAAGTGAACGTTTTAATGTGGCAGTTCCACCATCATTTTTGTTTACTGCAGTATCTCTCGAAAATCAATTCTTTTTTTGTGACAAGGGATTCAAATGTGATACACTATATACTTCACAATAAATGTGTCAATATAGTTAAAATTGATTGTAAGGAAATTAGTTTTGTAATAATCGCATAAGTGGTTGTATATTTTGTTTTCAACCGACAACAAAAGGATCGGTATCATTGTGTGTTGGTATAATATGAGTCAGTACAACCACGACTTTTTAATGTGAATTAGTATAACCAGGACTTTTTAATTTGAATCAGGATAACCACGACTTTTAATGTTAATTGGTATAACCATAACGTTTTAATGTGAATCAGTATAACCAGGACTTTTTAATCTGAATCAGTACAACCACGACTTTTTAATTTAAATCGGTATAACCACGACTTTTTATTTGATATGTAAGAGAAGATAGTTTAATACAAATTTTATAAATTGGTATAGTTTGAACTGTTCAAAAAATCAGTAAAAAAAATTAAGCTACTCGAACGTATAGGAAATCCCTTCTGTCTCTTTTTATTTTATTGTGGGCCTTTGGACTGGTTCGTAATAGTTCTCTGCATTCCTATAGTTGCTACAGCGCAACTATAACACACAATAGTGTTCTCTGCTGGAGCATTGCTACAGCGCTGTTCCACACAATTTAAATTCCTGACTTATTTTTAATAATGTATTTAAATAGTTTGTAAATAAATAATATTATTCCTGTATTTATGTTGTCATGTTTGCAGTAATAAAAAATTTGCGTGAAAATATAGAGAATTGTTGGTGAAAATTGCAGCAAAATATTCATCCCGCCTTTAAACATAAAATTCGTTAAGTTTTATTTTAAATGATGTTTGAGATTTCAGTTAAATACCGCACAAGATGTTAAAGAGGGTTGAGTCACGATTCTAATTACAGCGTTTCATTACTGGGTGGGTTTAATGGGAGGGGAAGTTTTAGAGCTACGTTTAAAACAAACAAAGGTAGGTGTTTAACGTAGGTAATCATTGATATAACTTCATTATCCTACTATTATCTGTTGTTTTTTTTAGTCAAAGTTAGAATAAAATATATTTCTTGATTACTAGTTTCGAAACATTAGTTTATCTTTTTATCCATAGACAATAATAGGCCTAACCTTGCTTTAAATATTTTCACGATTCAATTTATTTTTTTTTAAACTGTAAGAATTAAAATTATTAATATATCATACACTTTAAACCATGACTATAATTTGTTTGATTAATCTTCCAATTTGTGTGTTGATACGAGAAAGCTTGAACAAGATTTAAAATGAATATGGGAGATTACTGTTTTTATAAGTTGATTTTATTAGAACTAAAAGGTGTGAGCATGTAAGATGTATAACCTTATTTTATCCACTTCCTTGAAATTAATAATGTCAAATTTGGAGAGTGACAATCTGTTATTTGTCATCGCAAGTTGTCACCTTGATGAAATATTACGATGGAAGCAAATGGAGGAGCATCAATATACAGGTTTTTATATAATTGCGGTACCATTGCTATCTCTATAGCAGTTAATGACACAAAATAGTTTAAATGAGTATCACGCCTTACGTTTTGTAGAAAAGTAATCGTAGTAACAAAGTTCCAGATAAAATCAATTTTAGTTGAAGAAAGTAAATTCGAAATATCATATCTCCAGAAAGATATGGTGCGACCAAAAAGCCGATATGTGTAAATTGGATTTAAATCTGTACTGTAAGGATTATTAAAACAGTTGTTAGACAGATTTTTTAAACTGTGTGTACTAATTAATATTCTCTTGACGTCAGCTAGGCCCTAACGAGAGTCGTATATTCGTATATATTACAAATTCTAATCAGGCTTCGTTTGTCTCAATATATCAGCCCTGGCGGGCTTTGAAGGTGTCTGCAGGGTCGCGTTACTACACGAATATTATAATTTCTTGGGAGATTTGGGATCGTATTTGCATTTTTGATAATTACAGTATGAGTCAAAATAAACAGTACTGAAATTTTAAGATTTCATTTTCATAGTTTTACCAACAAAATAAAAGTAAAAGGAAACAAAATCTGTTAAACTCGGGTAATAACATGTTCAATATGACCTCCATTCAGTTTTAGGCAACACTCGTACCGTTTTTGAAGGTTTTCCATTAATTTGGTGAAGAGAAGATGTTTCATCCTCATTATAAACATGTTTATTTTTTCCTGGAGTTGGAAGGTGGTAGCTGGTGGGTCTTCACGGAAAATCTTCTCCTTCAACATTCCCCAGACGTAGGCGTCAGATGAAAAAAAGATCGGGGGAGTGAGCAGGGTAAGGAAAGTTCATTTTAAGGGAGATGAGGCGGTTGCCAAAAGTTTCTTGAAGGAAAGCAATGTTGGTTAATTAAGGCAGTGTTACTGGTTGCGCCATCTTGCTGGAACCATTGTGAACGAAAATACAGGTTTCGGGCTCGACGAGATCTCCTGAGGTCTCCTATAAAACTATTAAGAATGACCCTATATTGGTCCTGATTTACAGTAAGAGGATTTCCATTATTGTTTTCAATATAGTATGACAAATTATGCCTCTCCCTGACACAGCTCACCAAATGGTTACACGCTTACTACGCTGTGCCCTCTCTACAACACTGTCAGGACGTTCAAACCAAAGAAAACGCAATGTCCGCTTGTTTATGAAACCATTAAGGTGCACAATGAAATTCATCTGAAAACCATACATCACTCAGAAACTCACGTTCTCCAGAGCACATTGCTAACATTGAAGCGCTGTACTGTTTTGTTTATACAGTTCACAGGTTGCTCAATTCATACCTTGTAGGGAAAACCACCATTGTTTTTAAACAATCTTCTCAACGACGTATTGCTTATATTAAGTTTCAAAGATTTTCGGTTTAGGCTTCTTTTCGGTGACTGTAACAATTGCTGCAACATTTTTCCGTGGTTTTCATTTGTACAGACAGTATTTGGGCGACCTGAATTGTTCTTCCGCTGCGTCAAAACACTACCTTAACCTCAAAACGTTTGAACAACAGTAATAATCACAGCATTACTAGGCGGATTTGTGTGAAAATGTTCCTGAAAACGTAATGCAGTGTGTGACAAATTTGACACACCCGCACGTCCCATTCCGTAAGAGGGAGAATTATGCTCTACGATAAAAGCTTTCTCTGCAGTAGTTAGCACCATGTCAGCAAAAACTAACCTCAAATAAGAAAGAAATATTAATCACGAAGACGTGTCAACAACCAAAAGTTGACATAGCTGATCGAGAAGGCAGCTACAGCTAATTCAGTTTCAGTACTGTTTATTTTGGCGCATACCGTACTTACCTCATTATTCTTCGTACACTGGTTAAGTAAAAAAAGATTTTTAAAAACATCAACTGATGACCTTCTATAATACTCTAATATCATCATAGTAGGAAGAGAACATGAGTTAGTCAAGAGAAACCTGATAGAAAAGATGAAAAAGAGGACTTAACACAAGATCACATAAAAAAGTGAACATCTTGAATGCCACTTATGTACTAACTACTGTAAACCCCTAGGAGTTGAATTCTTCTTAGATAAATAATTCTTATTACCTCTTGATGTGCGGTGTTTTGTTAATTAGTTCAGAGTTTGGGAACTTTCAACACATCTAGTACCAGCTTCTTGTATGACTAATAAACATTAACTTGTTCTTTCTTAATCCAATTTTAATCCTCCTTATCTTCTCCACAGTACTCAAGACGTTCATCAAACATTTATTTCGTTTGTTGTGAAAAGTCGGTTATTATTTTTTAAGAGAACACGGATGTTGCTGCTTAAATATGCAAGGCGACACCGCACTGTCTGTTGGAAGGCCTAAAAAGTGCCGCCAGGACATTGTATTTCATATAATATGTCAAGAGATGTATGAATTATTAATAAAGAACAAAACACTTCGCAGAAGAATAAAGGTCACTTGGCACTTACAGTCCATTGTATTTAATTTATAGTACAAACATGTACTTTATTCCTTTTTAAATAGTTTACAAATATATAATAAACATGGTTTGAATGAATTTATTATAAATTCAGAAACACTGTGTTCTAGAGAGACAGTTATTAATAATGAATTGTTATAATTTCAAATCGTCTGTTTTTAAACCGTTTTACGGTGATAACAATATTGTTCGTATCCTAAACACTAAATCAAGGTATACTCCAACAACTACTTTATCTTTCACAGTTTTAGTGTAAACCACAAATACAAACGGTTTGGTAATATATTATTATTGCTTTAACTTATCCATAAAGTTGGCTTGGTGTAGTGTTTGTTTTATACAATAAACACTATTTATCTACATAATTGTAATATCGATTATAAAAATTAAAACTGAAACATTAAATATAGGACGAAATAAGTGTTAATAAAACATATAGGATGATGGGAATTCACGACCTCACCACGTTATATATTTTTTTACAATTTAATTTTGTTTATTGTATGGAATTAGCTTTTTATTTTTATTCTATGTATTTTAGGTAAATAAATATTGTTGAGATTTTCGTTGATATATCATCTTTTTAGTTTTCCTGACTTTCGAAAATTATTAAAAACTGAATATATTTGTGTCATATATCAGTTTGTAGAGGTTTATTAGAAAAATTTTGTCTGAGGTTAAATTAGCTTAATAGAGTTTTGTAAACCATATTTAAAATGGGGCTGGGGAAATCATCTAGGACTTTCTTTGTTTGGATAATTAAAGATTCATACGATTAAGACACCTTTATTTGTACTGTTATTGAAAACATAAGGTAATATTTATTATTTTCTCTAAGAAAAGTGGCAACGTACTCAATTTAATAGTGAAATAAATGGTCATTGTGTTCTAAAAGCAATTACCAATTGTTTGGGTAATTGAAGGTTCTACCGTTAAGGCATCATTATTTATAAAAGTAGGCCTACTATTTAATATTTTCTCCAGGAAAAATGTATGTTATATATAAATGAAATAAATGGTCTTTAAGTTCAAAAGGTAGTTCCCAATCATTCCAGTAATTGAAGGTTATAACTTTAAGGCATCTTTATTAATAAAGGTATAATTAAAGAAATTAAAAAGTACTATTTAATATTTTTACCAGGCAAAACTTTATGTTACATATAAATGAAATAAACGTTCATTAAGTTCTAAGAGATACTTCTTAATTTTTCCAGTATATGTAGGTTCTACCTTTAAAGCACCTCTATTTATAAATATACTATTAAAGAAAATTTAAGATATTATTAAATATTTTCTATCGAAAAAATGTGGTGACCTCCTCAATTTAATAAATGATGATTAAGTTTTAAATGCACTCTCCAATTTCAAAAGCAAAACTAATGTTTTTTTTTTTAAATTTATGTTTCATATATTGCACCAAAATAAGTAATTAGTTGCCGGATGTAATAAAATCAATTGTAAATGCTTCTTCAAAGGAAATTTTTAAATGGCTAATGGACATTAAGGTTGACGCTGTTTTATAGCTGTAGTTTCAACCGCATTAATGAATTTATATTTATAGTTTGTTTCGATTTTCTGATTTATTTTGTTTCAGATTTATGTGATGTTTAAAATTTTTATTAATTATATTATTAATTACAGTTTAATATATATTTCATGTATTTTTGATATTTGGTAAACGTGCGTAATAATTTTTTAAATGTTGGTGATGTTAATTGGTAGTAAGTTTAATTTAAAATGATTTTTTTTCTATTTATTATCAGATGTAATGTCGTGTGTAATAATGGAATGAACTTTTTATCTTCCTTATTTGAAGTAGAAATGGTGATAACTTCTAGAGTATTGCCTAAAGAGTTAACTAATTCGTTGACCTTTATTACACAAACTTCGTATTTTATTGTGGTAAACCAACAAAAATAAATTATTATTATTAAAATTAATAAATATAAAGAAACGTTTGTGTGATGTAAATAATAGTTGTATTAGAATATTGTTTGGGTAATAATAATGCGTGTAAAATATTATTGCAGTAAGTGAAAAAAAATATTGATTGTAAGAAAATATCAGTAATTTATTGTTAAAAATTATATATGAAATTTTTTTCAAAAGGCTTTATAAAAACTTATAGTTCGTGATCTCCTTAAAAACACTATACAGTACAATTATAAAACGGGGAAAGCGGCTGAATAAAGAGTCGCCTCACTCTAACGCACGCGCCATCACACACAGGAGTGCAGACTATTAGGACCCACTGTGCTTCACTTGATCAAACTTTCATTTATTTTATTTAACATTAAAAAATAAAATCTGTATTTTTTTAAAAATTCTAAACATCATTACAAGAAAAATGAGACTAAACAATGTATAATTTACTTTAATACAGTCTAAACTCAACAATGTTTGTTACAAAATGAATGACAGTATGATTACTAATAAGTTTGAATAAGCAACACTATCGTATATCTTTACCGAAAAATATGTAATTTTCAATTTTAATGAAACAAAAGAGCACAATATAATTTTAATAATATTATTATAAAACATAAGCAGTACTTTATTATTTACATTGTATTAATCGGTGTATGAATAAATATGTATTAAAATAGTAATATTTGCATTTACACAATTTATTTTTTGCAACACTCCTACAGAGAATAATGTCGAAAACAACAAAAAATCCACCAATAATATTTAAAATGTAATAAATATTTTAAGAAAATGCAAAAACATATATTTGTATTTATAAACGTTGTGATAAGTTATACATTAAATAAACATTTAGGTCATTGTTGAAATTGGCCAGTAAATTATACGTTGTTTGGTCTAATGTTTCTTGTAATTATGTGTAGAATATTATAGATTTAATAGTCAAATATCAAACATAATAAATTAAAATTGTATAAAGTGAAGCCCAGTAGGTGACTCGTACGGGTAGCTTGGGGTAGGTCACCTAACACCCTAATCCTCTGAGCTTGTGAGAGTGAAGCGACCCTTCGTTGAGCCTCATTCCCAGTTTGATAATAGTATAAGCAATGACTACATTTATGTAGTCATTGGTATAAGTTAGGACTGTCTGAGGTGGTGTTATATAACTGGACTACTGTACTTGTAATTCTCTCTAAAAATCTCTATATACATTTACCAGAAGATTATTAACCCAATTAAAAATTGAAATGAAATAACAACTGTTTGTATTTAATAAAAAAGAAATTGACTTTTTGATATTTAATATTAAAAACTGCATTTAATTGGATACTGGATATTTCTAGAAACAGTAAACGACAGAAATTAAACCTCCCTATAATAAAATTGTAGGATAATTAGGATTATCGGACGTTCTATGGAAAAATTAAATTGTTTACTTCAAGGCACCTTCATAGAACACTCGAAATTAAATTGTTATTAAGTTGTGACGTGTTTGTTATAGTGCCGAAATAATGACTAATAACTATGAGAAATAAAATTGGGTTTTAAGAGAAGAAATAATAGGGGTAGCATTTAATGGGGAAAATAGAGAATTGAAAATAATAATTTTTGAAATGTATATTGATAAAAAAAAAAAAAAACACGATTTTCATCAAGTCGGATTCGATGGTTGGGAAACGTTAAAATTGAGTGATGGGAAGACACCCAAGGTGATCTATAGGACAAGAATGGAGAGGAGAGGAAAACAGGGTAGGTCAAGAAATAGATTGTTGGAAGTAGTTGAAAAATATTTATGCCAAATGAAAGTGAGATTACGGGGGAGTATGACGGTTGTTTGGTTTGGGATTACGGCATACATTACGAAAATACACCATAATTTTCCTCTCTTGTTGTTTAAAAGGTAAAACTCTAAGTCATCATACCTTTATAAAAAAAAGAAGAGAACATAAAACATAGACCACTTGACCACTAAGAGCGCTAGAGTCGGAAGAGAACAAGAGTTGGTAAAGAGATATGATGGAAGATGAAAATAGAGATGGAAGAGAGGAATATAACCCAAGACTCCTTGAAAAAAGGTGGAATCTAGCTAGGGTATCTCTGGTTTGCCATGCCCGTGCTCACTAAAGTGATCCGAGGAAGTTATTGACTGGAACGAAGTAAGTTGAAGCTACATGTAATTGTAAACAAATTCAAAGTCCCTATAGCCTAGTTTTCGACACGAGCGAAGCGAGTGGATATTTTTATTAGGTAACGTGTCAGAATTTCTTCCTTTAAACATTTTTAAAATATTTATATAAACTTGTAGTCATCGATGACCTAGCCATTGAATAATTCCAATGCTCTTCAGTCTAAAATGTATCAAAATAAAATGACTATATTTTTGTAAGAACATTTGTGTTATTATTACGCTCTATTTTATCACTTTAAAACGTTAATTATAAATAAATATTCTCTCAGTTTAAACGACAACAAATGGAAATAAATTATTTGCGAGTATTTATATATCGCGGTTACACATGAATGGATTTGAATTTTATATTGGGAAGAGTATTCAGTGAATGGAGGGTGGTACGGATCAAAGTGAGATTACAGCTTCGATAAATTATTCTAAAAGTACTGTTTTTAGCTTATGGGAAGAAAGAACGGTTTAGTAATCAAATTAAAGGCAATGAAATTAATTTTAACATTTTTTTAGTTAAACATAAGTAAATTCGATGATAACTGAAAGGTTCTACTTGTATGCCAATACAAATAACGAATTAAGCTAATTGAAATAAGTATCCTAACTTTTCAATCTGTCACGTGACCTCTTTGATTCTGTTAAATATAACGCTAGGACTTCGTTCTAATCATTAGGTGAATACCGAATCACTCAAATGAGGTCGTCAACAAATTAAAATAAATGAGATAAAAAAACAACACATTTATTTTTCGGAACATACTAATTTTCTAGGTGAGTAATACCGTAGCTACCGGACGGCAACTGTCGTTATATTATTTGCATCTACTAGAACTTGTGTTTACTCCAGGGTTCTTGGACTCCTGTAGCTTTGTCTAAATGTAACTTTAGTTGGTAATTTAATAATTGATATACGCTGTTTATATTTTTTTATTTTAAATACCTTGTAAATTTCAAATTCTTCGAGACCGTTCATGTTTCTCCTTCAGGTGCAAATTCGATTAAAATTTAATAAACCCATTAGGTTTAAAGTTACTGCTGAAGTCCGCTTAAACGTGGTTTTCGTCTATTAATTGAGGTACATAAATGATTTGTTACATAGTATTTTTCGGAAAGTGTTCTTACCTATCACATCTCTCTTGACCAACTCTTTTTCTTTTCCGACTTTGACGTTATTAGAGTATTCGACGGCTAGGGGTTTCCAAATGAAAATAATCTCCAATCAATTACTATCTGTAACACTAAAGAACAGTTAATAACACAAATAAAATATCCATGAAAATATAGCGTTGTCTAATATTGGGGAACCATGCGTTTTATACAAATTAAATATTATTAACTTGAGGGCTCCTTCTAGAATACTAAAAATGAAACTGTACCTGCGACTGCTAAGACAAATTGTTTGTTACACAGTAAAACTTTGATCCAAAACAGTGTAAAAAATAATTATCCCCCTAAACTACGAATAAAAAAAAAGAAGATATTATGCCCAGAAATGTGATGTATGCCATTAAAGAAATACTATTTATATTGAAGAATTAGGACATTATCTTTTTAGAAAAGTATAATGTTTAAACACTTGGTAAGACTGTGCAATGGAAAGCCATCTAAAATGGAAAGAAAGGAATAAAATAAGATGAAAAAAAGACTAAACCCTGATAGAAAATCAAGAGATACCTGATAGAAAAGATGCAAGAGAGGGATCTAATCCAAAACAACATGAAAAAGGTGTATATCTACTTTAGGATAATAGGGATTTTCAACCCGTACTCACAAATAATAATACCTGTGAACCTCTGGTAATGGTTAGAATGGAATAAAGATAAAACAAGCTAGATCAAAATGTAGGTAGATGGACGATGTTGGCATCCGTCTGTGTATGTATGTCAGTTATATTTCTAATGAAATAACTTGTTACAATCTCCACCATGATAACGTAATTTTTACAGCTCATTCGTGATTATATTTTTACATCAAATTGATTATACAAACATAGATATATAGCATATAATGTCCTTGAATCTTTTCCATCAACCTTTTAAACAGAGAGTATTGGTATAGATCACTTAGGTTATAATAAAATAAGAAATTACGATTTATTATAAAGTTTTTGTTTCTACTTTCAGAAAATCAAGCTGCGCTGTAAGCATCCCTGAATCCATGATGCTTTGGGTCTGTTGTAATATTGAAATGTATCCTGTAAGGAATAGTGATTCAATCTTGAAATGGTTGTCCTCTGAAGGTGGACTTAATTTGAGGCTACTGATCGCTCTTTTGCCAGCAGGTGTGACCTTTATATTCCGGAACGTTTGAGCGGTTTATAGACTATCTGAAGAATGATGTTGAGTAAAAGATTGCTAGATAATAAAATCTTAGACAAACGAAGAAGTGCATCCTGATCCTTAAATTTAAAGCAACAAGATATCACTGGCGGAGAAGATAGGATGTATTAAGAACAACAGGTCTGGTAATTGAACACTCACGAGTACGGGCGTGGTTATTCCGCTAGGCCCTAGCTGGATCTACACTTTTTCACGTTTTTCTTGAGTTACAGTCTTTAATTTTCAACTTTCCTGACAGATCTCTCTTGAGCAATCTTTGTTCTTTTCCGAAACTAAAGCTATTACAGTAACACTCAGGGGCTTACTGTAACGAGTACTCATTTGGCAATCCCGAGAGTACCTACCTGAAGTTACACCTTTTCACGTTGTCTTGGGTTAGACTCTTCTCTTTATCTTTCTCATCATTTCTTCATAAAATCTCGTTCTCTCCACACCTTAAAGCTATTAAAGAATTTGAGGGATAGGGGTTTTTATGTAATGTTCTTTTCTTCGCTTTTTTATAAAGAATTTTTTTTGGAGGGGGAGTGGGTTATAACTAGACATTTGATTGAAGAACATCTTCTGTGCAAGATTAAGGTGTAGTTGGTAGAAGACTGAAGGTACTTAAAGAGACTGCAATTTTAAAGGATAATGATGCGAAAATCTTAATGAGTTTTTTAAGAGCATGTATAAAATTCATAAGGATATTAAGTTGCGTTATATATAAGTTCTGTTTTTCGTCACCACTCCAGGGATACAACAATTTCAGACATCGCAGACTTCCGGTGATAAAACTATGTATGCTCAGGGAATGTTATGGTCTGTCTATACATAACTTCTGATATTATTATTTTCTTTCAATTTAATTATTATTCTAAAACACGTTCTTTCCTCTATAAAAACTAAAAACTACCATACAAATTTATTCTATCAAGATTCGTGGTTTCATGTCATGTTTCTATATAATTGTACACAATATTAAAAGTCAATTGAGCTTGAAATCTAACATAATTTCAGCATATCGTGCACATGCAGTTCGTGTGTAAACAAGACATCAGTGTTATTCAGTTTTTATGTACATTTTAGTAAATTATTAAGGGGATTCACCACTGAAAATAGTGAAAAATCATGAAATTTTCAAAAACAATTTTTTGGTGTTATTTTATCATTTGGAACCTACTGAACAAGAATATAGTAGCCTAAAACCTATATCTTAACCCTAAGTATGAAAAAAATAACATTTTTTGCATACGCCTCAATGGCTAAAATTTCACATTTTTATTAGATACCTTATTTTTTGCTAAAAACATCATAATCTTTATTTCTTTGATATATTTTCATTATAAATATGTAAACCACATATTTAGATCTTGTTTCATACACATATTCAATAATTGTACTGTTTTATTTTCATTACTCTATACTAAATAAGATGAAGAAGTAGTAATAGAATAAACTAGTGTTCTGTCATCTGTCATTCTGCTGTTGAGTTTTAGGTTGTTTGTTTTGAGTAAAGTTTAGTTCAGTTTTATGCCATAAAATATGGGAAGAGTCAAGAATACAAGAACAAATGTTGCTAGAAGAAATAAGGACAATATTGCAAAGCGGTATAAGGTGCAACCTGCAAGTCTTGTAAGAACTGACACAGACACATGTATCAATGATGAAAGTGAGGTTATGTTACTACCCAATGATGATGTTACTGTACTAAGTACATCTGAACAAGGTAGGCCTACCTCATGTTCTAATAATGAGAATGAAGTTCCCGATAAACATACAGGCTTCGCGATTTTCAATAGCTATAAAACAGAAGTCACATTTGACGATAATGAGCCTAACTATATTTTGGTAAATGGAAACAAACTATCAAGTTTTATGGAAACATTTCCTTGTCCTGAGTGTGCAGGGAACCTTCAAATGCCTTCAAAAAGGGATATGCACATGTTTTTAATATATGGTGTCAAGAATGCGATTACAAAAATAATTTTGAAACGTCTAACAAAACAGTCGAACATGAGGGCGTGACTTCACGCTTATCGTACGATGTATATATATATTTTTTTATTGAACACTGATATGATAATGTGACCTAATATTGATGTATAATACAAGCTTTTGACCTAATTTATTGTGTAAATTTATTTCACAACCATCAACTAAAATATATACTTGAAATATTAGTGTTGAACAAACGTTTACTTTCAAACGCAGTTTTCCGAAAGTTTGAATTTCGACAAATTTTCAGACAAAAATCGATATATCTTGAGAACCAATTGAGATAGAGAGTTCATATTTTCACCACATATTCAGTAGATCTTTTACTAAATATTTAGGTAGAATTAGATTTTTAGGAGTATATGTTGCTTAGAAACATAATTTTATATATATGCAAGTTTTTTTTGAAAAAAAGACTAAAGTTTACTCTATGATTTTTTGAAAACCACTAATGCTACCATGATAAATCTACCTAAATATTTAGATTAGATCATTATGTTCAAAATGAGACCATGAGCAGTGCAATATGTTGGATAGTGTCTTAGATATATCACTTTGAAATATGGTCTGAAAAACGTGGGAAAAAAACAGTTTTTATTCGCTGTAACCTGTATGTGACAATTTTTGGCCATTTCATATTTTTGTATTTTTTGTTAGCCTACTACACACTAGAAAAAAAATAGTTAAGCGATTTTTATTATGTATTTCAAAAAAAGTATTGTTTCAGTGGTGAATCCCCTTAAGTTACAAGGCTTTATATTGTAGTATTTGTTCAAGAAGTTCTTCCATTAAATAAATACATTTTAAAAGTCAAACACACCGTCGTTACCATGGCAACGAAATAAATTTTCTTTGAATTAGACAACTTTTCTTTGAAATTCTATTTCCCTTTTTAGCGTCTTTTAACACAAATAATGTTTTTAATAATTGCGAAAGTTTCTATTTCATTAATTTAATAAAATAATAAATGGTTTTTGAACTGTATCCATACTCAAATATGCTCTAAAATACAAAGAATTTCATACAAAAACATTCAAAGTTGTTTGCTTTAAATTAAGGCGGTTAAGATAAGTTTTGTTGTTTTTCACTATAATTTTATCAACATCTTGTTTTGTTTTTAATCATAACTCTCATATTTAAATATTTTCGATCAATATATATTGAGCTTCAATTTTTAGATAATATTAGATAAAAAAACTCGAACTTTGTGAGATATTGTGTTCGAGTATTTTTATCTATTATTTTCGATTTGGAGATATTGATAAGTATGGTTAGAAAGTTAAGAAGAACACATTTCTGAGTATATAATATATGTCCTTATGACATGTCTGAGTAAAATAACTTGTTATTATAAATTAATGACTATTTCTTATTCACCAATGTTATAATCAATAAACTTGCAGAAAAACAAAAAAAATATCTTGATTAAATTTCACGTTGAGGCTGATGATCGCCTTTTCCCCAAATGGTACAGGATCTTTATACTTATCATGCGTAGTCGCCAATCTGTCTATTATTATTCTATACAATTTTTATCTACGAGAGGCATTCAAAAAGTAAGTTCCATATGTTTGTATTGCTGTTTGTTCTTTAACATTTTAACTTTGTACATTTTGATTACAGCTGTTAATTGTATTAAGTTTCTGTAAAATTTGTATTATCCCATTGTTGACAAGTGTGAGTAATAATGTCGCGTCACTTGAAAGTTTTACACACGTTGGAACTAATTACTGTTTCTCGTTTTCTACCAGCTGAAAAGTGTAATCCCATTAAAATTACAGTGATAAAACACACTTTTTTTTTGCTAGCCCACAGAAAAATATTGCGAGTTGTTTAAAATAGACGCAATGAAATCGAGGATGAGTCTATTGTTCAATTGAGGCAATGTTCAACCTATTGATTCTTGAAAACATAAAATTCACGGAGAACGAAATTGCAACTGAGATGAATATTTCTCATGGAATTGTGCACAGTAGTGCACATCTATGATTATCTGTACTTTCGAAAAGTGTGCGTTTATTGTGTACATCGGTTACTCGCTGCAGAACATAAAGAGAAGCGTTTTCAATCGACTCAGCTATACTTGCTTCTTTATCTCAGACACAGCAATGAATTTTTAGGCAGAATTGTGACTGGAGATGAAAGCTGGGTCCATCATTTCACTTCTGAAACAAAACGAAGTTCAAGCGAATAGAGACATGGTCAATCTCCCTCTCAAAAAATGTCTCGACTAATTCAATCATCACGGAAAGTGATATTGATTGATGTTGTCAACAATCAATGTGACAAGGGGGAATAGCAATACAATTAATGAAGTAGCTTACTGTAAAATCTTGAACAGACTAAGAAAGTCAATTAAAGATTGCCGCCCAGGAAAACTGTCAAAGGTTTTTTGCTTGTCCATGACAATGCAACCCATCATTCTGCTCGTGTGACAAGAGGCATCATAAGCCAAAAGTTCATATGGGGAAAAGTGAGAACATCCTCCGTAAATTTAAGATAAGTGAACAATGCAGTAAGACAATGGTTCTCAGGTATTGGACGCAATTTGTTTAATGAAGTGCTTGAAAAAATAAATGTGTCTGAATCGATAAGGCAATTATGTAGAAATATTTAGTAAATTTAAAATAGTTAAACAAATTTTCTAATATTTTCCAAGTTTTAATTTTTTAAATTTTAGTGTAATTTACTTTTTCACTTTCTCTCGTCGAAACTTGCCTTCTAGTAGTCATATTTTTCATGATCATCACGACTGCCGTTTCAGCTATTCAGACTTTTTTCAATAATATTTTTATATCACGGTTTATCAAGACTACTCCAAAGTTTCTCTGCATTTTTTAAATAACCTCCATCCATCTTTAGAAATTAAATTTGAAATAGAAGAGAACAATAGCATCAACTACCTTTTAGTCGCCATATAAAGGAAAACACATTTACAAGTACACAGAAAACTCACGAACGCAAATCACGCCAATTCTAACCATCTACAATCCTACAAGATTGTAGCATACAACCGACTACAGGATATCGTGATGACCCAAGACGATTTTAAAGGAGAATACAACACCATAAAATATATTGCAACTCAAAACTGATATAAATATATTATTGTTGAAAATTCAAAATATAATACAGCAAAATCATAGAGCGGAATTTTCGCCTTTACTGCAGATGTGAACAATGATTATCTTATTTAAATAAATTATATTTATGCTGCATTAGATGAATTGTATTAATTTTTAAGTGATCTCTAGCAGGGTGTTAAAGTTAAGCAATGTAACGTTAATACACTCATAAGAACTTGTAAAAATGTTGGGTAACAGATTTTTAAAAGTTAGATAATCCTGTACGTGGAAAATTATGTTTACACCTTACGTTTATTATTTTATGCCATAGATTTTCAATTGATATGTTAGTTTGTTATGGAAATTCGTTGAGACATATTATTTAATATTGAAAAATAAACGAAAGTAATATTTTGTTCTAATAATATGTGTTAAGAATATGTAGGCTTACTTTTTCACTGTTTAGATCACCCTGCAAAAATTATGTAATTTCTAATACATCTTGGGTTACTTTACATCACAATAACACAAAATAAATCAATATTCACCCAGAACTTCAAAATACGCTAAATATAATGATTACAAATTCCGAATTTTAAAAAGGGGTTTTTTAACACTCTGTATATTCTAATTCACTTTTGTACCACGCTGTAGGTAGGTCAGATTGAGAGCACTAAAATGAGAGGTCGAACATTTTACCATATAATGCAGGTCTTGATCTAATAAGCCGTTTCCACAATTTACTAAAACCCTGTATTTAGAATTAAAGTCATAAGTCAGAAATGGTTTTATTATTTCATTAAATAGAAAGAAACAAAAAGAGATAATTTTCAGTTAAAAAGATGAATTCTATTTTTTTTTTTAATTAAGGAAACTAACAGACTTGCAAAAAGGACAGGAAAAGAAATTACATGTAAATATAAACTGTATTCTCGTACTCTATATTTAACTAATATTTCCTCCATCAAACAAGAAACGAACATACTAGATGAAGGCCTTGACCATAATGCAATCAGTAAACACGATAATTTTATTAGCGCTCTTATTGACGCTGAATATCTAATACAATGTTTACCTAAAGATAAACAAAACTCTACCCGAATACTTGTAAGTAATAAAGTAAACAACGTCGTCCAATAGGATCATAACAAATTTATCCAGTTAATTAATATCTTGATCAAATAACCTTCTCAAGTTTTAGCAGAACCATTCAATCAAATGACGCCGTTATCACAAAAGTAGATAGAGGGAACAGCACAGTAATTAATTATGAGCAATGGCGATGTTAAAAAGAGGTTTTTTTTTTCAGTGAAAACATTATAACAAAATTAAAAAATATCCAACTAATTCCTACAATAAAGAAATGTAACCATAAACTCCTGCAAGATTCAATTAGACAATGATAAAAATAATATAATACAATGATTAAACTAGTCGCTCTAGTGTTGTGATAGTTACCGATCATTCAAGATACTAGACATCGAATCTAGTTTGTTTTTTTAATGTGTAATGCGGTACGAAGGATACTAACTAGTCGATATAATAGCTTCAAATGGTTGAATAGCCGATAAGGCCGTGACAACATGATAAATAAGTCTATTAGACGGTAAGTTGTATATCTTTATACTCCAAAACGGTTAGTAACTCTGAAGGTCATTTAAACAATAAAGTTTAGCTAAGGGTTCCAATGGTAGGTGATAAAATGTTATGCAGATAAAGAGGTTCATCCTGTTACACAAGTCTAAAACAAAACGGTATCTCTTACTCAAGTTGTAGGATGTAGGGAGAACAATAATAGGCCTGCACATTGAACACCGTCCAGTCAGATACCATATAAACATAATGGCACAGATAGTAGACCTAATGAATGAAAACACAATTTCCCACTAAAAATCACTTTATTTCTGCAACACAAATACAAGATGACTATTCAATGACTAAGTCATCATAATTATTGAAGTTTCCACACGTGTAGATCATTACAGTTGACATGCAATAGAGTTTAGGGTATACTGTCTTATCTGTGATATTAGGTTCCTCACAGGCTCACTCTCATGAGAACAGTCGTGGTAATTCCGAGGAAGCCTAGCTGGACGTACAACTTTTTCACGTTGTCTTTCTTTATATCCCTCTATTTCAAATTTACAACCCGGTCTCTCTTGACCACCAGTTGTTCTCATCCGAACCTAAAGCTATTACAGTAATAATTATTGGCTTACTATGGTACGTGTATGGTAATTCCGAGGTAACCTAAATGGTGGTAAACCTTTTCACATTTTCTTGCTTTACATATTTCTTTTTAAATTTTCCTATCAGGTCTCTGTTAAACACCTCTTGCTCTCTTTCGAACCTGATGCTATTACAGAGTTCACAATAGTGAGTACGGGCTTGGCAATCCCGAGAAGACCTACCTGGATCTACACATTTACACGTTGTCTTGGGTTATATACCTCTGTATCAACTCTCCTCTTAGGTCTCTCTTTTTCACCTATTATTCTTATCCGACCCTAAAGATAATAGAGTAATCCTCGGACTCACTATAGTTAGTGGCTTGGCAATCCCGAGAAGACCTACCTGGATCTACACCTTTACACGTTGTCTTGGGTTATATACCTCTGTATCAACTCTCCTCTTAGGTCTCTCTTTTTTCTCTTCCGACTTGAAACTATTAAACTAATCCTCGAGCTCACTGTAATGATTAGGCCTACGATCTGGCAATCCCAAGAATACCAAGCTGGATCTACACCTTTTTTACCTATCTGGATCTACTCTCTCCTCCAATATAATCCAGAATTATAAAACTATTAATATTATTGTTCGGTCGGACATTTGCCATCATTTGTGTGTAATAAACAGTACACGACATTTCGAGAGTATAAATCAACTTCCGTTATCTAGTGCCTAACTTACAAACTAAAACATGCTGACAAAACACATGCCTAGATGTCTAGGCCTATTTACAGAAACGTCGTGTATTGTTTATTACACACAAATGATGGCAAATGTCCGAACAAACAATAACATTAATACTAAACTATGTTAGACCTTTTCATGTATGTTTTAATCCAACGTTTTTCAATTGACGTGAGTTGATTAATGTTTTCGAAACATCATGTACTAGTTTTATATAGATACAATCTTGTTGAGCGCTGTGGTGAAATTCAACTTACTGATCTGTGGAGTGGGAGGGATTTTAGCTTGCACTCAGGTTATCATAGTTTTAGGTTTAATTTTATTTAATTAGTAGATATGTAAGGTTAGATTTAGTTTATAAGCAAGACCCTCCGATGATGTTAACCATGTTATCGAAATGTACATCAGGGCATTAAGTGGAAATAATTAATAAAGAACAATTAATCAGATAGTTGTGTTTTATTAAGTTTCTAGTGATTGTGGTTAGGGGCAAATTCGAATTATTATAGTTTTATATACGTAAATTATAATGAATTTCTGAAAATCATATTTACCAAGAATATTTACATTGATAAAACATAACACTAAAACTACAGTTATAGTAACTCCATCATAAGTATTATAAAAGCAAACAAGAATTTGGAATCTCTAGTTGAAAACAAGTTAAAGGTTGTGTGCGTGACTGTTAGTCAATTCTGTAAATGGGTTTTTTTTTTATTTTGTGTAAAAAAGCGTTACGTGTGTATTTGTCATGCTTTCGAAAAGAACTAAATAACGCAGCCCTGATTTCATATAATGACAAGGCTTTTGAAGTTGTTTCTCTCAATTCGTTCGTAATATTTCAACAAAGTCACAACTTAAGATGACATATAACACATTGTCTGTTTATACAACTTTTATATTATCAAGGAAGGCAATAGATCACACATAGGCCTACTGTCACCTTCATAGAGTTAATTTACAAAAACAGTTAAATTACTTAAGCCTAGTTATTTAATCTTGTACAAACTTACAGTGTGTTAAAATTATTTGTATATTAGTAATGCCTTTTTATTAATTTTGTGTGAATCGTAGAAAAAAATTAAATAAAGGGATTATAAAATATATGACCATGATGACAAATTAGTGTTTTAAAATTACTAACAATGAAATAAATACTGTGTCAAATTAAAAAAAAGAAGAAATTTAAGATAAAGAAATGACCTCAATAATAATTCATATTAAGGGTGTAACTGCCCTTGTTTATGTTTTACGTTGCCACCAAACTGCCCCTATCCTTAAACCCTCATGCAATCAAACTGTGTAATTAGAAACGTGACTCAACCATTTTAACTTATTGTGCAGTATTTAATGGAAATAACTCCTCAAGCAGAAATTATCCAGTGTAGTTTGAAACCTGAGACGTATTTTAGAATACTTTCATATACCTCGCGCATTACTACATACACATTATAATAATATGTAAAATACTAGGGCAGTGTTTGAGGAATAAAATTATAAGAAAAGTTTTATCTATAGACTTAAAAGTATATACGTGAAAATAGTAATATAAAAGTTAACAATGGAAGAAAAATATAAAGGCTATGTATAAGCAAGATATTAAACTTAAAGCAAACACATTTTTCATCTCTCACGATATTATTTTAGCCTTACAAAACAGTTAGTGTTGAAAATCTGATAATCATATATCTGAAAAGAAATAATTATTATGTTTGAAAATTCTGGTTGTTGAAAATGTATGAAATACATCAGTGTAAAATTATTACTTTTGTAAAGTATATTCAAAAATTGTTCGTTTCGAAAATATAATTCATTAAATGTATTTTTTTTAAGTTTTAAATTTTTTTGAAGGATTCACTTGCCTCGGGACCTACTTATCCGTTTTGCGTTCCGCCAGCGAACAGCTCATTGGCCTACACATTATAGCCTAAATGTATTTTATGGCTGGTTAATACTTTGGCATACAAATCTGCACCGATTAAGAAATCATTTTTATCAGGGTTATTGTAACTAGGATCTGCAAGTTTCCAATGTTTTAACTTTGAGCGTAAAGGAAATGTATTCTCCTATTTTGGAAGGTTTGAATAGATGTTGTCTACTACGTTAAGATTATGATTTTGATGAAGTAAATAACCATTAAGTGGTAATATGTTGAATTTAGCAAACCTTTTGATTGCTATAGACATGTTAGAAATACCATTTAGCTGTATGTATGAAGGTTTAACATATAAACCTAGTTTATTAGCACATTGTGTTTTGATTAAAGAATCTGACTTCCCGAGTTAAGCAATGCGATTACGATATTTGATTT
The DNA here is from genome assembly GCA_963513935.1 of Aphrophora alni. Lineage (NCBI taxonomy): Eukaryota > Metazoa > Arthropoda > Insecta > Hemiptera > Aphrophoridae > Aphrophora > Aphrophora alni. The sequence goes on along the minus strand of OY740765.1, from coordinate 133,110,874 downwards.
TGTTTGAAATTTATATTATTTTTGCGGAATTGAGAATTGTGAATAATACATTGTTGACATGTATTTATTGATTTGCAGTTATATACTTTATGTGAAGGACACAAACAATTAATACAATATTGATTAGTTTTAATAAATTCTAGTAGTTTTTTGGTTGTTAACTATTTTAATTGATTACAAAATCAATTTTATGGTCTATTTCCTTATAGAAAATCCATTGTGCGTTAAAAGATATTGCTACATTATAAACGTTACGATTTATTAAAGAGGTATTTTTTAGAAGTATCAGATATCTTAGGAAAATTTGTTTTAATATTAGAAGTGCATATTTACCAGATACTGTTGCGAGGGACTCTTCTAAAAGAAGACATTCACGTCTTAAAAATTTAATTACATCATAATTGGCATTGTATGGTCTGTTGTTCGTTTGTTTTCGAACCTCTTTTTTGATTCCGTATCAAGTTTTCTTAGTAAAATTGTTTAAAGGGTTACTCTTGGCTTATATCATAATTTAAAGCTTTATGAGATTGAGAATTTTCTGAATAAATATCCAGGAATCGCCTGATATTTCTCAACGAAGTGATATTCGGTATATCAATAATTTTATTTATATGGTAATAAACTAAGCGTCTAACATTTTGATAACTTTCGAATAGTATATCCCAAGTAACAACTGCAAGGGGTGACTGGAAGCAATGTTATAAGGTTTAAAGGTTCATCTTGTAAAAATGACAGTATATATGTAACTTTTTCAACAGGAGATAAGGAATCATTCTGATGAATTATTGTGTGAAACAACTCAAAGAAATTTAGAGCTCATGTGGTTAAATAATACAATTTTTAGCGACGTAACATTCTAAACCGTTCCAAACGAGTTTACCCAGCTATTTAGAATTGATTACGTTTATGTTGGTTTGCCTAATAGAACGTAAAACAGAAGCAAATATAACACAATGACAAATAAGACAAGTTGTTGATATAAATCCTACATATTCAATATGTGATCTTAAGATCGCTAACATTAACCCGATGAAATCTAATTTCCCCAACTTTACAATTACCGGCTGTCTATTTCATTTTAACCAAAATATTCGTCACTAATAAAGGACTTCGGCAGGTATCTAGATGTGGAGAACCCGGCAATAAGACATCAAATTCAAGAAATATTGGCACTGCCGTTTGTTCCCGGTTATGGTGTAGGATATTTTAAATGCCAACTTCGAACATAATATTTTAGACTTGGCCACAAACGTTGAAACAACGTACATTATTGGGTATCGGGCAAGTAGCTGAAGAATAGCAGTCCGCAAAGTTCCGACTTGAAATTTGGAATGTGCGAACAACCTATAGCAAACAGCAAACAAACAATTTAGTCAAGGGATTCCACTCATAAAGAATGTTAATGGTGTACCATATAAATATATGGCGATTCCTTAGATATTGCAACAAAAACAGAGACCGAAACTTAAAAGTTAGTGGCGTAAGTTTTACCGGGTCATAAGACACCCACTTGTACCGAAGTATTGTCGAAATCAGGAGCGTATATCAAACATTGTAAGAAATGAATGATGGGACAGCAATTGAACAGTGAAGACTTTTATCTTATCTTAGATTGTGTTCCGTGATTTTAGTAGAGTTTAATATTAGCTGTTGGTGTGTAATATTTTTATTTCATGTTGGTTGTTTTGGTGGAGTTTAACTTTAGCGTAGTCTTTGTTTTGTGCTTGTTTCTTTGTTGCTATCTTTTGTAAATTAATTATTAATAAGTTTATTATAATGTCGAATTGTGGCATAAAATTGATATCTGGACAGGAAATAAATATTGAATGCTACGACTGTAATCAAGTTTTCCATGGGTGTTGTGTGAAAGTTAATAAAACTGATATAGAATATCTTGCTGACAAAAATTTATTATGGCATGCTCCATGCTCTGTAGCTAGGCGCAAAAGAAAATGGAGTCAAACACAGATGAGACCAGTTTGATATTGGCTGATATTATGAACGTCATTGAATAAAATAAAACCGAATAGCGGATGATGGTAAGTGACTTCAATGTGTAAAATGAGCCTTGAAGCTATACGTTAGCAGATAGTAAAACAGCAAACTATTAAAGTCGATAAGTATTTGAAGAAAATGGATCAAGGAAAATTAATATCTGAAAGAAAATATATTAATTTTACAAAGAAGATTGGAAGACAGTGAACAATACAGTCGAGTAAACTCTATTTAAATACAATGTGTATCATGTATAAAGATGAAAATATTACTAAAATTGTTTTAAAAAAGTTGGAATTGCTCTAGCATTTGTATTGTCTAAAAGTACGATCGAGGCTTGCACATATTAAAAAAATATAGAGATTCTACTGTTTATCCTAGAATAATTTTTAAGTTTGCAAGACGTTTAGAAAAAGAAGGTATTCTACCGAGGAAACTAATTTAAAAGGATCTATCCAAGAGACATTTGGGGCTTAACATAGACGTTTACGCTCTACTAATGAATCTCTGTCACCAGCATGAAGGAAGTTATTTGCGTTGGCTAAGAAAGCAAAGAGGTATCAAGGATATTCGTACTGTTGGATGCGTGGTGGGGAAGTGTTTATCAGTGAAGCAGAAAATTAACCATTTTAAACAGGTACAATGTCTAACTGACCTAAATTATCAAGGTTAGTGTTAAATCTTTATTTTGTTATTTAGATTAGTTTTACTTAGTGATATTTTATTGTTTCTTAATTGAGAACTTTTTGAAAAGATAATATTAGTTTTTAATTTGTTACTACCAGATCTGGATCCTATAGGAATATGTTTTTCCTATAGCTAATTTCTACGGGTTAATTTAGTCAAACAAACGGATTAATAACAAATTCAGTGGTGCAGATTGTTAATATTAATTTATTCTTTATTGCCTTATAGTTGTTACTATTACTTTAGGTCTTTAAATGATTCTATGTCATCTTGACATATTATATCCCTATCTAATATTCGTTATTCAAATACAATATAAAATAAAATCTGTTCTAATGAGATCTTTAAATCCTAATACAGAGCAATGTCAAATTATTGAATTTAACAACTATTTTTCTAAACACATGAATCTGCTTACCTTTTCTACATAGGTCGTACATCTCTATAAACTGCCCGTGAATTGTTTTCGTAAGTACGTTCCTTGCCCACATCTCGGATTCAAATTACCTTCTGGGCTGGTCTCTCTGCTTACTAGCTGACCAGCAGCGTCTCCCCGTCCCCACCGACGTCTCGGATGCCACTGATCCTCTTTACAGGACACTAACAGTTTATATGGAGCTTCACTATTCATGTCATGCTAATGACCTGCAAGCTAAGCAGTTGCGACACTTTTTCAATTATTTCCCAACAACTACCACACGTCTGTTATTGAAGATTTAACGGGTGCTAACATATGACTATTTATTGTTAGTAGAATATTTTCTAAACTTATAATAATTATTTTTTATACTAAATCCTAACAATACCTAGAAACAATGAAACAAAACATTCCTAATTTAAGGGCAAATTCTGACATTTTTTTGATGGAGTTATAATATTTGGTTAAATGGGCAAATATAATTATTTTGACGGAAATTTAAATAAGTTAAAATGAGAAAAGTTTGTATCAAATTCCAAATTATAAATTCATTTTAAAGTATAGTGAAAAAATAGAGCTAGAGGCATAGCTGTATATATTCAAGAAGATATAAAACTGTAACATTATGCACAGCTTGACTTAAATACATGTGATACTTTAAGAATTGTTTTTACATTTGCAAATAAATACTTCTTCTTAGTCCCTATACAGGGTGCTAGAAAAGTATGGAAATGTTTAACATTTCAAGAACTATTTAAAGTAGAAAGGTGTTCGACCTCTCATTTTAAAGCTCTTAATCTAACCTATCTACAGGATAGTACAAACCTTAAGTAAGATAATATACAGTGTTCCAAAAATTAACAAAACTTGATTTTTCAATTTTTTTAAAAATGTAACACTATTATTATTTTTACACATTCTAATAGGTCAATTTAAGATAATTAAAAGTAATTTTTAATTTATCTTAAATAACAACTATGATTTGGCGTTTTAAAATTTGCAATTTTGTAAACACAATTAAACTTTCTCTACAGGTCTGAGTGAATAAGGATATATTATTTCGTTTTATGTTGTAAAGTAAGCCAAGATGTATTGGAAATTATATCTGGTACAGAATGTTATAAAAAGTAAAAAAGTAAGCCTACATATTTCTAAATTAAACAAATAATTTGAACCCAATTTTACTTCAGTTTACTTTTAGTATCCAATAATATAAGTTTTAACGAATTTCGGTGACCAAACTAACATATCAATTGAAAGTTTAGGACATAAATCAATAAACAAAAGGTGTGAAAATAATTTTGAAAAAAACAGGATGGTCCAAAAATATACATTAAAAAAAATCTATTAACATTTTTGCAAAAATGTTATGTGTGTTAATTTCTTTTTTAATTTTAATTGTAAAGTATACCTGCTTTACATTACTAAGTACAGTTTTAACACATTACTATAATTGATAATAATCATTTTATCATTATCAATTATAGTAATTTCACCACATTACTATGAAACATTGTAGTTTCAAGAAAACAGAACACTGCCTCGCTACGCACTAGAAGTGTGGCAGCTCTTGGCCAACATATTTCCACAAAGATGGATAGGTCGTAAGAAGACAATTATTGAATGGTCATCAGATCTGTCACGACTTAATTATTTCTTTTGGGTTTTTTTTTTAAATAACCAGTTTATGAGATTAAAACTAGAAACATAAATCGGATAATTAGACAAGCTGCTCTCAGTTCTCCTCAAGTGATAAGGCATGTGATGAGAGGATAATATTAAAGGTTAGTAAACTACCAAACTGAATTAGGAAACCAATTTGAACATTTATTGTAAAACTATGAAGTAATAAATATCTTAAATTTTGGATAATCTTGTACATGAAAAATATTTTTACTCCTCATGTTTATTAATTTAGGTTCTTGATTTTCAAATGATATATTAGTTTTGGTACCGAAATATATTAAAACTTATATTAGTGGATAAGTAAACTGAAGGGACATTTGGTTGTAATAATTTGTCTAATAAAGAATTATGTAGGTTTGCTCTTTTACTTTTTAGAACAGTCTGTAACGGATAAGTCATTTCCAACAGGGTACATGTTGGCTTATTTTACATCAAAACAATCAAATAATATATCATTACTCACTCAGACCTGCAAAGAACGTTTAATAGAGGAACATGGAACTGATAGTGAAAATAATGGTTCGAAACTAGCAACCTAAGAAAATACAAGAATCACTTTGAGCCGTACAAAATAGGTTTATGTAAGATAAAGAAGTGACCTCAATGGTCATTTACGTTAGATGTGTAATTACCCTTTTTAATCGTCGCTATAAATCTTGCCCTCCATTCAAAACCTCCCTTCAAATAAACGTAATGCGACCCTTTTAACGCCTCGGGCGGTTTTAAAATGACATTACTCAAATATTGTTTTAGTAAAATTTCAGTTATTGTACTTCAATAAGTAACGTCTTTTTGAAATATTTGTTTATTGCTTCGTACTTCTATGTAAAATAATAAATAGGAAAAAAATAAATAAAAAATAAAAACACATTTATCGCACATTTTCAACAAATCATATTCCTTCAATAAATAAAGTTATAATTTGTATAATGTATATTATAATCTACTCTATTATAGGAGGCAATTATTGAACATAAATTATCAACAACACAATAAATTATATCAAAAGGGGAACGATGCGTGGGTAAAAAAATAGGACAAGTACACACTTGGGGTTTGTTTAAAATATGCATGGCATGAAATATACCTCGGTAGGCTTTTACTAAGCGGCTTGGTAAATTATGGCACTTTAAACCTTTACTTGTTGGAAAAAAATGCAAAAAAATAAAATGTGTGTATAAGGAATATTGTTCATGGATTATGAGATAAACGTTTCATTGACACTCGTGATAATTCAATGATTTTGTTCTCAACAAAGCTACAATTTTTAACCTACCCCTATTTTAACTTGAAGTATTCGTTCATAATAATACAAGTTCACATTTTATTTTTTTATTTTATTTTTTTATTTCATGTCGAATAAATTTGAATTTTTATTATTCAAATTTCTGACTAATCATATACAAAATAACGGGTGAACAAACTACATTACACATCTATAGACGAAAACAAATAAAATCATTCTTCAGTATTTACTAAAAATGTTCAATTTTAGGAAATAGCTATCAAAAAGTGATGATCAACCATTTACGCTTGTCATAGAAGTCAAAATCTCAATGTACAAAATGGAACGTCTGTAGCCCTAATCTTATACTCGATACCCAGAGATATGATTTTCTTGAGCATTGCGAGGGAATGGGGGAGTCGCTTGTATAGTGGAACAGGCCAAAGAAGGCACTTCGCAGATCGGGTGAAAACGCTGTACTATTCTCGAAGTAAACGTTAGGTTCTCTCGAGGAGGGGGGCAAGTCTCAGGTAGCTGGCGATTCGGAGCAAAGTCAATGTTTGTGGAACGGTGTTATTTTCCGACATAATCCACCTCTTCCTCTACCGCTCCGCACCGAGCACAAGTGCCTTCTTAGGGCTGTTCCACTATAGATTCAAATGTAGAACTGTACGTCCTATTGATGGTAGAGAGCGGGCATCGTATTGTTGTCAGCAGACCACGACAGTCTGTGGAGGATATTTTAGCATATACTTTTGTGGAGTGACTTTTAATCACCTACAGATACTCACGCAAAATACACAGTAACATACATTTCGAATATAAAACTTTTTTCTACTACAAAGAAATCACACAGAATTGGAGAACCTTGTCTAATCTGACACTTTAAACGTATAATGAGGGGGGGGGATATGTTAAATATTAGACAGTCAATAGCTATTGGCAATGACATGTTGCGACGTTTTTTAGGTCAAGTATGAATATATTTTCCCTTAACGGCACCATTTCATCCCACACTGGAATAAGTTTCAATTTCCTAAATTTCGGTCCATAACCGACCGGGTATGTTGATTACATTATTCTCCCTTTTTCGGTTTCTGTCTCATATCACCTATTTTCCAGGTTGTTATTTCTTGTACGACTTGTTTATTTATGTGTTACTCTCCGGAGCTCATCTGATGTGAGTGTAAGAGTGACAATCCCCAGGGTTCCAGCTGGATCTTCAAATTGTTTCATGTAGTCTTGAGTTAAATTCGTTTCTTTTATCTATTCTATCAGTTCTCTCATGACCAACACTTGATATTTTTCTGACTTTATAAGGCGATGACATCCGAGAGGTTTTCGTCTTTAACCAACAAGAAAAATAATCTAGATCTTTATTTCGACAGCATCTGTTTCCATACTTACCTTAAAAACTATTTCCTCATGAAATGAAAAAAGTATTTCTTTGGTTATATTATTTTTATTTATTTTCAAATTTTACAATTACGTTGACAGTGGTAAAATTGTACACTAAAGTAATTTAAGAAATTTACATTTCAAAATGTAATTAAATATGTGGAACCCTGTAAATTACATTTTATATTATATTATATTATAATAAAACATCTATTATGTACAAAGATATATGTAATATGGAACCAAAGAAAACAGAAAGTAACTGATGTATAAACATTACTTAAACTTTTTACTGACACAACCACACACAGTCGTCTTACTGCTTTCTAACACAACTAAAATTACACTTTCATCCATAAATTTCTTTTCGAAATATTTTGTTCGCATCGTTATGGGATATTAAAATTTTTAGAATAACTTCACGTTCTTGATAACCACTTGCAATTTTGTTTAACATAAAACTGTAAATATACTTTGAAACTTTAGCACATATATACTTTTTAGGTTTATAAACTGCAAAATTGTTTGTTTTTATTTACCATTTTACATAGACCTATGGAACGAATTTTATATTTTTCGAATAAGTTGATATTTTGTTCTTATCTTCTGGAATTAAAAAAAAAAAAATTATTTGATAAATTCATGATATGAATAGAATGGGTCACAAATCTATATCACCTATCTTGAAACAACCAAAAAAAATTTGTCAGTTGTCTCTAAATCTCTCTTTTGTCGTTTGTATATTCCAATAAATTAAACCATTTTCGAATAAAAATTTTTTGATTATTAATATAACTTAATCGTACATTTGTGTATGTAAAAACTAATTCCATGACACTTCGAGAGTATAAATAAATCTACGTTATATTGTAGATTCCTTTCTTAGATTATATAGATTTAGTTTTAATTTCCTATATAGACCTAGACTGCTAGACTATGGTGGTCTTTTTCACTTTTAAAATCTAAATTTATCACTTAATAACGGGAGCTGATTTATACTCTTGAAACGTCATGTATTATTTTTATATACACAAATTATGGCAAATGTCCGATTAAACCACAATAACAATATGGACAATCAATCATTATAAAACAACTTAAAAATTTGAAATGTTGGCACATTTTTACTACGTTTCGTTATTTATTCCCAGTTTTTTTTTTTTTTTTTTTTTTTTTTTTTTAATTATTATTATTATTAAAATTTGCCATTATCTGCAGTACGGTTTTGATTTTATAAAAATATATTCTAGATAAATAAACATGACACTGTTTTTCTCCAAAAATACCTGGTCCTAAAAAAATAGGTAAAAGTGAAAAAATAAAAATCTAAGAATATCTTAAAATCGGCAAAACCCCTATTATTAAATATCCCTGCAACATTTATGTCTGAAACTAATGTCACATGACATTAGTACTAAAAATTAATAATTGAATTCCAATTTTCAGAAATTCCCTGTCTAAAACCTCATTATTTCTAGTTAATGCCTTACGGAGTACCTACATATTAAAAAACTATTCATGTGCAGCTTCATCAGCTTCATTCAGTGCACCTCCACATTTCTCCACTATCTTCCTCGGATCCACCCCTACCTACTACCTTCATCAGCTCCGCTCCTTTTTTTATTTGTTTTCTACTGAATTGCAGTTTGACTAGTTTAAACATTTACATTACTGAGATTATTGTGGTGATAAGTCAAGGAATCGCTCAAAATTGTATTCAACATCATTAAATAAGTAACAAAAGAAATATAAAATATGTGTATAAAAGAAATAGTTTAGTGAAAAAAAAGGGAGAAACCAATATTAAAATGAACTCTGAGCGCAGTCCAATTCACTATTATAATAATCTATATAAATTTCCAATTGATTTGGACAAAAACATTCACAATTCACTAAATTTTTATTGATATCACTTCTAACGATTTTGAGATATTCCACATGCTACAACAACGTCCATGGTACATTTAAACTTTTTATCCAACAACTTAGGATCAGTGATTTAATTTATATAGCGATCTTAAGTGTTCTTATTCTGGTTTTGTGTATGTTTGTGTGAGAAAGTTAATGCAATATTTCTCCACCTTTTACATATGAACTCACAGGTACAAATTATTATATTTACAAATTACGTCAGCTTTTAGACATTGAATACGAGTTATTGTGTGGATATAAAATACTGAACCATTTATACAATAACAATAATCACTTCAAAAATCAAAGTGTATATTGGTATACATAATATATTACAAAGATAAAAATGTAACCATATATATATAACTTACCACTAAATGACAGAAAAAACAAATTTCCAAAACATTATTTTCCAGAAAACAACGTTTCCATGACTATATCAGCAACTTTAGATCTTTGTAGGTACAATAACGTTTTGCAACTGAACTAAGAAGAGTGGGCCAATGCGTCATGCAGATAGCAGCAGCAATTTTACATTATTCCTCTACATTTCAATGTCGGGACCTGGCGTGCTTCAAAGTCTGTGTACATTCAATTGTGTCAGTCCTGCACTTATCGCGTTTCTAATTATTTTAAATTAATACATAGGGGAAGAAACCCACAACCTGTTTAATTGTGAGTCGAACGGGGGTAGTTTTATGAGTTCAGTTCAGAATGCGCTAGTGTAGGAAGAGAATTCCGCTTCAAGCTCTACAATACTTCAGGGAGTACATATTGTAGTAGTTTTTCCGTAAGATGGCAGGACTTGTGAAATATTGGAAATTACTAGATTTATAACAGGTGCTTTTAATTATTTAAAACAATCTTTAATTTCGAAGTAATAATATAATTTCTTACAGAAAATACGGGATTCAGGCTATTTTTAAATGCTTTTTTTTAACGTTCCCATATTTTATGGAAATAAAAGCAATGTGTTTATCGAAAATATCTTTTCAGTTAAACGTGCTTTCATCCTTCCATATTGCTGTTATTTAGCCATTAATTAACCATTACTGTACTTAATCCAAATTACTGTTAATTTTAGGCATTAAGTAACACAATTCAAATGTTTTAAAGTAAGACTTAGATTTGAATATTTAAAAAAATACACTTCTACATATTCAAACATCTGCCTTATATTCTGTAGAAAATTACATGTTTACTAATTAATTGGAAATAAAAAATAATTTCAAGCATGTTAAAAATCAACTATATAATACGTTTATAATCTTACATGAGCTGGAAATTTTAAACGGTTGTCTTTATCAAAAAATAACCAATAATTAAAAAATAATAATAACGATTTATCCAAAAAATACATGATGATATGTTTTTAAATATATTAAATTGACAGCCATATTTAAAAATTGTTGCAAATTTTCCAAATTTTGATAGTATACTTGAAAATCATAGGAAAATGTAGGGAAGGTTTAATTTTTTAAGTTTTTCTACTCTTGTAGTTTTAGAGATCATAAATGTGCCCATCTCAGTTGGTCACCCTGTATATTCTATTTATATATTACTCTTATTGAACGTACACACAGTTTATCTCTAAAGAATTGAAGATAATAAATTACTTAGTTGAAGAAACGTCGTTTAATGACAAATAAAGTAATTGTATAAATTTATTTGTTTATTACATTTAGAGTTTTCATTTTCCAGAATTGTTATTAGTTCTAGATAAATATAATTTTATTTTGTATGAATTAAATATTATACAATATAACTCTAAATCTCTTCAAATTTGAAAGTATTAAAAATGTATTTACACAAAATGTATTTCCTCTTAAATAATAACACTTTTAAGTCTCATTTGTTGTATAATAATGTTACAACGATTTATTAAAATTGTGTTTCAATACCTTCAAGTTAAATTCCATTAAAAATGAGTTTATTTTTAGTTGTAATAAATCGCATACACTTGCTACAATACACGTACAAGGATGGAAATTAACAAGGCACTGAATCCCGTTGGGCAAAAAGGGATGTTTCCATGACCATGATGCATTGCGGCGGGATGTTCACCTGTAATACAATTAGTGTAAACATAGGATATACACAGGAAGTTCCTGAAATGCACAGATACAATTTTGGGATTCAATGCATACAAATAAGATAATAAACTATTTTTTAAACAAGTGTACGAAATGATGTTTTTTTGTCGGTTGTTTTATTTCCTTATACATTTTGTGAAATACAGGATGTGCCTAATATAGTTCCAGGAAATATTAGAGTAGATTCCTGAAACAAATATACGGTGAACAAATTTTCTTACACACCCAACCCAAATAAAAAAAAAAAACCAATCACATCTATTCGTCACAAAAATGTCAGTTTTCTATTTATCAATCAAAAACCGAAAGGCTCAGTCTTTGAAAAAATAAATAAATAAAATAAATATGGTCTAAACTTACTTCCCCTGAAGCATTATCATGTTCTCAGGGTAAATTTAAACTATGTACACGGCTCTGAGTCGTTAATCTTCACATTGTATTGAAAATTTGAACAAAATCAATTAAACCGATTTTGAGAAATTACGTTTTCATAATAACGCCCATGTGACCATTTTTTGTTATGATTTACTCATTTCACGGAGATTAATTTTTGGAGAGGTGGCGAATAATTTTTTGATGGTACTTAATGGGTAAACTTGAGCAAAATTTAAAGCCGATTTTGAGAAACTAGTAAATTTTCTGTTTTTTGTTATAATAGCTACTCATAAAATTTTGAGCTATCAACAAATTTTTATTTTTTTTAATAACAAAATAAAATTCCCGAGATAAAGCCTAGCCTATATTAACAAATTTAATCAATATTTGTCAACACATGTGAGCACTGCACATACAGACATTGCTTAAAAAAATCACTTTTTTGAATTCCCAACATTTTTTTTAGTAATTTATTTATACTCCACGGAGATTTATAAATCATTGTTAACAAAATAACTGTTGTACTGTTTCGTAGGATAATGATTAAATAACTAACATTATTGCTAAATATAATGAAAATAAATTATTACTTTCATGATTAAATAGATTGAAATTAATGTCTTAACCTAATACAACAGCCCAAAGCATTGTTCGCCTAAATCTATTAGAGGTTTCCTAGGATACCTAGGGTTTTTGGTTTTGAGGATAGGTAAGTAAGAAAGTTTGTAGAATGTTACTAGGTAATCAGTTAATACAAAAGATTTCGCCCTGAATTTTGTACCCTGGGAATAAGGGCCTCCTGGAATTACGGGAAAGTAAATTAAAAGGAAAATTTAATTGTTTCTTATGGTTTTTGACCTGACAAATTGAATAAAACAAGTCCCAGAACTGTAAGTTAAGTAGTTTTTGAGAAAACCAGTGTAAATTTCAAAAATTGGAGTTATAAAACACATTATTATATATTTTTTTTACATTTGGCCAACAATAACTTTGTTATTTTAAAAATAAACAGGGAAAATATGATCAAAATTAAACACGTATTCTTTCAATAAAATATTAGTAAACAAAAACACAGTTTATAATTAATTATTTGTATAAATCTAGTTTAGTTAAGATCGGTTCTCCCTCAGGGGCTTACTTTAGTGAGTACGGGCTGTGTAATACCGAGGGAATATAGCTAGATCTACAAATTTTGTCATCTAGTCTTAGGTTTGATCTCTCTCTTTATCTTTGCTATCAGGTTTCTCTTGACCAACTCTTGTTCTTTCTCATCGTGACGTTGTTAAAGTAATCAAAGGCCAGGGGTCTACGTTATTTTACGTTATTTTCTCCTTCGTGTTATAAGGCAATGCTAACTGTCAGATTTATTACTTTTGAACAACAAGAAAATATAAAGAGAGTTTGGGTTTCTTTGGTTTATAATTAATACTAGCGCAATAATATAACTCAGGTGTAAACACAGAAAACACTTTTCTACAGTTTTATTGATAATAACGACAAAAACCTATGATCCCCGTATAACAAAAATTGATGGGCGCCATCATGGTTTTACCCAGCCCAGCGATATCATATAATAGAATACAAGCAAATATTTTAAATGTAATGGCCGAAAGATGGTTTCTTGAGTTTTGTAGGAAATGTTCAATTGAATTGGTAGATCAAGGAGGTCTTAACCAGTTGTAAAAGTAAATTTTAAATTGTTGTTACACAGGTTTTTACTACTTTCTATGTATATATTAAAAATTCTCTCTCGTTTCTTTTAGGTCAGTGTCTCACATCTAGCGAATCTCATAGATTTACATTATGTAAAGTATCCTTAATTCGCTACGCTTCTGTCACTGATTAGGCCCTGCTGGATCTCGTATATATACGATTTTTGTGAAGTTCAAGGGTACAAATTAAGTTTTTAAAAATAATTTAGCTCTTTGTCATCGTAGAGAGATGGGGTTGGTAGCATTACAGGCAGAATTGAAATCTGTACATTGTTGATAATAATCAATAGGGTTCTATATGGACCAGTACAGTTTCCTATACAAATTGTCTACCTTCTGTAGTGAATTTGTTGTGTAAAATTAGGAAACTATTTGAACAAGGTAGGTTCTTTTAACCTACAAAAGTATTTTTTAAGATTTGAATTATCAACCAACAAGCATTTAGTATCAAATCCTTTTCCTTAAATCAATAATATACCTACTCATACACATATACATAAATACATTCATATTTGTTTTGTTTAAATTGTATCCATTGAACAGTACTTAAAAATGTTTCTGTATCATGAATAGCTAATATTAAATGTCCTAACAATTTTAAAAATGTTGGTTCTATTTAACATGATTTTATTTTTTCGATTTAATGGTTAAGAACAAATACTTTCATTGATGATTAATATTTTATTTCGGTGAATATTTGTTAGATCGATGAAAAGACCAAGGCTCGGGTGTACCTGGCGGTACTCGAGGAGACGTTGTTATACGGAAGTGAGTGTTATACAGCGAAAAAGAAATCTCCGCAGTACAAATGAAGTTGAATAGTGAAAAAGACAGGGAGAATCCGAATTAAAAATTATAGGATATTGAAGTGAGTAAGAGGATTGGGAAGAGGCAAATCTTCTGGTTTGCACAGGAAACAGGAAATAGAGATACTTTATGGAGGCAAGCCGGCCATTGATCGAATGACCCATCGGAATACCAAGGAAGAAGGTCTATATATAGAAGCAGGTTGCTGAAAGATGGAGAAGGACACTGACTATCTACACAGACTAGAGGAAGATTGAGAACATTAAAAAAAATAGTTTCAGGGATCCCCTATTATTGTTGTAGTGGCATCACTAAGGAAGATGAAGAAGACAAATTTTTGTTAGAAGCAGATCTCAAATCTCTTTCGACAATTCTTTTCATCTTTGTGTTTATATGAGTTTCTATTACTAAATTTTTCTTAATACTCAATTTAGACAGAAATGGCGCAATCTAAGTATATTTAATTCTGTAAATAGTTGTAAATAAGGTTGAAGTTTTACTTTTAGATGCTACCAATTATGAATTATTAGAATATTCAGAAATATCGTATGGAATAGTATATCCCATCTCCGTATAAAAGGTTAAACAATATTAGTACCTATACAAACTACAAAGATTTAAGCTAATCTCTTGGGCATAGCATTCTTAGAATATGAGTTACACACATTTCTATTTATAGAGTCAAATATTTTAAATCTAATCTATATATTTAAATTCATATATTAATTTATGTAGATTTAAAGATTAAAATCAATTAGTATACTTAATTATTTAATTTATTAACTTCACAAATACAGTAAGCTTTTTAAAAACAAATATGAAAATTTAAACATTATATTACTCAAATAAATTGTTTATTGTAGTAAGTTTTATAGCTTATTGCCTTTTTTTTCCTTCTTTTTTTCCCCACTTCATAACGTGATTTTATTTTCAACGAGTGTTGGTTTTTTTAAGTGGATGCGTTTTATGTTTGTGTGTTCTTATAAAATTTGGTATGGTGATATAAATTGTCAAAAATGAGCAAATGTGAATATATTATGTAGTTTGATAGTTTATTTTTCATATATCAATGACTTTTTTTCTTTTTCTTTTCTTAAAATTATTAGACAATTGGGTGATATATAAAATTACTGATTGATAAAGGACGGAAAATAGTAATATCTACATAAATAATATGGTGAAATTAGATAAGGCTATTTTAGAGGCAAAGTCCTGAAGAAACAACAAAATAATAAATGTATTACATAGAAAAAATTGCTATATCTTGGTAAAATATGTAGAAATTTTAACATTGAAATGAAGAGATTAATTTGTTAAAAAATATCTATCTAAATAATATTTTTAAAATTGTTTAGAAGCATCAACACTTTCTAAAGCCTGCTTTAGGGTAAATTTATCCACATTTAATCTACAGAGTAATACTGTGGGGTGACTATTAATTTCAAAATCTGCAAAGACTAATTGTAATGTAAAATAAAAGTAATTGTAATGTAAAATGCAGAAAGTCTTGTAAAAGGCTTTAAATTGGAATCCTATAAAGTAGCTCCTCGAACAATTTGTTACGTACAATTTAATATTTAATATTTATACATAACTCTAATATCAGGGATAAAAGTGACTTAGCAATACACATTTAGCCAATACACACTTTGATAAGGCTAGAAAATTTTCTTCTCAATCAGGTGTTATAAATGGTTAAGAAAAATATATATTAAGAAACTGAAATTAAATATTTACTATATCGAAGCAAAATAAAAGCGTTTAGGAATAAACTTCGACATCTTTTGACGTTGCTTTTTACTCAGTGGAAGATTTCCTCATCCACACATGGCCAATTTAAACGTATTGTCTAGCTGACATTTGGAGCAGTTGCTCAATTCGGCGAAAATTCAGCATGTTCACATAAAAGACTAGTACTTTTTTATGTAATTATTTTTATACAGAGTATTCAGAAAATGTCGTGCCAAAGTTTAAAGCATGGTTAAATGGAACAAAATGTTCCTATAAAAATAAGGAGGAAACGATTCGTTTTCCACCTTTCGGCTATTTAAAAAAAAAATAAATAATATAGCTTTTGAAATTATTAGGATTTCGAGTCAAAATTTGGTATACATTTTCAAAATAGTGGCCATTTATATATATATATATATATATATATATATATATATATATATATATATGTGTGTGTGTGTGTAAAGTTATTAATTTTTTTAGAGATATTAAAAATTTGAATCAGTTAATTTTTGACAATTTTAAGATGAAGTTTTGGTTGTTGATATACTGATAAATGAAAAATGGTTGTAGCATGAAAAATGTGTATAACAAAAGATTTTTTTTTCCCCCAAGAAAACACAAAATGGCCGACAGATAGAAAACGAAACGTTTTCGGACATATGTTTATAGGAACTTTTTTCTTTATTTTGACGTTTGTAACCACCAATTAAAGTATTTAACAACATATACTGAACACCCTGAATATCACATTTATAATTCTATTTTTGTTTACTTATTGTATTTAAATGTGGGAATTATTTTAATTTTAGAATTTCATTGTAATGATAAATTAATATATTTTTACTGTGTTATAAAGTTTCATTGTTATTTTTCATTGTATATATATATATATATATATATATATATATATATATATATATACCGTATATATATATATATATATATAATGAAAATATACAATTATTGTGTATAAACAACAAAATAAAAAATGAAATACATTTGTGTATTTATTTTGTGTATTTGAAATTTATATATTATAAATTTCATCTTTTATTTTGTTGTTTATATACACAATAATTGTATATTTTCTATCTCTGACAATTTTGTAATATGAACAATAAACTATTGTTATTACTACATTCATATTATATAATATATTATGTCATATCTACCATTCAATATGTGGACTGTTAAGTTTGCACTATCAGCATTTGAAGGATCACAGGTGTACAGTCCGGTATCGGATGGAACAGCTTTTTGTATCAATAATCGACTGGTAGTGACTGTACCTTTTACTGTCACAAGACTGATCCCTCCTCGAGGCGAATCAAAATTGATTACCTAAACATCAAACAAATTTCTCTATAGTAAACTAAACAATTAAATTCTGAAGTTGCATAATATATCATCACTTATCTTAGTTGTACACTAATTATTTTTTAATTTAAAAACAGAGATAATCAAGTTGATCGTGGTACTTACCCAGCCCCATCGTACAATGTAATACAATTTAGATTCTCTAAATTTAACGCCCAAAAGTCGGTTTCTTGAGCCTTGTAGGAAACGTTAAATTGTATTGGTAGACACGACATTTACGTATTATAGGTTTGGTTTGTTTAAAAAAGTTGTTATAAAAGTTTTATGTAGATTGTAATTTTGTTTATCTTTACTTTATTGACTTTTCTAACTATATATTTAAAACGTCTCCACTCGCTTCGCTCGTATGTGCGTCTCGACAATATTGGGCTTCTAAACTGTATGTAATGTCAAAAGGCCTCGTCGCTACGTTCTTCTCAATGATTCATATCTGCTTTATCTCGTAACTATTTGAATATTACGTTTTCTTCTGAGGTCATTTCATTTTTTTAGATTTCATTGAATATTGTTGCAACAAATTCAACTCTTTTAAGGGCATTTTTTCTTAATTTCACGTTTGGTCACGGTCACTCTTATCTTATCTTCAAATTGTAAACGTATCAGTATATCATATTTCCTTAAAACAGTTGAAGATAACTTATTACAATTTTGTATTGTATTAATTAAATCTTTTGACACAACTGGATATAAAAACTGAAGTCCTAACTTAGTTTTAGATTTTCTAGTACTTTTTTATATAGTTTAACCATTTTAATTGCAAAACTTAGAAAAAATATATTAACAGAAAAACTGTGTAGGTTTTCAAATAGATATACATTTCTGTCTATAGACAACTTTTGCCTGTACGATTTAAGGAAACATCAATTGAGATAACTTTTCCATTCCTGAGAAAAAAAACCCATAAGCTCGGAAAAACTGTATAACTGTTTAAATATATGCTCAAAGTTGTTGGCTCGTTTATTTATTCATTAAAACGTTATGACTAATTTTACTAACAAGATTCATGTTTGGATTCTCTGTATATTTGCATCTACCCAAACATGATCATTACTTGCAATAAAACATACACCACTTAAAACACATACTGATAACTCCTCTTTTTATTTATTTTAAAATAACAATTTTTATTGAAAATACATTTAGTTCATATATATATATAATCCACACACACCACCATCCACACTTTTTTATCAACAAACTAAAATTTCAGTTTTTATTTTATCTCCTTGACTAACTTTTCTCATTTATATAACATTACAGGTATCTTTAGTTTAACTATTTCAAATATATATATCTTATTCCATAGACAATTTTCTTAACCACATACCTCTTAAAGTATTTTTATATGGTTTGCTAAAAAATCTTTTGTTTACTTATATTTTACTCTTAGGCAGTAAAATACTGCCTAAATACGATTCGTACTCCCTAAATACGATTTTCTTAACCATATTTTCATCTGAATCGCTATTATTAAACCTAAACTGTATTATTTATACAATTTTCTCTTTTAAATGTATTATTACTGTACATAATTTCTACAAATCTACTAATTTTCTTAAGGTTTATTTTTATCACCTGACCTAACATTTTCTTCAGTCTTTTGAAATAAAGGTTATTTAACTTTTCTCTTACTTTATCTAATTTTAACTTTCTTTGCGAATTATTTTTCAAATAATTCATACTCAGTTTGTATTCTTTCATAACAAAAACTACTTTTCTCTTATTTTTAAAGCCTACTGGTACTTTTATTTTCGCTTCGTCTTGGTTATTCTAAGACCCTAAGTTATTTAAAAGGCTAAATTAAATTTATAAAGATTCTCCCATTATTTTTTTATTAACTTCACACCATAGTTCTGCTTTCTCTTTAAAGTATTTTCTAATATAGTTTGAATTCCCATTTCCCACCCATTATTTAATTAAAAACTTCCACCGCTTCTAGGAATATTTTTTGTGAGGTTCTCTGCTTTCATTGTAAAAATCTGGTATTATTTTCTCATTATATAAACCCCCATTTATACTAATATTTTGATTAATCTGCCCTGGTTCCAAAATTTCTTCTTTGATTTTATTCATAAGTTCCTTTTCCAATTGTTATGTGACAGTATTAATTTTCCTATCTACACTAGTTTTAAAATTTACCTTTTCGTCATTTTCTATTTCTCTCTGTTTCCGTACATTAATGACTAAATATGTCATTTTGCCCTCATTAATTCCTAACTGTGTTTCAATGCTACCTAACAACCTATTGTTCACGCTATCTACAACTTCCACTAGCCTACTCTCTACATTATTATACATTCCCCCTCTAAACCTTTTATCTCATTATCTAATTCTGCTTTAGAGTTTGCTATTCTTCTTAAAATCTATTTCTACTTTTTCTCATTTTCTTTTTTAATTCCTTTACCCTAACTAACATTTTTATTTTATTTTTCCATTTTCTTCAGTAACCTATCTTTTGATTATACCTGACACCGCCTACATATTTCAAAACATGGTTCTAATTTCAAACTATTTTGTTTCTACTCTTCTCATATATTGTTTAATAAATCTAATTTATCCTGTTTATTTTCTAATTTATCTTGTTCCAATTTATCATTTAATTTTAAACAATTTTCCATCATTATTTTCATTATCCATCATCATCCTACTTCAACCACTTTATCATTAAAACCTCTGAAACTCTGATCTACATTACTATTACTAGACCTGGACCTCCTACTCTCAATATTTATTTCATCTATATTATCCTCTCCGTTACTATTGCTGTCAGTAATATTCTATGGTCATTTTGCTAAAATAAAGCCTCATTTAATTCTAGATTTAAACTATTTTGCGCATTTTCTATATTTTCCATATTAATTCTTAGTTAAACAATTATTCTTACAAAATTTAAACATTTATAACATACAACTTACTCATAACATTGTGAGGATTAAAACACGCTTTAAAATGTATGAGATATATGTGCATTTATTAGAATTATTTATTAAGAATTTAACCAAATACTCTTACCTTTTCCAGAACTTTGCTTTCACAATTCTTCGGCTTTTATTTAAAAAATGAAAATATAAATTGAGCCCCACTTTGGCATGCCAATTGAAATTATTTATATATGCTCAAAGATGTCTGGCTCATTTATTTACTCATTACAATGTTATGACTCTAATTTTATTAACAAAACTCATGTTTGGTTTCCCTGTATGTTTGCATCTACCCAAACACGACCATTACATATTATTATTTTATTTTGTTTAAAAAATGAAAGTCCCAATAAGTTTTCTGAGACTTGTACTCATTTCATTTTATATTTTTTATCAGGTAATGTGTTCTTTCGTAAAGTGCACTAGGAAGAAATTATGAAGACAGAGTCAGTTTCGTAAATTCATCCATAGTTCTGTTATGTTTTAGATATTGTAAAAAATGCACATTATACACATTGAAATACACACATTTATTCATTTATCAATATTATTTATATTTTTGTTTGTAGAACAATGTTTATCAATTTTTTTAATATTTGTAGTTTAAAGTCTTTTAAAAAAAGTCTAGGTTTGTAATATTTTATCTTTATGAAAATGACGTTATAGTAACCATTGATATAAATTCAGCAAACCACACATTGTACTTTCCGTTGTAAAGTATCCGGTCTGTTGAAGAAGAGGCGCCACTCTTAAACAATTTTCTATTGACATAAATAGTGACCTGATTGAATATATGAAACGTTGTTAGCGTGTATTAAAGACAGTATTTTACCAGTAAGAGAAAGAATGTGGAACCAGAAGAGATTTGTTAGATTCCTATTTATGTGAATTCATGTGACACCGTAGGAACAATGATGACACTATCTTGAAGATCATCAATTTATGTTGGGTTCCTGAACAATAAAATGTGTATTCATATATTATGTGTAAAGTTGGTTAGGTTAGGAAACCTTCTGTATGTCACTATCTTGAACAGACTCTAATCTCTATTACTAAAGAAACTACTGTTGGAGTATGATTGACAAATTATGTGCTGTGCAATTCAAGGTTTTCACAAAGGTGAAAAACCTAACTTCCAATATTTGTAAACGGTTTTCATCTAATTCAAGAATTTTTGTCCATTATTGTTCATACCGTTTACAATGGGCATTCCCGGAAATCTAGCAGGATTTATAGCATTTTTCGTGTTTTCTTGTTGTTAAAAACCAGTTGTTATCTCTCTTGACCAACTTTTGTTATTTTCCGACCCTAACATTCATAGAATACTGGACAGCTAGGAATCTTTATTGGTAATTTCTCATTTTTCTATAAGCTGACCGAGATAATTGCATTTAAATATCAAAGAGAAAAACAATTGAAATCACGAACAATTTTATCGATGACGATGTATTACAACACAAACATCACATCCAAAACAAAAATCATTATGTAGTATATTGTAATAATAATGTAGTTTACAAATAACACATTTACGAGTTGACTCATAAATATTTACCTTCTTATTATGAGTCCATAGCATAAGAGGAGGAGGTTCTGGAGCATATCTCACTGAACATGTCAAGTTGATGGTACTTCCTAGGTTTATGAACATTTCTGGTCCTCCTAGAATTTCCGTAATGGGATCTAAATGGACAAATAAAATAAACAAATAATAAGAATGAAGTTCGGTTACATTAAAGAGAATATGTTCATTAAAAATGTAGTTATAAGAATCTCTTAAAATAAGAACAATTTTTGAAGCTGTCAGTGAAACTGATATGAATGATAAAATTATAAATTTATCAAATTATCATTCAATCCTGTATACGTTTTACAGCGACGGATGTCATAAGTATCGTATCAATGAAAAGTAATTTAATAAAAATACAATAGAAAATTACTTATTTTTTCGGATAATTAATTTCAAAAAAATAATTAAACCCAAGGTTAACTCTCAATAAAAACTGTTAAAGAACAAATTATGCAAATCGTTTATTAAATATGTAACATTTAATTATCTGTACACAGCGAAGTGTAATTAAAACTAGTTGATGCCAAGCCCATACTCACTATAATGGGTTAGTTTATTTTAATTTCAAACTTCCATTTTTGGAAAAAATAAAAATAGAATTTAAACAAGTTGATAGGTTCAATTATGGTACTTATACAACCGTATCATACAATATAATACAAGTGGATCCTCTAAATATTGTAGGAACTATTAAATTGTATTGGTAGATCGAGCGGTCTTTACCCAGTGTTTTGAGTTTGTTTAAAACAGTTTTTACAAGTTTTCTTAGTTTCGTTATTGAGTATATCACTACTTTTTAGACGTCGGCTAGATGTTTATTCCCGCTTCACTCGTGTAAGTGTGTCGGGTCTTAAAACTGAACTCATGGAGGAAACTTCCACTGGTTCCGCTCGTATTGATCATCCCGATTTCTACACAAAATATCACATTTTCTTAGGAGGCCAGGGTTAAAATTTTTTTTTTTTTACAATAACTTCGCTATTCGTCATTGTAAAGAGGTGGAGTTGGTATCATTACAAGCAGCTATCGATTTTTCAATTTTGTATCAAATCTGTTGTGTTATAAGTTAAACGACATATGATATATGTAAAAAAAAATTTTAAATGGCTGCATTTCCTCACTTTTGATTCATAAGAGCACAATATAACCCCATACTAATTTTCATGTTTCTGTCGTTATTTGTGGGGCTACTTATCTTGCTAGTACAGACGACAAAGACAACAATGACTGACGGCTTGACGATGTCTTAAGGCCATGAACTGTGAATATCAGTAAAACAACAGGTAGAATTTTGTTTGCAGTTACCAAACTTACCCTATACTTCGTATACTGGGTAATTAATAAATAAGTTCTTCGCGTAAATGACTGATAAATTAATCAATTCAGAATAAATCAAAAACAGAGTATGAGACCAAATCTTAAAAATAAACAACAAAATAACTCAATTTGTATTTCGTTACTTTACTACATATGATTAAACGATAAACAAATTTAGATGAAAACAGGTATATGGTTGAAGTTTTAATAAATACTTAGTTTGTAATGTATTAATTATTCTAATAGCATAGGTTGTGGAACATGACAGTAAAATGTTAACCGTAGTAATGATTATAACCTCACTACACTACATTAATTAATTACTAGGTCAGTTTGATGAGCAATACAATCAACTACATTGATAATTACTGAGTTAGAACATATTATAGGTGTAATAATTGCTGGTGATGTGTTTCTATTATCGTAATCTGGGGTACGCCACAGACTGGTTGGGGTTACACCGATTCATTCGATTGCTGCTAAACAAAAGATTAATCCTTTTTTTTTTGTTGGTTGGATGAATCATCTGTGTATAGAGTTATCTATGTGAGTGGAGTAAGAAGCATCCAATTCACCCTACTCTTCCAACGTCTGTATCAACAAGAATAATGATTGATTCCATTTCCACCCTCCTCAGCTCTCTACTTAATAATTTTCTCATTTTACATATTATTTTATCGGTCAGTTAATTCACACGTTTAAAGTTATTTAGTGTTTAAATCAGTTGTATGCATAAATATCAAAACCTGTGCATTTATTTGTTAAATTAGTCTAGTTGAAATATTTGAATAAAATCATTTTAAATTAATTATTTTTCTTTTAAAATACCTTTAAGTACTATTAGGTGTTTTGAGAATGGAGTATATCCGAAACACGACAACAAACGTGAGATTAATGAAGCTGGGAAAGGCGGAACAATGTACTCATTTAAATTCTAATATTCCTAGCAGGGATCAAAATTATATTAAGAAATTGTAAAGAAATTTATTTTTATCCATTTACTGTATTTTATATAAAGTGTATTTCAACTGTCAACCCTTAACTCAATATGTGTTTATTTAAAGTTTTGGAAATGTTTTTCATAAATAATAAATTTAAATGTTTTTATATTTGGAGTTATCTTATTCCTTATCATTGTGTAATATTTATAAATATTGTTTAAAAATTTTAAATTTATAAAATGTCAAAATACGAAATGAAGCTATGAGACGTAGTACGAAGTAAAATATAAGTGAACGGGCTCCTAGATGGCATAGAAAGGCAGAAAGAACGGCTTTGGAAAGCTCTAGTCTAGGTCAATCAACAGTATGCTTCTCAAACTACAATACAATTTACTATGTTATAAAAATTAAAAAAAAAAAATTTCTAAGAAATTTTAAATATAAGAATATTAATATTTTTCAATTTTATTTCATTCGCTACAAAAATTATATTCCTGACTTTCTACTTAGCCTTTATAAGATTTGACTAAATGATGAACATATAGATAGCGGATAATAGACAATAAATATAATTACAAATTTCCACCTATTATTTAAAATAATATATTAATATTTTGTTATTATATTACATGTCTTAATATATTTACCATGTTGGCCACTATTAAGATCTCTACTACTTTAAGAGATTTTTAAATGAGGAACCTTCCTTACTTTTTTATGGGATTTCAACCTATCCAAATTTGAAAATAAGCCGCCATTTTTCAATATAGTAGCAATTTGTTTTCACTTCAACAGTATATTTTTAGTGTGTTTGGATAGAATATTTAATTATACGATTTTGTTTTACTTTGATATTTTTCAATAAACTAAACTGTTTAAATCCGCCAATGAAATATTGGAAATTTAGAATGAACTCAATTCTTAGTGAGTGATTATAATAATTATTGTCTTATCTTCAATTTGTGGTAAAAATATAATTCTCTACTGATTATAAGACAGAGGGACTACTGTAATTTAATATGTAGAAATCTAGTTTATTAATTTATTTCACTTCTAGGTCCTATCGTAAAATAGTTATATTGGGCTTCATCGACCTGAATACGGTAACGTAAAATCATCATGTGAATCAATTTAAATACATTGGTTTGCTACTTTAAAAATATTAAATTGGCCGCCATATTGGAGAAATTGCTGCGACTTATGTGGGTGGTATTTTTTTAAATCCCAAAAAGGTATGGATGGGTCCGTATTATTTAAGGTTTTTTGTAACTCTTATATTTTTAGTGGTTGCCTTCTTGAGTAATTATTAATAGATAATATTATAAATAAATGTTTTTCTTTTACTTAAAATTATATTGTAAGTGTGTGAGTATGTGTATAAAGTCTAGAATTGTTACTTAACATAAGTGTGTATATCCATTAAGAATATGTGAGTATATTTAAGTGAATGTGTGCATATATTAGTTAAGTATAATAAAACTGTTTAAAATTAGTTTTATAATTAGTCTAATTCCTAGACATGTTGAGTCTGTTGTATTGGAAGTATATCTCAGCTTTTTGTTTGTTTTGTTTCTGAATTTGTTTTTGTTAATAGTATTAGTAGTTTAACTGCTCCCGAATAACTATCTTCAGTACTCTATTTGTTTTGTGATTATTTAATGATATGCTGCCTGAAAACAAACAAGACCTAGAGATGACAAAATTTATATTCTTATTTACCTAAACTAATTCTTAATTTTTGTCTTTCTCTCTCCCTTTTTTTCATTGTTTTTTTTAATTATACTTATTTTCTTCTTTTCATCTTTTAAAGATAACATGTTTAAATATAAATAAGTTTGTTTGTACATTTAGTTTGTAAAAATGTTTTTTGTAAACGGTTTGTTATGAAAGGAGAAAATAAATTACTTAAAAATATATATATATATATATATATATATATATATATATATATATATATTAACACATGGATTTCATTATACATGTCCCAATTTTCCCCAGTTGTACAATAGTTAAACGTCTTTTCAATCTTATAAATTATAAGTTTGTAACCCCCCCCCCTCCGCTCTCCCTCTTGGTGAGAATATTATTTTATAATTTAAACTGTAGTCCATTATTATCACGGTTAATATTCACTACAAGTAAAAAAAATCGTGTGTTTTTCAGAAAGGTCAGATGAACATATTGCCACAGTTGTCATACGGTAATGTGGTTGTCAGAAATTGAATAGATCGAGGTTGCCTTATAATTAATCGATAGGCTCCTGTTTCAGGAAATAAATTATTTCCTTGGTTTTAATTATGTACATGGAGCTCTTTAGATAACATAATGTTAGATAGTTTTGAAAAGAAAGAAAATATATAGTAATGAAATAATTGTTACTAAGAAATTGCCACAAAACAGATTCAAATATATTTTTAGACTTGATCGTTTTGACAACAGTGAGAGATATTAATGGCATATTGGCTAAGGTCTAAAGTTCAAAGGAAACGAACAATCTGTGGACATATTTTGGCCATATCTCAATACTTTATTATTTTTTTTTTAACTCAAAAATTAGAGGTAAATGCCATAAGAAAAGGCATAAAATTAGCGTTTTTCAAAATTATTAAATTAGATTTTCGGAAAATCTTAATTTTGTGTTTTTAGTGCAGTGTCCTCAAAATTGTAGGTATGAAAAAATGTTTTAAAGTCCTGACGTATGTCTGAAGTACGCCCATATTCAATTTTTTTTAAAATCTGTTAACGCGTTTGAGATGTAGAGCACTGCACATACGACAGACAGACAGACCTCCTTTTTTTGACTCATCTTCTTCTTCTGTGGCTGCAGCCCATATCAGGGCTTCCCGTAAATACAAAAAAGTCTTCCTTGTTTTGAGTTTTTTTTCTAGTTTCTCACACCCAAAATGGAAAAAAAAGTCAGCTGCTACACAATCCTCCCATCTCAACTTGCGTCAGCCAATCTGTGGTGAATTGAATTAATCCCACAGCAGTTGTTAGCCTACAACGTAACGGACCAGTATTTTTGTGTGTATGTGCCTAATTAATCCAACAGCGTATAATATTTGGAATCTGAGGAGGGAGCACAATTCAATTTTTGACTGTGATCAGTTGTGGTCGTAATGGCGAAATTCATGAATGTGAGAGAGAGAAAAACATTTGGTGAAATAATAGTATTGAGTAGAGGGAAGGAGTTTAAAGTATTGATTTTCTAACTTCAGAATTTTTGTCAAATAATATTAAAACTCAGTGGAGGGGGAAGCATTAACCCCAAGAAATAGTATGGAAATATTCTTACGTTATACTGCTGGTCCTGAATTTCTGAGTGGATTGTTAGAAGATTTTGGAGTGAACCACTCGACAGTGTGTAGAACTGCTAATTACATTATGGGTCATATTCTCGAAACATTTCATTCCTTATAAGTGGATTCATTCCTCAGAACAGTATAAAAAAAGAATAAAACGAAGTTGATGTGGCAAACGCACTTTAATTTAAAACATTAAATAACACCCATGTATAAATAAAAAACCATCAATGTTCGTTGACGAATCCATTAATAATAAGTGTTATATCAGAATTAAATCACGCCATTTATAACGTCTGTAGACGACATAATTTCGATTTAATCGGAAACATGCTGAAGAAAAGGTAATAATAGAACGAGTGATTGGTGAGCTAAAACAAAGGTTCCCTCCATAAGTTTTAGTCTCACTAGAATGAGGAAAATTAATAGTGGTGAGCTGTGCTGAGTTGTACAATGTCGCAAATACCTTAAAGACACAACATGATTTCAAGGACTTAAAAAAAGGTGTGTTTGTTAAATAGGAAGTTGACCAGTTATATACGAGGATAATATAACTAAAGGTAGTAGCGAAGAGAAGTGTCGTGGCTGGATGTGTTCCATTTTATGTAATATAAATACATATTAAGATGTAAAAGTTTATGTTGTACATATTTAAATTTAGAAATAAATTGTGGTATAAACACAGTTTCCTGTATGTAGAAGAAAATATTAATAATAAAAACAAAAGTGAAATGTAGTTACGGCTACACTATAGGTTTAGTTTAATCTCCGGATTTACCTGGTATCACTCCTCCCGATGTAGTTTTCATTATCACTTTAAGTAAATGTTCATTCACTCTTACTTAGAGCTATCACTCGCAGTAGATCCTACTGTGTAGTTACTACGTTTGATTCACTTAACTCATAATAAACTTTAATATTGTTAGTTTTCTTTTTTTTAATGCATCTTCAAAGCTGGTAAATTTTACAAGTATCGTTGCAACGAGATAAGAGTTGCAAATGATCATATCGGCAAAATGATCCACGATCTCCGGAATAGACTAATCGACAAGTCGGTACAATGTCGTTTCCGGTTTAAGAAGTAATTAATTAAAATTACTAACATCTCCCCCTACCCCATATGCCAATTCTCCCTAAAGGTTTACGTGGAAAATCCATCTGGTAAATAAGTATAATTACTAAAACCACCCCTTCTTTTGCCACTTCTCCTTAAGGGTGTACATGGCAAATCATTCTGGTTAATACCTATAATTACTAACACCTCCACCCCTTTCCTAATGCCAATTCTCCCTATGAGTGTACGTGGCAAATCCTACTTGTGAATATCTAATCCTCCTAAAGTATTTTTGGGATTTAGTCGACAGTGGGCTCATGGGACAGCGAAACAGATACAATGATTTTTCAATAATACATTTATTTTGGAAAGTAAAAGTGTTACAACTCTTTTCAAATATGTGTCATTTTTAAAATTACAAATAACTGTCGCACAAACAGAGGTGAACATTTAATATTCTGAACTGTTTAATGTATCTCATAATTACATACAGTTTACAGTGAATTGTTTTCTTCTGATTACAGTAAAACTACTCATTTGACGTAAATACTCACCGACAACTGTTAGATGAATAGGATGTCCTACAGGTGGAGTTGTGCTTATTTGACATTCATATATCCCTGAATCCTTCCTCTGAGGATATCGTATCCTTAGAGTCCAGTCCTCAGTATGAGGTGAATGGATGGCTTCAAATCTCTGATCACTTGTGTAAGTGTATCTTCCTACAGTCAAGAGGTGGATGTCTCGATGTCTCACCCAGGATACCTTATTTTGGAAAAAAGATAAAAGATATTTCAATGGATAGAAGATATTATCAAAAAGATATCATAACGTACACATAACAAAACTAAAATTCAACCAAATATAGTGTTGTATAAATATTTTTTTGTAAATATTAAATTGAACAAACATTTCTATCTCATCTATCCCTAAAAACCAACCAAAACTTCATCAATAAAAATATCAGTTGGTTAGTTCTTAGTCAAATTGTGAAAACGAACCATGGATGTCATCTTCGAAAATATTTTTGTATTTAAATGGGACTTTACACGTGCTTCATTTAAACCATAAATACGTTCTCGGCGTAATTCGTATTTTATTAAACCCTAACTTTTAACGACTTGGTTAAGGTTGTGTTTTGTTGTTTTTCCTATTATTCCTGAACAAGAATATATTCTAATTAAAATTTTGCATATTGCTTTGGTTAATTTTTAGAATTTATTTAAATATGAATAAAATCGGTATAGTCGATTTTATGAAATTATATATTTTATAAGTCAACCGCGGCTGATTTTTTAGCATTCTACCAATAATGGTATATATATATATATATATATATATATATATATATATATATATATATATATATATATATATATATAATTGTTACAGTCGATTTTGATAAAATCATTTTCTTTTCTTATCGGAGCTAACACTAAAGTTTGAGTAAGAGGTCTAGCGCTAACGTATTAATTTCTTCGTCAAATAAACATACATATTCGTAATCAGAATAATTTCTAGTTTTACTTGATACCCCACACCAAATATTTAAAAAATAATTCTTGATAGTTTTTGACACTTAACTACAGTACTATAAGGTAATTTTTGTTACAACTATATTTTTTTTCATATTATGTGGGACAATACAAAGATTATAAATGCAAAGTTTGTAATATATAGGATTTATAATCTTGTTTATGTGGACTAGAGTCCTTGGTTTTACTTATACATCATAAAAATTAATAAATTTACCGACATATGACAAAAACATGCTCATATACTTAATTTGATTAAAATCGGTCAACACTTTTGGGATGTAGTGCACAGCCAAGGGGTTACAAGACTGTTTTCCACTCTGTATGTGTGAGAAAGGAAAAAAAAAATTATTAAATAAGTATAAGGAACAGTTTCCATACTCCCTCAGCAAGAGGCTAGAGTTTTGCAGTATGAACTGTTAAACACTATGTACTGAGTTGGACCTTCGTATAGAAGATGTGATGTTAGACGTATTCAAAAAAATAGGAGTGTTTGTGGGCCACTCTGGAATAATATTAAAATTTTGAATCAGGAAAAAAAGCGTATTAAGCAATATATTGACAACATGTAATTAATATGAATTCGGATGGACCCACAGACGTTGAAGTCCTTAGGGACTATACTGAATACGGGTATAGCAATCCCGGGACACACTAGCTGAATTTAAACCCTTTTTCATGTAGTCTTGTGTTAGATCCCTCTCTATCATCTTTCGTTTCAAGTCTCTCTTTACCAACTCTTGTTCTTTTTCCGGCTCTGACACTCACTAGAGTATTCGAGAGCTGACACTAGAGTATACGTGATGATGACAAGATGTTTGACGTCTTTAAACATAAAAGGAAAAATAAAATTGCAAGAACCGTAGTACAAAAATACACAATTTTATTGACAAATCATAGTAATTGTGTTTAAGCTTTTCACTTTTAAAGTCAACAAATAATTGAATTCAACAAAGGTGTGGATTACACAGTAAATCATTTAACAATTAATGCGTAAATTTTTGAAAGAAAAACTAACTCAATAACACAAAAACAATTATTTATTAGACGTATTTTAAAACTTACTGTTCGGTTTCCCAAATTTTTAACTCTACAATTAAGATATGCAGTATTTCCCACAAGTCCTGTTAAATTGTTCGGAACTGACGTATCGAACGAAGGACCCGTTCCTGGGGTCGGTAAGTCCTGGAGAAAGTCGGTCCTGAATCTTCGGGATCCGACTGCTGTAAAAGAGAGTTAAAGTTAGTCCATTTTTTTTTGTGTATGTAATTAAAGTAATAGATAACACAGGGGTAAGCAAGAATTACAGGTGATGTCATTGGACTTTCTCAGTATGCGAGGTATAATAAAGTAAGTATGGTAATCTATAAGAAACGTAAACTCCGTCTTTTGTCTAATTTTCAAGTTTTAAGGAATCAAGGGAAAAAAATACATCCTGTTCGTCTGTTGTCGTTGTCGTCTAACAATACACAAGTTAAGATAGGAACATGAAATTTTGTATAATGTGCACATACAAAACAACAGATATTCAAAATAGAATTGAAAATGTCGAAATTGCGGCCATTTAAAAAATATATATTTTTTATATCTCGGTTACCGCTAAATTTACAACTAATTTATAAGTTTATAATGCGACTCTTCCTTTAGCTGCATTCCATGGTTGATAATACTATAGTGTAAATTGCGTTTTCAATTTTAGATTGTTGCGAAAAAGTCAGTATCGAAGTCTTCTCATTAAAACAGGATGTTTACAAAATAATTAATTGTCGTTTTTAGTAAACAGCTCTGAAGTAAATAGATTTAATATCCTAAATATATTAAAACAAGTCTAAGAAAGCCATCATGGTACTTGCCTACCCCTGTCGTTAAACATAATACAAGCAAATTCACTAAATATAATACCAAAAATATTGTCTCTTGTACCTTCCAGGATATTTTATTATATTGGTAGATTAAGAGTTGAGGGAAACAAGGTGGCGTATACATTGGTTAAAGGGTTTCCTCATCAAAAGTTTGTAGGACCTGAGCCGGCAGTATGAATACCTATGAATCTGGTCAAGATAGCCATAAATATCTGGATTCCGAGAAAACACCAGCATAGATGGAATTGCCTCAATTGGCACTCACGTAGTAAGTTACTACTAAGAGAAGGTCCTCTAGGCAGACCTGGAGGGACAGTACTGACTTGGGTACGAGGGAACTTGGACAATTCACGAAAATTATCACGGGACACTGTAGTCTGAGAGTGCACTTGCACAGAATAGGAGGATACCATGGCGAAACTGTGTGAAGTCTGTGCGGTACTGGATAAGAGACCACAGGCCACACAATCTTCGATTGCGAGGCTCTTGACAATAAATGGTTTAGCGCTGTTGGCTTCTCAACCCCTAGTGAATTCTCATTAGACGAACTAGTGAGTGTACTAATGAAACTCGTAAATGGGACTAACCTGCAGGGTTAGAGTTATGATGCTCTAACTTTATTGCACAATAGACCAATGGTCGCTGTGCCAGGTGCCAACCCCGTAACCTCTCCACGTAATCTAATCTAATCTTGATCAAAGAGTCTTGTTCCCTAGGATAAATTTGAGTAAAACTATCGTTACACAAATTTTCTGAATCTAGTAATTGTGTATATCAATACTTTCTTGACGTCGGATAAGCCCTGACTCGCCATTAGATGTATATACATTAAAATGTATACACTCGCTT
Source organism: Aphrophora alni (assembly GCA_963513935.1). Taxonomy (NCBI): domain Eukaryota; kingdom Metazoa; phylum Arthropoda; class Insecta; order Hemiptera; family Aphrophoridae; genus Aphrophora; species Aphrophora alni. Next base: position 133,078,105 of record OY740765.1, on the reverse strand, counting down.
TACTCGTGTCAATTTTTCGGACCGTTCAGATCTCGTAAATATCTGAATGACACATTTTCTTGTTAGTTCACGGTTCTAAATTACATTATTTACAATATTTATGCTATTTGTTAGCGTATAGAGGTTGGTACCATTTCATACGGAATTGAAATATGAAAGTTTTGATCTTATATAGTGTCTTATAATTTGAATAATACACGGAGTATTAACAGAAAAGTTTTAAAATAGTGCCATTTTGATATTTTCATTTGAATTTTTAATGTATATCAATAGCGTTCTATTCTCGACCACCTTATAGTCCACTATAGCAAATTTGATGTCTCTATCTAAAATTACGCGGCTGTTGTCGTGTTCACCTACAAGAACGACGACGGACGTCGTGTCGAAAATCACTTTTCGGTTGAAACCATGGAACGTGAAGATCAGCTAAAGTTATTTTTTTGTGAACTTCAAGTTAATTCTACTTGGTACATTTAATATTCCAATTATTTGTTAATAAAATAAGTCTAAGAATATCTACTAATATTAAGAAATCCTCAATGCATAACTTACCAAACTGAATGTTAAGCAGAAGAAGAAATTGAGTTGCCATTTGTTTAACGACATTCATTGGACCATGCTACAGCTGATTTCTAATGGAGAAATTTCATTTCTTAATGTTTGAGAGTCTCGATTTCAACATTTCCTCAGGAAGTACTGTCAGTTTGTTTTTAGAATAATGTGTTGAAAGATTTCTCATATCGTACACAACTAGCTTCTCGTGAGTTGTAAGGTTAAACCTACTTTCAGATAAAGAACTTATGGTGTAAATTAGTTATAGACAGGATAATTCCACGTCAGTTTATGTAAAGCATTTTGGCATCTGTGAACAATATTTAAAAACTAATTTCAACGGTAAGGCTAGCACCTTTACATATATTGAATAAACTTAAATGGAGGAGCGTTGTAAATTATTAATGAAACATTCAAATTCTACAAATAATAATAACACACCAACAAGACGTAACAACGACTATGTCGTCATCCTCATTTTAAATCTACAAACTACTACAATATATAACTCTTAAGGTAGGTTAGACTGCCTTAGAAAGGACGACATGCAATATATTAAAATCAGTGTTAAATTAAAATTTAAAATCATAAAGAATTAATAATATACCACAGACTATAATAAAATTAAAATAAACAATTTATGGATGAAACATGTGATCAAATATGAATGCAGTTATTTTATTCAATGCAATTTTAATATTACCACCAATTTTATTAAATTGCAATTTCTAGTTTAATTTTGATACCGTTTTCTATAAGGTCGTTATTATTTTTTTCTTCCGTGCTGTTTAAAGGTAAAAAACTTCACGGTAATCTCATTATCGCTTTATAAAAAAAAAAGAATAAAAAAATGAAATAAAGGCCCTTAACCTTCAAATAGCATGAAGATCGGAATAGTAGTTGGTCAAGAGAAACATGATAGGAAAGATAAAGGAGAGGGATTTAACTCAAGAAAACAGGAAAATATGTAGATTCAGATAGGTTCCCTTGTCAAGCCCTTACTTATTAAAATGAGCTGCTGAGGGTATCTAAATTTGTAGTTATGTAAAGTTCTTAAAGTTATGTTATATATTACAATTTCATAAATCATCAAGCTGCATTAAACTTAAAACACTACATAAAGACATGAAAGTACCTTTTTATCAAACAACACAAACCAACATCTAGTATATACTCACTGAAACCCTACATTTACACTAATTTCTTCATTGGAAAATACTATAAAACATTGACAACTTCTATTCCTAACTCGTAAATAACTTAAACCTTTTCTGGTCTTGTAATGTTAATCACATGCTTATTAACCTAAAGTTTTTCTAATTATTATGTCTATCTATCAGTACAGTTTCAGAAGCGGTTGGCGCAACAAACATGCATGAGACAAGATCTTCTGCAGTCCAGAAAAATATATATACAACTCCATAAAATTTCCTATGTTTCAGGTACAGCAAATAACACTTGGTTCCATACTTATTTCAATTTCATGTAGCCAGCAGATGAAGATAATGTGTACAAGGTAGTCACTTAATAAATTAACTAACAATGTATTTATAAGATAATACCTTCCTATACACTTATAAATACTTTTTTTTTTATACACACTATACCTCAGTCAAAGCTTTATGTCTTTATACACGCTCTTAGTGTAGATACATATCTTAGTTATTTTTTAGACAGCTCCAGATAAAGAGGTTATCAACTTGGTATATAGAAAAACTTTTCTGAATTATTGTCCTAGGAGACAGTGATTGTAAGCGGAATGGAAGTGGTTGTTAGTAAGTAGGAATCTCACACTATTTGAAGTACAAAGTTCCCTTTGTCTATATAAATTTTCCACCTTCCACGAAAAAACAAATTACAAGTTTTTTTGCATTATTTAATTTTCACTATTTAGAACTATTTATAGCTGCAACCACCAAATAACACACATGACTGGGGGTCACTCACATTCGTAGACAACAACTTATCTGAAACAAGGGTTTGAGAACAGTAACTAAAGCACGAAAATCCAACTGGCGAACTGGCCTATGCTTAATTCTATATAAAAAGGTTTAAATCTGCCGTCCATTAAAAACATTACGTTCCAAACATACCTAAAAATCTCTACAGGAGCAGTTATGAACACACTAGATCAACACTAATATAATAACCTGGTATTATATTAGGTTGCACTCAGGTTACACTCAGTTTGCACAAAACCGTAATCGCGCAAGGGTTACTAAGACTATCTTAACTGGTGACTTTAATAATTGACTAAGATCGTTAAGGAAAATGCATGGTTCTGTAATGGAGGGAGATGTATTGTTATTTAACAGTAACAAGGAGATAAAGACCTCAATCTATGGGGATGATATGTCAGCGTTTTGTAAATTAGCTGAGACGGTTGAGACACGTCACTCGAATAGAGGTTGAAAGAGTGCAAAAAGAAATACCGAATGCTGAAACTAAGGGGGGGGGGGTGAAGAAGGAGGAGATGGTTGCGGGACATTGAGGGAGGCCTGAAAGTGATGAGGTCTGGGAATTGGAAACAGGGTAGAATTGGATAGAAGAGAATGGAGAAGATGTTGAAAGAGGCGAATGCTATTCATAGACCGGGGAGTAATACACGGAACTATATTTACGAAAACAAACAGCCACTGTCGTCATTACATGACCGACCACGACCTTCTGTTTGGTCCCATAATGCTATATATTTATATAAATAGTTTCTTATAATACGCGTCTGTCTCAAAATATTTCTTCATATTAATTCTGTTTCAGACGCAACGCAGTGGCAAGAGACACACTTCTGTAGGTGGAAGAAGATGACGTCTATTTCTCCGTTCACTCTTTTTATTACACATGCAGCTTTACATGTACGCGATTTACTAGTAGGTAGGAGAATAATATTTAACGGAGTTGACGGGCCTCAAAGTTCTATATATGTGAAGAAACCTCCACCCTGTCGGATCTTCAAACAAATGTATACGATTTTCTCGGGAGGTGAGGCTTTGAAATTAGATTTTTGAAAATAACTTAGCTATTTATAAAATTGAAGAGATCGATAAGCAGAATTGAACATTATATATTTTTATTTAATTTATAATTTTAATAAAATACTAGAGATGAACAAAAGCCTCATTAAAGTGGTTACTATTTTGACATTTTACATTACATTTGTCTAAATTTCAATATTAAAGATTATAGGCCCCTATACGAAATTGCATGTTCCTAATATTTTGTATTATTATTATATTGTATTATATTAAGTTTTAATATGTACGGCCGCTATCATGCTTACAACAATAACAGATGTACGTCCTATTAATTATCTTCTTTTTTTCAGTTTCCTGAGGCATGAAACTTTATGATATCAGTCAAAAACGAAGTACAAAATTCGTTGCGATTTCCAAATTAACCCAAATTACTTCGTATAGTGGATAAGTAAACTTTTTAAAGTAAAAGATAAGGTAATAATTTACAGTTATATTTTTCTATGTATTAAATCCTTCATCAAGTTTTACTTTGTCAATAACTTTCATAATCAACTCGACAAGTATGCAAAGGATAGTTTCTCCCCACACAGGATGTAACATATGAAATGGTTGCACAAACTGTAGAAGTTAGAGTATGTAGTGCTGCTAATCTAATATCTCAAAATGTCTCTATTGCTCTTCTGTAAGCAATTCCTAACCCTTGTATATTGTACACTTTCTACAGTAACTATTCGGAAACAGCACTCTGAGAAATATTCACGTTATGAAGGTTTGGGATAGGATCGAGCTGTATTTTACTATCTCATCTTCTAGCTGAAGCTGAAAGGCCCTTTACTTTAAGTACTCAATGAGCCTGGTAAATGTTTAGACAGAGCAACAAATGTTTTTGTAATATTTTTTCCCCTCAAAACGAAAGAAAAAAAACCATCTTAAAAATAAAATACAATAAATTTATTTTTAATTCACACACAAAAAAAAATCACACTTTTGACAACCATGTTTTTAGACAGTCGAAATTCATGGTAATGCTTGACATGTTTGCATCGCTATAAAATTTGTTCTCTTTATTTTCATGGGGATGTTATCATAGCCATATGTGAAAAAACGGTGTATAATAAGATTTCATATTGGTCTCATTTTGACATGTAGAAAATGTTTTATCGACGTCCAAAACAGAGTGACTCTACCGGAACTTTGAGGCTATAAAATTAGAAGAAAATTGGTTGTTTTGGGAGGGGGCAAATTTTTGCTTCATTATCTATGGAATTTTCTCGATTTTTGAAGAATTCAATAATACAGTATTGTGTGTCGGAAAATATTGCAGGATAATATCTTCATATTGGTTTCAATTTGAAATTTTGAAAATATTTTTTGTCAAAATTCAGTTTTTACACTTCTAATGTCCTTTGCATATCAAATCTATTCTACAATTCGCAATTAAGTATCTTACAGAAGAAGATAATTAAATATGGCAGAAAAATCTGCGTAATTTTATACATACCTGTGTTGAATTTACATGTAGTTAGACGTAATAGTTTTTTGTAGACTGAGAGAGTACAGTTAGATCATCCTTTATAACGCCGTACATTTTAAATGTTTCGCAATACATTATTTCACTTAAAAATAAGCATTATTCAAGATTTCATGATATTCTATAGTAGGCCTAAGCAATCACATTATGCGTCTAGGTTTCATAGATTTTTATGCATGCGCATTACAATACATTTCACAGGTTAATAACACTACGCTGTATGATTTAAGAATCATGAGAACTAGGTCTCAGAAGGTATACAGAGAGAGAGACCTTCCTAGACCTGTAGTTATTTAGCTAGGTCTGGTTAGGTAGTTTGACAAATCTCTAAACAGACCTATCTACGCGGATGAACATAAACATAGAGGGATGAGACATGCAATAGATTCACAAGTTGTCTTATGTAGTAACGTCAACGGCCGAATTAACCTCAAAAGCACAGGATATCCTTTTAAATAGCTTGTTTTCAACAGAAATAATAGATTTTGGTAATCCAAAAGTGAAATGCGTAATGAAGGCTGTTCTAATTGTTGTAAATGGAGGTAGGTAGTACACGAATTGCACAATTTTACTAGTAGGCCTAAATCGCAACGAGAGGAACACTACATATTTACCAAAACTTGTAACATGTTCTCAGCAATTTATATGGATTGCAAAATTGTTGGTATACATAGTTTTGTAAAATCTAAATACAATTATTAATGATGATTAATTAATTACAAAAAAAAAAGAAAAATAATATTACACAAAACACAATAATAAACTCTATGAAAACAAATAATATAAAGCCAACTTGATTAACTGTTGCCAAGTTGAATATAACGTCATTGTGAAAGAATGTATTTTAAATGTTTTTCTAAAGTATTTTATTTCATACATAAAACCTATGCCATCACAGTACTATTCTACAAGGATTTTACTTAACGTGGGCGATCACAGGATGTTTTTAATTGCTAAACACACACACACACACACACACACACACAAACATATATATATATATATATATATATATATATATATATAGGTAGCACTTCTTACTTCCAGAAATTATGGCTAAAGTTTTCAATGTTAATTCTCTTAAACATCTTTTGGTTCGGTAATTTTTTATATTGTAGGCTATTTGTATATTGTTTATAATTAATTCCCCCCATAAGTGAAGTGTATAGATCCCTTATATATAAAGGATAAAGTAAAGTTTTGAGTCTTTATATTAGTACTCGAGGTCACGCCTAACTGTCCTATTACCAATGAATTTAGGATCGATAGCTACAAAACTGGAGTTTGACTAAAAAACATAACTTAATAAGTTGGGTCAGGTTAGCTTTGAACATATATATTAATATAATTATGTTTCCCATATAGATTATATGTTTTAATTAGTAGAACATGCAAGTGTTTAAACATAATAGTCATCAAAGGTTGTTGCGTTCTAATTGAACGCTTTACTTTTATATGCATTTATTAGATAGAAATATATACAATAAAAGGCTAACCTGCACCAACTTGTCAAAATATGTTTTTAAAGTCAAACTATATATACAATTAATTTATATGTTATATTTAGTTACTTTCAGCGTGACCATGGAAAGACACTTTTTGATATATCTGTATATGTATGGTAAATTTGTATTTTCAAGATATATGATAAAATGGCTATTCCCGTCGTCACCATAAAAGAGCCTATCACAAACTATTAAAAGTAATGTAATAATCACTTACTATTTGCAACTGAGTTATCACGGGGCTCGAATATATGGCAACAAATTAACAGTAAATTATTTGGCTATGGTTGTCCGATCCGATTTTAAGTGAGTGAATAGGCCATCTGTTATTTTTTACGTAAGAACCGACCAAGGATTATTGAATTTTTTTTTATTACCATAGGAAAAACTCTAAAACTTTTCCAAATTCTTGTGTAAGTCGTGTATTATAAAAGAGATATTCTATTTAAAAGAAAGATAGCACTTTTGTTTAAGTTAGGAGGGCGCAAGGGGTCGGTGCCCCCTAGTATAAATGCTTAAAACCTCCTGACTACCTGCATCTTTATGCAAAAAGTCACGTGTAAAACGGTAAAATAGTCTTTGAGTATATTGGCGACAAAGGATTTACAGAGGAGGTTGAAAATCTTACCAATTTATTGTACCGGTATTGATTGGTTACAATGATATTGATACGTACATTATTTCAATATACGGTTAGACCTACAGAAGTAAAAAAAAAAAAACTCTGCCGATTTTCCGAAATGTTCGGCAGATAAAAAGTTATTAGCAAACCAAAATTAAAACACTGATCGAGCCCATGTTGAGAAAGTTGAATTTTTGAAAGAACTTTTCCATTTTTAAATGTTCCTAATTTTAGTTTGGAAAAAAAGGTTTTATGTACAACTAAAATATGTCCAATACTCAAATTTCATCCATATTTATCAATTTTAGTTAAGACCATTTTTATTGTATTAAAACAAACAAAAAAACAGTTGTTTTTGTTTTTTCACAATTTGACCGATTTTTTAAAGGGAAATCGGCCCTGACAAGTTTTTTTTTGTAAAAGGAGCTAAATTTGCAAAAATTAAACTAAATCGTTCAAGGTAGATTTGATAAAACATAATTTTATGAACCCCAAAACCATTAATTTTTGAAGTTAGAAAAATACATCCTAATCCCAATGTAATGACCGGCGATACCATTAACACTCAGTTGGCGTAGCGTCCATAGGCTACACATTTTTGAAATTTTTGGACTCTTTTAAGTGATATAGAGTCGATATTAATTCAAATAACCAGTTTGAATTTTATGTAATAACAATATTTCCTTCATTATAGCAGGAAGCAAAAATATGATTTATTTACATAAATAAATTAACTTTACTCATCTGTAAATTGAGAAGGAACAGAAATTGTTTATAAAAATATACTAAATTTAGGCTAAGAAATATAAGTATTATTACTTAACTGAATATTTGTAATCATTTGTGTACAGCTAATAATACGCAATTTTTTGAAATTATTGATTAACTGTAGTTATAAAAAACTACGAAACTTTTAAAACAGTTTTACAAATGAGCGAGGATCTAGATGCTTTTTTTGGTCCCAGTGATGAACTATATTTTTCGTTATACTGAAAATAATATAAGAAAACAATTTCACAAAACCTATGTTTTGTTTTAACACAACTAAAATGTTATAAACCTATTTTCCTTAAAAAATCTGGACAAGTAACACAAGTTTGCATCTATTACAGCTGTTTAGTTTGTGTTAGTGGTACTTATTTATAAAATCGATGGTAACAGCTGTTTTATATATTATTTACAACCGAGAGTATCGGTTATTTTTATAGATTCTTTACAATCGTTAATTAATTCGTATAAGCGAAGTAACAGCTGATGACCTCGACCTCAGCTGATGTTTTTAGGTTCTAGGACTAAAAAGAACAACTTTAGCATCTCAATTCATGTATTTAAAACAGCTGTTTTTGAAGCAGTATGACAAAAAAAGAAATTAAACGAATCTGAATTATAAATTAAGCGATAAAAAAGAAAAGGGGATGACAAAAGTCATGTCTAAGGTGTAGCCCAATCAAACTGTATATAAACTAACCTAGCATTCACACTTTTAAACACCTAGACATTTCGGACCTCCCCGAGTATTTACATCATAATCCTTATATTTGAGTTTAGCAACTGGAAAAGGTCTTATGTGAGAGGTTTTTTTTCGAAATGTTTTTTGTGCACATTTTATAACTTTAGAATAAAATTTAACAAGTATAAAGTCAAAGCGTGTATTTCTAAACATTTTTAAAATTAATGACACAATTAAAAGCATACTGATAATAACTACAGAATTAGTTGTATAATAGCAAAAAAGTGATTCAGTAACTTTAACTAGTAGCGCCATTTAGAAAAATTGTAAGTCGGTAACAATTGAAGCAGATTGCCGTGCTGTAATACAATGTGAAGTGTTATCTAGAACGCCCGCCAGGGGAATCTACGTCTGTTTGGGGATGGACATCTAAGTTTTTCTAAACAAATAAAAATTAGTGTAGTGTTTAAAATAAATTGTAAAATATTCTGTCTCTTTTACTAGTGACAGGACACTAATAGTAAAGTTTAAATGTAATATAAGTTAATTCTTCCCCAACCCACCCGAAAAAAAAGTAGGCCTATACATACTAAATTTATTATTAAAATTCACTTCTTTAATGTTTACTTAGAAAATTTAATGTTTCTACTACAGTAACTCTACTATGAACAGGTAAGCAAGTTTGCAACATTTCAAGACCTAATCTTTAACTCTTATGAGCAACATGTAAGGTTACTGTAACTTCTTAACTATTACCGTTTATTGATGTGAAAACTTCTTTAGCAGCGTTGGGCACTTATTGGTAGGGGAAAATCTTATGGGTTCACGTGACCGACATGTTCATGACTGGCGCATGCGCAGCGGCCGTGTGCTGTGCGCTTTAGACGATCTTTGGATGGGTGAAATCAGGTGTGTTCGTGTCACCGACATGCTTAATAGCCAGTATATCTGTAGCTATACAGCTGACGTATTGTGCAACATTAGTGCTGTGTATATCTTGTGTTTTCGTTTGATTATTATTTGAAAGTTAGTGCACTAACTTTCTCAGACTCCAATACATAGTCAAAGTAATAATTCTGAAAAAAATATTGCACAAACTTTCTCACATAACCATACAAATTAAAACTACAAATCTATGAAAAATAGTGCACTAACTATCTGAGACTCCCATACATAGTCAAACTAATAATCAATGCAAAAATATCACACAAACTTTCTCACTTAACCATACATATTAAAACTAAAAATCTATGAAAATAACTCCACTAACTTTCTCAGACTCCCATACATAGTCAAACTAATAATCAATGCAAAAATATTGCACAAATATTCTCACATACCCAACATATTAAAATTCGACGAAAAATATTGCACAAACTTTCTCAGACTCCATATAATTAATATTTTTATTACATTTATTGAAAGTTTAAAATTGATAATTAAAGTTTTCACTTCTGTCTACGGTCCCGTGACGGTAACTTTTTATTCATCCCTATATCTGAGTATGAATTGTTACTTTTTGGTCTATAAATAGCGTTGTACGATGTCACTAGCTTGTAGCTTGACAATGGATTTTCCAGAATGTTTTATTAAATAACAGAAATATTCGTGCTCGAAAACTATTTGAACGAGGGTAATATACTCGAGATGAAGAATGAACTAAATTAATATTGTGATTATTTGTTTAATTATACAACTTCATTTAAAGTTGGATGTACTTGTTTGTTCAGTTATTTTTGCGAAACTAATTTTCTTACGTTCTTATGAGTTTCGGTGCAATCATACAACAGATATGAAAAGAATATGTTTGATTCACAACCAAGATTTACAATTACTACGGAATAAATTATTTATATTATCTTTCAAAATTAAATAAACTATACAATTCATTGTGCTAACGCGTCTATCTGTAGAACCTTAACTGGCCCAAAGCTTAAATTGAGTTTTAATGACAGCTGTTAAGTTTCATTTCAATTTTACCAATTATTATTCTTGAACAGTAATTTTCTTCACAGTTATTATTGTTCAAATTTCATTTAAATTTGAATGAAATTAATAATGCCGATATTTAGAAATTTCATAATTCATAACAGTTAGAAAGCTGAATTTCCTGACTGAGTGATAACTCATAAAATATTATTTTTGTGTAGATGCCGACTATAAGACTTTTCGACTCACGCCTTTTACCTTCTACCTGGTGGGTATTGGTGGTCCACCAGATAAGATTTCCTGAATCACTACAGCTTGGCTATGATAGGATTTATCCGATTCATTGTTTTAAATAAGTGCAGATACGAGATTAATTTGTGTATTTTTATTCTTATTTCGTTTGAATAAATTTATAATATTGTTTTAATTTACAAATATGTCAAGACCTAATGCTAAATTGTACCTTAAAACATCAATAATTACCTAACTAACTAGAATTTACTGAATTTATTATTATTAAAATTATTCAGATTTTCGCCATGTTGTCTATACAGTTCACTCCACATTTAATTATACAAAACATCCATTTTGTTTTAAATACAATTACTTAATACTCTAACATAATGAATTATTTTCATATTACTTAAAGTTTTAATTTCTATATAATATTTACATAAATTTTGAATCACTTTTAGATTTTTCTAGCTCCTTTAAAATTGCATGGTAGGATCCTTATCGCAAAGGATTTTCGAATTTTTAAAACCTAGTGTTTGTTACAAATAGTTCATTTAAAGATTATATCAGTTATTGTGAATACAATTTGTTGTAATGACTTTAATTTGATTTTAAGTTTATTTTAATTTTAGTTTTAATTAATTGATTTTCATTACGAGATCCCCTCACATGATTGTTTAAACTACTGACTACTCACCTGAGTTTACGTTAGTAGCACCTTTAAATTTATAACACTAAGTAACAAGCAGAATGTCAACACAATTATCATTTAGTGTTAAAAACATAAAATGGCGGCTAGATAAAAACTAAACATTTTATACAATATGTTTACCTACAATTTTCATTAATTTTGATGTGAGGATTAAGCTCCTGAAGTTTTGGAACGATTTTTAAAACATCCTGTTTTTATGATTTTTTCGAATCTTTCTGGAAGTTTTGACCTCGTTGGAATATATTTTTATGAATCGGAGTATATTTTATGTTTTTCAACTGATGTTTCCACACACTGTCTTAAAATGTATAAATTGAGATAATCTGGTTTATGGAGTAATTATTTTTGTTAACATATGGAGTCAACACTTGTTAAAAAAATAAGAGACGTCAAGTGTAATACAGACGCGTTATACGATAGTTGAATATAATGATTTTAAAATACGTAAAGTGCTGTATTTAGTAGAGAACGTTCTAATTCATTTGGTGTGTGGGTTTAAAAATACTACTCAACTGGGGTGGATTAAAAATAGTTCCAGTAAGGCAGAAGTTATTAGAGTATTACGTCCGCGCACTTCAACTATTGAACATAGCTTTTATAAAAAAAGAAGTTATTCTAGTTTACGTTAATATTCTCGTAATTGGATTGTGGTTTAATCCCTAGGGAATACAGGTTTTACAATATTCAGAAATTAATAATTCTTGTAACGGATTAGAATATTACTCGTATGCATAAACATTTTAAAAATAAGTTTTCCCCACACAAGAACGATTTATGGATTGAAGTTTTAGAACGATATGCTGGGATTGAGGGTTTTTATTTTGTGATTTCATTAATTTTTTTAAGGTGATTTAAACAACAAGAAAAATAGAGATGCAAAAATATCATCCTCCACTGATTGGGAGGAGAGGGAGTTTTTAACTTACCAAAATCCTAGTATAAAAAATATAATACTCAATACATGTATGTCGTTATTATAACCCTGTACAACACTTAATTATTTAATTTGGGACATTTTGTTAATGTTGTAGTATTCCGAACTTAAAAACTAAATCATAAAAGACAATATCCTCCAGTGATGTAGATTTTGTTACTCCAATGTGTAGGCCTACTCTGAGCCTGAGGTATGGGTTGTATCAGCACTGTCTCCCACATTCATAGCTAATGCGATTTATCACACGTATTTGAGTCTTTAATACTCACATTTCACTAAAATTAAAAATAAATAAACCAGTCGATTTTAAGAGACTAAAATAGCCCTATTATCCATCCATTTGTTGTTGTTGTTGATTTTAACGATAATTTATATACAACAGATATTTTGAGTTTTGTTTAGGTTCTTATTAGCTACACTTTAACACGTGAACTAAATTTGATAAACATCGTTGGAGCTGATTTTGAAAACTGCTTTTTGGAGCTACCCTGATTAAAACCGGTCCACGCGGTTTTGACTGTAAAGCTCTGCACATACGATAGGCAAACATCATTCCTAAACCTCTTTTTTGGATTCAAAGGAGCTTAAAACTGATATAGGCTACCCATAGAATACTTTACATCGATATTTTGACTCAACATATAACTTTCTGCTTAATAGATATATGTAAGATAGTAATAATTATGGACTGTAATGTGGCAGCCCTAGCAATATCGTCGTAAGACCAATAATTGGAACATAAAATGATAACAATATGTCAATTTAAAATTTGCTATTTTTAGCTGTAATTTCTTCTTGTCATTTTCATACCAATGGACTTTAATTCAGCATAGTTTAGAATAGTGTGGCTTTTTTGGTCTTCTATAGATTTATTTTAAAGTCATGTTTAATTATAACTGTAGAACATTTTTTTACTGCCGTATTTTACCGTCATTGCATGTAGGTATTGGTAAATTTAAATGAGGAATTGAATCAGGATTAAATACACGCAATAGAGGAAGTTTTAATAATTTACTCTTTTGGTTCGGTATGAAACGTAATTCACTAACAACAAAATCTTTTGATTTTTTCCTTATTCTTTAAAGGGTGAACACATCTCGGTTATCATTCCTTAAACAAAAAAGGAAGAAATAGACATGACAATAAGGACGTCAGCCAAGATTACTCTAATAGTGTCCGGATTGGAAGAGTACAAGTGTTAGTAAAGAAGGATCTGATAGGAAAGATGAAAGAGACGAATTTATTCCAAAACTAAATGAAGAAAGGTGTATATGCAGCTAGTATATCTTGAAGTTACCAGGGCCGCACTCACTCTAGATGAAAAATCCTAAATATTTTTAGCAAATACGAGAGGTATCAACACTAATTTGCAAGCATATTTACACTTTAAATTAGTTAATTTTTTTATGAAAAACTGTGAAAATGAATTTACAACCTGTAATCACAAAACACAACATCGTTACAGATTCATATTTGATAAACTATACAATTACTGCATAAATAAAGACATTGAAACAGTAACTTCGGGAACGTGTGACGTCATAAAACGGGGCTTGCCATTGCGATCCTTCATAGCAGTCTAGTAACCACTAGATAGATTTTGGATGTTACTACTAGATAAGTGCGAATTCGTTTTATGTGATTCTTCTATTTGCAAGAATCAATTGTTGAACACGTTTAACATTGCCATCTGTGACCCAAGTCAATGGCCTTCCTGTCTACACTCATGCTCAATTTCACTGCTTCCATTTTCAAACAACTCACTCCATTTTGCAACGGCTTTTTTCCTTAAATGGCACTTAAAGTTCAATGAATTTCCGTGGGATTACGCTTTTTAACCCACAAAAAACAAGTAATAGCTCGAATTTTTAATTTGGACGCAACTTCTATTAGACGCGACATTATTAATCGTATTATCATGGATGGTATCATACAACTTTTGCAGAAGTTTAAACACTGTTACCAACAGCTGTAATCAAAAATGTACCTTTAAAAAATACCAATAAAAACATACGCATCTTATTTTTTGACTGCTCCTCTTAGTTTGATCACACCGTGTAGATTACTTATATATAATATGTTTTGTAAAATGTAATGAACTCTCTTGAAGTGGTAAAGTACAGAAGTTGTGTGAAACTTCATCCAATCGTCTTTGACTCTTTTGTAATAATTTCGGTTTTGAACTTGTGATTATCTACAAGCACCATCCGTTCCAAGAAATTTCATTTTTATATGAATGAGACAGTATTTTATCTGATTATACAAATAATGTTTTAAGCTGTGAACATAAAATGAGGTATAAGAGATTACAATTAACTCATATAGAATTCTGTTAAAATTCTAAAATATCGAATGGAAAATTTCAAAATGGCGATCATTTGAAACTGCTGTTATTAATATCTCATGTGTTAATAAACTTTTACCAATCTAAGTTAAATACAAATTGCATATTTCAATTCTCCATTCAATAATACCAATCCCACGATAACAAATAGTGAATCTATTGACAAAAATGTAATGTCGAGCTATGGAACTACCCAGAAAATGATATTACGAGATCCGACAGTGCTGAGTAGCCGAAAAGAATATAGCAAGTGGACGTTCCTACTTGGCCCGAGACACTGATACAAACGAGGCAATTAGGAACATTTAACATAGATATATCTTACAAACTGTTTACACATCTACGAAACGCGTTATAGCATAGCTTAAGTAAAGAAAATGGTGATATACAACACTAGGAGGTTCAAAAAACCTGTGTAACATCTGTTTCAACAAAATTTACCCTATTTTAGTAAGACTCCTCGATACATCAAACAATTTAACATTTTCTATAAGGTCCAAGAAACCAAATGTGCGTTACTTTTAGATGATATCCTTCTATAATGGGGCTGGGTAGGTTAAGTATGGGCCAGTCAACTTGTTTCACACTTGATTTATAAATATTGACATACCTGCAACACGAGCCTTCAAAAAGTTAGTCTTTAAATATCTTCGATTGAACGAATATTTTTAGTATAGAATACATATTATTATTTTGTAAGGTATGTAAGTCCCATTGTGAATTAATATACTAGATTATTCAAACTACGCGGCAACATGTCGGCCCCTGATTTAGGAACAGAAATAAGAAAAAAAACCTTCATGTCAGAAACTTTTCGTTTGAGATACTATTTAACCTGATTTCTGCTCCAAATGGGAAATTAAGTAATTCTGTAATTCTTTGGACCCGAATTAAAGAATAAATTTGGTTATTCTATCTGATTTTTTATATAAAAAATTGAATAAATTGTGCTCCTGAACTGCAAGTTACAAACATTTTGTTTTTGTTATAAATAAGCTTTAGGATTTTTGTTCTTTTTTTTAACGTGTTTTTCCGCATTTCGGTGAGTTTTGTTTTTAAACAGTGTTACTCTTTTGTAATGGTTTTATCAATTAACATAATTTTTCTCAGAATTAAATAATATACTTTTTTTTTCAAAGTTTTATGCGGTTTTTAGCCAATTAATAGGCCTAATTACTTTACACCAAAGATAAACAAGACAAGTGTGTTTTCGACTAAAATTTGTTATACTTTACACCACTTTTCTCGGAAATCACTGAGATTTATTCTATTAAATTGTACAGATAAACAAACATATAGAATATAAAATATGTTCCTTAATTTACGCTGCAAGAATTACAGTATCATTTCACTCTTGGACTAGAAATATTTCTCTAGTAGTAACTTGAAAATGGAGCATTTTCTGATGTACGTTTAATGATCGTTTTTACTTATTTTTACCACTAGTATCAGGGGAAATTTTGAATAACACTGTATGTTTATTTTATTTAAATTGTATGAGTAGACTTCAGCTCTCCAAAACTAATTATTAATTTGGTTAATATATTTCTATGTCAAGACATTCCTTACGTTTATGTTTAATTTAGGTGTAATAACAAGAATGTATGCAATTATTTATTTACTTCCCATATACATGATGGGTAAGCGATAGGAAATGTTATGTTATTTGTAAGAAAAAAGATGTTGAATTTTTTGCGGGGATATCCGTTTTGATGTCTTCCAGTCCAAAAAAGTAGTTTTTGAAATAATTTCGGTCTGTTGTTTGCGTATGTGCAAGTACTCTAAAGTTCAAACGCGTGGTTTTATTTTAATCAAATTTATATGTGGACATGTGGAAAAATACCCCCTCTATCTTGGAATATATTTTTGTAAATTAAATATATAGGGGTAACTGTCAAAAAATAAATATATATATAACTATATTAATCACAGTTTGCTCAAACGTACCCACAAGGACCTAAACAAACATATTAGCAGCCATCCCTCAATAATGCCGGCTTGTGAGCTATGGGTACTAAAAATTCGTCCATGGAGTTTTAATTAATAAAATACCCAATTTCTCAAAATCTTCTATACTGATTTCGTTCAAATTTTATTGTAAAATTAAATTAATGCTCCAAAATGGTATGCGAAAACTCTAAAAATATACAAATGTTCTCAAATAATTGAAAGTCGAGGGAAATGAACCTTGACGCTATAATTAAAAGTTCGTTTTTAATCAATTACCCTTAGACATATACATGGTACAAACGTAACATGTTTAGACTCTATTTCTATTTACAGGCTGTTTCAAAATATGTGTCCTAACTTCAAAGAATGATTTATGGCATAAAAAAAAAACTTTTTATAGGTATGTTCGAAACAGCTTCGTTACCCGTTTGTCGGCCATTTTATGTTTTATCAAAAAACTATCACAACTATAGAAAATATTAAGATATGGAGTCAATACTTGGTGTACACATTTTTCATGTAACTGTTTACCTACAGAAAGTCTGTTTATCTTATAAATTGTTAAAATAACGGACGTTTTAAATCTTTAAAATTTCAAAATCTTTTAAATTTACGAAAAAACTGTAGGCTAATAATGAAATATTTATATCTGCCTGTCTAGCGTCTGTAGCCTGTTGTTTGTAGTCTGACGCCTGTCTATGTTGTCTTTCGTCTGTTGCCTGTCTATGTTGTCTTTCGTCTGTTGTCTGTCGTCTGTCGTCTGACGCCTGTCTATGTTGTCTTTCGTCTGTTGCTTGTCTATGTTGTCTTTCGTCTGTTGCCTGTCGTCTGTCGTCTGACGCCTGTCTATGTTGTCTTTCGTCTGTTGCCTGTCTATGTTGTCTTTCGTCTGTTGCCTGTCGTCTATTGCCTGTCGTCTGTCATCTGACGCCTGTCTATGTTGTCTTTCGTCTGTTGCCTGTCGTCTGTCGTCTGACGCCTGTCTATGTTATCTTTCATCTGTTGCCTGTCGTCTGTCGTCTGTCGCCTGACGCCTGTCTATGTTGTCTTTCGTCTGTTGCTTGTCTATGTTGTCTTTCGTCTGTTGCCTGTCTATGTTGTCTTTCGTCTGTTGCCTGTCGTCTGTCGTTTGACGCCTGTCTATGTCGTCTTTCGTCTGTTGCCTGTCGTCTGTCGTTTGACGCCTGTCTATGTCGTCATTCGTCTGTTGCCTGTCGTCTTTCGTTTGACGCCTGTCTATGTTGTCTTTCGTCTGTCGCCTGTTGATTGTTGTTTGTCGAATGTCACCTGTATATGTTGTCTTTCGTTTGCT
This sequence comes from Aphrophora alni, assembly GCA_963513935.1. Taxonomy (NCBI): domain Eukaryota; kingdom Metazoa; phylum Arthropoda; class Insecta; order Hemiptera; family Aphrophoridae; genus Aphrophora; species Aphrophora alni. Next base: position 133,060,055 of record OY740765.1, on the reverse strand, counting down.
ACCTGATACGTTTCGGTTGTTATCTTTCGTCTGTAGTCTATTGTCTGTCGTCAGTCCTTTGTGCCTCCCACCACCTGTCGTCGGTTGTTTCATTTGTGGTCTGTCGCCTCTTTTATGTCGTCTGTTATCTGACACCTGTCGGCTGTCGTCTGGCAATGTAGCTTTTTGTCTGTCGTCTATCGCTACACGTAGACACTTGGCGTCTGTCGACTGTCGTCTATCGTCTGTTGCCTGTCGTCTGTCCCTTGTTGTCTGCTATCTTTCATCTATCGTCTATAATTTGTCGTCTGTATTTTGTCGCCTGTCATCTGTTGTCTCCCGTCTGTCGCCACACGTAGACGCCTGCCGTCTGTTGTCTCTTGTCTGTCGCCTGTCGTCTATCATCCATCATCTGTAGTCTGCAGTCTTCCCGCCTACCGCCTTTCATCTATCGTCTGGGGCCATTCGTCTATCGCCTGTGATCTTTTACCTGTTTTCTGTCACCTGTCATCTTTTGTTTGTCGCTCATCATCTGTTGTCTATCGTCTTTCATCCGTTAACTGTTGCTTGTTGTCTGTCATCTGTGCTAGTCACCTGTGGTCTGTTGCCGGTTGTTGGTCACCTCTCGTCTTTCGTCTGTTGCCTGTCACCTATTGTTTATTGTCTCTTGTCTGTCACCTTTTTTATATAGTCTGTCATCCATTGCCAATTGTCTGTCACATCTCGTCTGTCGCCTGTCGTTTGTTGTCTGTCCCCTGTTGTGTGTCATCTGTTGTCTGTCATCTGATGTCCGTTGTCTGTTGCTTGTCTGTCTGTCGTTTGTTGTAGGTCACCTTTAGTCTGTCGTCTGTTGTCTATCGCCTGTTGTATGTCAGCTGTTGTATGTTACCTATGCAGTGTTCTACAGCCATAAAGAGTTGAGTGATTGTAATTAAATTTGGTATTTGAGTATATTGTGGCACTATATTAGGGATTTTTAATTTCTTCATTTTTGTGAATAAAAAAAACTTACAGGTATGCCAAAATTACATTGTTTAAATCTATTGAAACAGTTTTGATCAAATTTCACTAAAATGTAGTCCCTAATACTCAAAGGAAAAGTGATATTCGTCATCTCTCCAAAAATGCAGTTCTTGAGTTATCGGTAACTAAAAATCGGCCATGAAACTATTTAAAAGGAGTAATATCTCAAAATCGACTACACTGATTTCATTTAAATTGTGTTACAATGTGAAGATTATTGATGCAAAAATTTGTGCAGAATTGGATAGAATAGGCCTATAAAATAACAGTTTAGAAATAGTTTTCAAAAATGAAAACTAACATTGACTGCCGTCTTTAAACTTTAAATTTTATAATATGAATGATTAAGAAGAGCTTGTGGCAAATATGAAGCAAGTTCAGATCTAATTAAAAAATTTAGGGCATTGAAAAATTATTATCACATAGTAAGAAAAAGTTCCTATAAATATATGTCCGTAATATCCAGTTTCAAAATTGCGGATACTTCAATTTTTTTAATCAAAATAACTCAATAACATTTTTTTAATGAAAAATTTCAAGATGTTTTTTGTAGTTCTTTTAATTTCCTATTGAATTTTGTAATTGTCAAAACAATTTGACGAAGCGTTACAGTAGAATTGCACCCATTAGTTTGAAAGACACGAAATCTATGGTAATACTGTATAGGCATTTCGTGTCATTCAAACTAATGGGTGCAGTTCTACTTTAACGCTTCGTCCAATTTGTTTTGACCATTACAAAATTCAATAGGAAATTAAAAAGTTACAAAAGAGTTCCTTGACGTTTTTCATAAAAAATTCCTTTTAGTCAGTTATTTAGATTTAAAAGATTTATGTAACCGCATTTTTGAAACAGGTTAATGGATTAGGTTGGTGTTTCCCCCCCCCCCCAAATATATCATTACCTTATCAAGTACCATGCCAAGTTTCAATTCAATCCGCCAAACAGTTCTGGAGGTAGCCAACATTTTGTGAAAAAACAAAATGGCATGTAGGCCTATGTCGGAAACTAGAAAATTCCGAACATATGTTTACACGAACTTTTTCTTAATATTGTTGTGGGACACCACCTCCTGTAGTTGGGAAACACAATTTCGCAACACTGTATAGTTATTGTTTCAAATAATCTACAAATCCACGACAGCTTTCATTGTTGATTTACACTTTTACTGACAACTACCATATTGAAATTTATTGTCAACGAATGTTTGTTAGTATGTCGATTGTGAATGTATGAGAAAGTTTGTGCTATGTTTTTACACCATTTTTGTGAGTTTGTGATAATTACTTTTTATTTATAAGCTTTAATTTTGTTTTTTTTGTTTTTTTTGATGACATAGGGGCTTCGAGAAATAAATAAAAATAAAACTTTGAGAGATAGTCATTTTGAGATTTTGTCTTGTTAATCACTTAAATTTATCAATGAAAAAGGTAAATCACATAATAAGAGTATTATTATTCGATATTGAGCTCCAATTTAAGTCTTGAAAATATATATAATATTCATAAGAAAACAAGAGAGTTGTGTACGGATTATTCTGTCAGAGTTGGGCTTTGCGTCACTATCTTCGAGCCAATCCCGAGAATACAAAAACAATATGTTCGGCTTACGTTACAAAGCTTGGACTGAACATCCAAAGCCGATATTTATGTATTTAAAAGTTCTATCATTTCAACATTTTTACGTTTAATATTATCTCACGTATCGAGTAAAATAAACTTAGAATTTATAACCTAAACAGGATTAAGTAGAGAGCTGGTTCACAGCATCCTGTAAAAATTTGTTTCACTACAATTTTTTTGTTTCTTAATTATTACTTACAAATCAGTATTTTTTAAAATAAATAACGAACAATAGGTTTAGTTTGGGTTATTAAGGGCTAATTTGATCGAAATCGTAACTGTAAATTTTGATAAAATAATTATTTGGTGTTCTTTCCTTATGGCAGCTACCCACATATTAAGATATCTAGATATATATAAAGATAATATTTATTATAAAATTATTATTTAATAATTTAGTTTTAATCGCTCATGTGAGCTGACTGACAGATGCGTTGAGTTGTTGGTCGCAGGTCTGGGCTAAGGATAGGCTGTTCCGGATGAACTATTTCTAAAGATCCACCGCTGCCTCCCATTCCCAACACCACCCTAAAACATTGACCTACCCATTATAATTATTATTTTCGCCGCATATTTTTGCTTAAACTCCTAAAACCCTTTTGGTTAAAATCGGGTTACAAAAAATGGAATAAATAACATAAAATAAAGTCACCTACCCCTCGAATAACCTATAAACATCAGAGTCGGAAGAGAACAAGAATTAATCAAGAGAGACCTGATAGGAAAGATGAAAGAGAATAATCTAAACAACACTTCATGAAAAAAGGGTACGTTAAGCCGGTTAAGCTACGTTCACTTGGGAACGTGAGCGTGGCGCCCGTACTCACTATAGGTGAGGTTCGCAGTGTGTTAAATCTTATAATCAACGTGAAAAAACACATTTACACATTTTCTGAATTTAAAGAATAATTTCAATATTGATTATTACCAATCAAAATATTGAATATACATTAAAATTATATGTGCGCAATAGACATAATATGTGTACATTCATAGCCTGTGTTTGTATTTAAATTCATAATGAAAACGTGTAAAATGTGTGCGAGTGAGAAAATATGAAGAAGACTTTGTTAGCTGATGTGAAAATACTTAAAAGGAAAAATCGTCTCACAGTCACAGTACTAGCTGTAAGATACTTCTACGGATTAGCTATCAGGTGAAATTAAAATAATTTACAAGCAATGAGACAGGTTGTTTGGGCAATATATTTTCTTGTAAAAACGTACAATGAAAACCCGACACATCAGCTTTGCCCAAAACATGAAACAATGTGGTGTAAGTAGAACCATGTCATTTTAGAAAAAGGTTATGACCATACTCAAGATTTCCATTTTCCCAACAGTATCATGCAAAAACTAAGGCCTACTTTCAAAGCATTATCAGACCCAGAGTTGCTAAAAAAGTGTCTGAAAGGAAAAAGTCAAATCTTAACGAAAGTCTAAACAATGTAGTTTGGTCACGGATTCCAAAAAGAACTTTTGTTGGTCTTGATACCCTAAACTTTAGTATTTTTGATGCTGTGCTATCTTACTGTACAATGATCGATATTTATCAAAAATTAAAGTATCAGAACATTTATGTCTCAGTGTTGGATGTAATACAGTAGAAGCTACGGAACACCTCGATTTGTAAAGTGTCCGAAAACCAGAAAAAGCATTGGACGATCTTGAAAAGAAAATCAAGCAGTCTAGATCACTAGCAAAAAGAAGACTAGATGACCTCTATGATGAAAACCATATAGTTCTGGACATTATTGAAAGTAAGTTAGTTCATTACAATGGTCGCTTGTTTAGTTGTTCAATTTTATCGAAAAGTGGCTTTATTCAAACAAGATGTCACGTATATCAGGAACCGCTAAAGATATTCTCACAATTACTTTTACAAGTGCATGTTATAATAAACTAGTGTTTAACACAAGCTTTCTGTCCGTTTTCATCTATAGGACACGAGATAAAATTATTTATATCAAAAATGATATTAAAAAAAAATAATTCTTATAAAAATTGTGAAAATTTAGTTTTTACATAAAATAAGAAAATCCTGAATTCTTCGAAATTTCCGTCTGTCGGCCAATTTGTGTTTCTACAAACAAATTAAATCTTTGGAAGTAGATAAGATATTATATATAAGATAAGTGAAGGTGCACCCATTATTTATGTTATCTTTAAACAAAAAAAAACCAACTTTGTTTTGTATATTTTCAAAATGGTGGACGTTAAAAATGTTTAAAGTCAAATATCTGGAAAACGATTACAATTACAAAATATTTTTAAGAGTCAAACGATTTTCCACTTTTAACGAAAAACAAAATACGTTTTTAATTTTTTTTTCTGAAGGTCGAAACATGATCCAGTTTTCAACAAAAAACTAAAACATGATTGCCTAATAAAATTGTTTTCAACCCCCAATATTACCCAAAATCAAAATATTATGGAAATCTGATCATTGTTATAATCCATTACCCAAAAATGTACCAAAAATGAAAATACTTCACTTAACATTTTCACAATGGCGACTGGTGTTTTAATACTATTATAAGTATATTTCGTAAATTCTGTTTGTAAATTAAACATGTCTAAACAGGGCTTACATTAACTGGGGAGGGGGAGGGGGCGGTAATAATGTCTATCTGAGATAACTATTTGGTTGCGTTTTAAATGTATTATTATTAATATATCGTTCTACAAATGAACTCATATTTAACCTACTTTCAAAGATAGTTTAAATGTAGCAATAATTTCTTTAAAATACATTTTACCTACACTTTAGTTTGTTAAATAGTTATTAGTCACTCAGTATATGTAGTATAGAGTAAGTATGATAACCGCTAAACAAATTCTACGTTTGTCTTTTAACTTATCTTAACGTGTCATGCCTTTAGAACTCCATTTTTTTTTTCACAATATAAAATTAGTAACATAATTGGTAATGGGAGCTATAATAAACAACATTTTGTTTTAATCTCGTATTCAACTTTTAACGCTATAAATTGGATAAACAATTGCAGGTTTCAATTCTGCAAACTGATACCAAATCTGCCTTTCTACGATAACAGTGTGTGAAGTTATTATACACAAATTTAATTTTGATACTTATCTCCCAAGAGATAATACGAACTAAGTAATTACAACTTTTTAATATATACACAAATAGGACCTGATTGACGTCAAAAAATTACGAGATTGATAAAAACCTGTGTAATAACTGTTTTAAACAAACCCACCCTACTGGAGAAGACCTCCTGTTCTACCAATACAATTTAAGATATCCTACGAAGCCCAAGAAGCCAAATTACATTTGGAGGATTTGTTTGTATTATATTGCATGATGTGGCTGGGTTAGCACCATGATGGCCCCGAAACTTCTGTTTAATTATATTTTACTTTTTAATATAGTATGAATAAATAAAATAAATAAAAAATGTAATTTATAATTGTGAGATTACAAACACATTAATCTTACAGGCGATAAATCTAATACGGTGGAAATGGAACAGAGTCTAAACGTAATATTAACAATTATATTGCTGACTATTTACTTATTTGTTTTATTTTAATAAACTATTAAAAGCATAGTCAAAATAGAGAAAAACATAGCTCTAAATTGTTCACACTTCATAACGGAATTTCTTCAAAATGTTTAATTTCAATAAAGCAGATATATTAATTTATTTAATGTTTTGAAATTTAAAAATTTCAAGAAAGGAATCCTGTTTTACATTAATTTGTAAAACGGTTGTTCGATAAAATGGAAAATAATATTATAAGAAGATACTTTGTACGTGATTTATTGGCAATACTTTCCATTGCATTATTTTTAATCTAGTTTTTTCTTCTGTTGTAATTTATAAACCAAATTAATACTTTATTATGTATTACACGTTGATTGTATCACTTTGTATTCAGAATTACACGGGAATACTTCGGGACCTAATGCTATTTTTAAAAAGACATAAAACCTTCAAAAATTCACTGTGTTCTCTTACGATTAGCGAAATATTTTCAGCTCTAAGATTGAGCTTATACATACAACCATACTCTAATTTTCGAAACCCTATTTGTGGAACAAAGTTGGTGGTTTTCTATGTAAATATAACAGGAAAAATTTATAAAATCGGTCCAAGAAACTGTATTACAACCAATTCTGAAGGAAGTAGTATGAAATATGACATATTGGAATCAAAAGCACTTTTTTAGCTTACAACTAAATGTTTAATAAACCCATAAAACTGATTGAAAAAAACTTGTAGAGAACTTAATTCTGAAAAAAATTCAGCACATAAAATCAATAGAAAAAATTCAAGTTAAAATTTGTTTTTTGTTTTTTCCCTTTTTTTAATGAAGCAATAATACTATTATGAAGAAGGTCTAAGCTATGTATAAAAATGTAACGTCTGTTTTGTTTTTAATAAAAGATGAACTTCTAAAACTTTATATGTTTTATATTGACTTTCTTTACACAAATATTCTCAGAATTAAAGTCCCTACAAGTTTTGTTCAAATATTTTATGCGGTTATTAGCCTTTGAAAAATAGAAATCATAACTAAATATTTCCCTAAATGTGATTTGAAAACAAAGCATTTATATGAAAGTGTTTTCTTATTTTTACCCTTTGATATCCGTGCAATTTGCAAAGCCACCGATGGTCACTTTGTCAGATTCATCTCGTATGTTAAGAATTAATTTGTTTTTAAATGATGCCATGTCAGTACGTATGCATTTGAAGTAAAGTGACAATCTTTTAATATTATATTGCGAAATTTCTAGGTATGCAAATTATATAAGATAAGGAATATTGAATTAGATAAGATATTTCCTTCAATATTTATTTTAAGGGGGCGGGGAGTCGCAGTAACATTTTTTATTACAAAAAGTAGCATTTTAAAAATATTATATTTCACAATAACGAGGTATTCAATTTATATAAAAACTATTGAATTGCATTAGAGATTACCTTCAACTAAATCTCTTCTTTTTTGGGTGGGGTTTCACAATAACATATTTTTTATTACATAAGGTCGCGTTGTTTAATTATTCCATTGCACAATACCGACGTATTCAATTCATCTAAGGAATATTAAATTGAATGAGAGATTTCCTTGGGGATGAGGGTGCTATAAATTTTTTTATTACAAAGAGCATTTTTTTAAATATTACAATGCACAATATTGAGGTATTTAATTAATCTAAAGAATATTGGAATGCATCAGTGATTACCATTAATAACATTTTATATGGCTTTTATAATAAAGCACGACTTTATCCTCTTACCATCTGTCGTTCACTGAATACAATACAATTTGCTATACTTGTTTTGTTCCCTGAATATGTGGTTTTCAAATGTGTTTCTATGTATACATTGTCACATTAAAAAATTAATACACGTTTGGTAAATGTCAAATCCTGAGTCAATGAAACGAATTTTATTTTTTAAACAAATAAATAAGACAATAATTTTGTTTTGTTTTTATTACATTTAAAAACAAATGCATTCTAGGATTTCAGAATATAACAGTTTCTATGGGAATATTTGTTATCATTATTTTGCATGGGAAATTTAATTTGTTGTTGCAAGTAACGTAGTAACAAAGTTGTTGGCTAAAACAATTCGCCGAATATAAAAAAAGTTTTAAAACAAATTTAGATTTAGATTTATAATAAGTCTTATGGGAATGTATGAGAAAATGTTTTTATGATGTAAACAGACAGTTTTGTAAAAAAAATTTGGTTTTAATCAATAAAAATTGTTGAATTTTATATTCAAATTGCATGTGATGCAGAAAGCAAAAAAAAACCCGAAGAAAATTTGCAAAATTAATTTATTTTCAATTATAACATAAAATTTCAAAGAAGTTGATATAAAAATCATATTGATACCTTGAACATTATTAAAATAAATTCTTATTTAAAAAGCACAAAAAACATGTATAAAAGTATGTTCTTGTCAATACTAAATCATTTTACATACTTAAGCCATGAATATAAATAGTTAAATATAAAAGAAAATTTCTTAAAATTAAACAAAATGAAATCTTTATAGCTACAAAAACAGCTTTAAAATGAATCAAAACATACAGCAGAACTTTACAACTGGTTATTTTTATATCTACTAAAGCAAAACCGCCGATTTAAAAAAAAAACTCTTTGTTTTAGGTCGGCTTTGCTCTTTATACTCAAAAACCTTACTCATATTATTTAATAAACTTATTGTTTTGTAAGATACAGCCTTCTGTTTCTCCTCTGCTTGGAGAAAACTAATATTTTGACCTCTTTCCAAATGGCACAGAACGGCGTTGCATATATTGCTGGAAAACATGGGACCGTTCTCCGATAAGTTTTTACGTTTTGTTTTTGTCCAGGAGCTTTACGGGCATTTGTCTATTTAATCGTTGTTGGTGAGGTCAGTTGGCAATTTTTGCAATGCTGTTTTCCGCTATATCTTTATTACTGAGTCAGGGGTGAGATATCTATAAAATCTAATGGTGTGTGTTAGTGTTACTCAACCACGTAAAAAACTACTGGACCCATTGAGCTGAAATTGTACATGGACATTCTTAAGGTCCCTGGTTAACACATATGCCTATTTTTATTTAGAAATTCCATCAGGGCACCGCCCCACTGGCCTTGAACACTCCCTTAACAGTCAATTATCTATACTCCATTATACAATACAAGTATACGTCAACCCGTACGAAGGATGGGTACTCTGCTAGTTTGTTATAAAGGTAGCTGTAGGGTGTTAGCAAAAAGATTGAACTTCAATCGGTTCACCCACATGTCCACAAGGTGGACAGTTTAAAAACTTAACCTAAATTATCTTCACATTTATTTTATTTGGAGTTAACATATTAGGATTTCTTAAGGTGGGGGCATTGTTTGTAACTTTTCGATATCTTATTCTGTTAATATTTCATTTAATTAGTGTGAAAAAAAAATGTTTGAAATAAAATTTACCTAAATTAAAAACTTTTTGTAATTATATACATATATATGTGATCAATTTTGGCAATTATCATGTAGAAATAAATAAAAATGAAATTCAGTCATAATGTTTAATAATAACAATGCATAAAATTAATTTAGACAAAGGGAACCGCCTCTGTGAGGTTGGAATTAAACATTTATCAAAATTCCAATCTCAGCGTTCATTGACTTTCTTTAAATTGTTGTTTTTGTTTTGTTTTTATTACAACTTTTTATTTTAATGTTTTCTGTATGATGTTGTAAGTTTTAAATTGCTTTAAATATTTTATTTTCGACATAAAAATGACAAGTGCATCGATTCTACAGTTGTGTTAATGCATCAAAATGTTAAATTGTTAAAATGTTAAATGTTTTGTCAAAATGATAAATTGAATAAGTGTTTTAAACATTATTAATATGTTTAATATTAAGGTATTAGGCAAGCTTATATTAAAAAAATTCGTGAAATTAACTCCTTCATTTTAGAACAATCTATGTCCGTCCAAAATTTAAAAATAATTATTTTAGGAGTTTCCCTAATGTTATTGGCATTACGTTTTACTGGATGTGAAACTGTTCTTCCGTTAATAATTTGAGATACGTTATCAGAATCAACGTTTATATATAAGTAAGATGTATCTGAAGTATTGTACTTTCAACAGGAGGGAAGAGGATTTGCAATAATACATTTTTTAACAAAAAGCCGCAATGGTATACATTGTACGTGCCGAGGTATACAATTTATCTAAAGAATATTGAATTGCATGAGAGATTACCTTCAACAAAATTTGTACATTGCCTTGATAATAAAACATGACTTTTATCCTCTTCACATCTCTCTTTTAATACATACACAATACGTTTTTTGTTTACTTAATATGTGGTTTTCATATCTTTTATGTGAATGAAACACCGTGTGCGTTTCTGTGAATAAAGTGTCTCATATATAAGAGAATCAACACACGTTTGGTACATATCAAGTGTCAAATACTGTGTCAATGAAAAGCCTTTTATTTTGTAAACAAATAAATAAAATAGGAGTAAATTAAATTAAATTTTTGGTGCGTCAACTAATCCAACAGTGTGCTGTTTATGATTATTGCAGTTTCAGACTTCTTGCGCCCATCTTCAGATCCACAAACAAAAGTAATAAATCTTATTCAGTGTGGAGATAGTTAAGCATGTCAAAACAATTTCCACCAGTCTACACAATAGTGCGCACCGACCAAGCATACAAACTCATTTTGTACAACGACATACATAAGGAATACATTTTAATAAACTCTGTTGTATGTATTGCTTTTGTTTATGGATCTGATGATGGGCTAAACAAATCTGAAACTGCATTAATATTGTGACGAAAAAATGTTGAATTAGTTGATGGACGTACCGAAAAAGTAACTGAATTTACAACTATAAATATCACTAATCTCTGGGCTACAATGTTAAAATCAAAAATAAATAAGACAGACAATAAATTCGAAGTTTAGAAAACCTGTGCAACAACTGTTTTTTGGATAACACTCCATGATCAAAAATAACCATATAATTAAAATAGGAGATATGCAAGATAAAAAAACGTAAACTTTGTTTTTTACAGAAAATTATAAATTTAAAAAATATTATATAGTTATAAACTAAAATATACGTAATATTTGTTGTCATTATCTATCTTAATAGTTTTTATATTTTCATAAAACTGCCTTAGGACTTTCATTGTTGAATGATATATTTAAAGAGCAACAATTTTCTCAAGTTTAGATATTCATAAAATGATAATAATATATCTGAATAAAACTATTAACTTTTAAAACTTATCTAGTTAATGTCCACTAATTGTATTTTACGTTCCCTTTTTATTAAATTTTTCGGTAAAGGCAAGTTAATTTGTTTTTTGTAACATTATTTTAGTTTATTGATCTGCATGTTTGGCGAAAAAAAAAGTGTTTAAAAGCGTTTAATTCCAGAAGTCACTTTTACAACAGCATCCCTAAAACAGATATTTTTGAGACGGTAACTTATATTTTGAGTTACTTCCCAACTACATTTCAGTAAAATTGGTAAAATCATTAGTCAATTATTTTAAATTTATTTTTTGTGTTTGATCATTTAATACAAGCTCTTACATCTTTAAAATATGTATAAGATTTTACCTAAATTTGAAAGATATTGGTCAACCGTTTTATGATAAAAAATGCTTAATTTATTATGTTATTAAGTTCTTAGCTTGTGTCCTTGTTATGTTTAATTATAAATTTAAAGTTTGATATTTAGTAATTTATTGTTATTATTGTAATTTATTTTGTTCATGGTCAATGATGCTTACTTTTACTTATTGTCCTTGTTAAGATTTGTTATTTATTATTGTTTAGTTATAAATTATTTAAATCATTTAGTTATAAATTATATAAATCATTTAGTAATTTATTGTGTTGTTTTGTTCTAAGCCAATGATGCTTACTTTTGTTTATTGCCGTCATTATTTTTCAATAATAATTATTGTTAAATTGTAAATTTAAAGTTTGACATTTTGTGTTTTATATTCTTAGCCAATAATACTTACTTTTGCTTAATGTTCTTTTTATGTCGTGTTATTTATTCTTGTTTAGTTGTAAACTTAAAGTTTACCATTTATAATTTACTATTATATTTATTGTGTTAGTCAATGATGTTGTATACTTCAATTCACTGTCCTTATTATATTTTGGTATTATTATTGTTTAATTGTAAATTTAAAGTTTGCCATTTAGTAATTTATTATTGTATTTATTATGTTATTTAGTTCTTAGCCAATTATGCTGTATGCTTTTATTTATTGTTCTTTATAATTTTTTGTATTTATTATAGTTTAATTGTTTGATCACTGTTAACATAAAATTTGATATTTATTAATTTAATATATTTATTGTGTTATGTAGTTTTTAGTCGTTAACGTAATTGTTATTATTCATTATTGATATTTGTTGCGTCTAGCTTCAATAGCGTTACGTTAGCGTTTCCTTTGATATGTATGCTATTATATTATTGACAGTTAAAATAATATCCTATATACAAGAATACTATGTTTCCGCAAAATTATTAAATTGAAAAAAGAAATAGGCTTTTTAAATTATATTTACCTATATCAACATCTACTTTGTCCAAATATGATAGTTTTTCTAATAATAATTACTATATTATATTAATAAATTATATAGATTGTTGAAGTTTAATTAAATATTTAAATATTATAATTATATTTATAATATTTTTCGTTTGTGTTTACAAACATTTCAGATACTTATATCTATTATAACAAGTTCATTACAGAACATGTATTAAAATATATATTAAAACTTCTTAAGTACTATAATGCATAATTTAAAATGTCTCAATAAATTTACCTTAAATTTATCCAAGACAAAATACACAACTATATAGTATGTATTATTATTGAAATATGCACTAGTTTAACTTCAATCTCATAAACAGTTTAGGACAACACACCAATATCAGCACACGGTTCTTACGGTCGCAGCTCAAAGACTGATTCGTATCAACGCCGCCCATTCACGCTAACACCCCCTGTAGGAATTTGTCTGAACTAAAACAAACCGTTTGTTTAGAAAATCAATCAAATTCTTCTCTTTAAAGTGGATGAAATGATGTATTATTATTGTTGTAAGAAAATTTTTATTGATTTTATTTCATTATATAAAATTATTACATTAATTTTTTTAATGTGAATTTATAGAAAAAATATACATTTCAGAAGATAATACCAAAGTTATCTATTACATTAAACTTAAAAAGTATTGCTTTTTCATGATATTATTTTAAAGTTCATTTTTCAAAATATAAATTAGTTCATTTAACGTAATCATTTTGAGAAGTATAAATATTTTTGGTAATCGTCAAATATTTCGACCTCTACTTTAATTAATATTCACATTTCATGGCTTCGTTAAACCGAAAAAGTGATTTTCACATGCCCATCTGTTGTCGTAGTCTGAGGGTAAGCACCAATAGAGATCATAAAAAGAGGAACATGACATTTAGTATAGGGGACTATAGTGTGCTTATGAAGTATGTTAGGTTAGGTTAGTCCCTCCCCCCCACCTTAACTTTTGTATCAATTTAAATATAGCCAAACCCTTTTGGAACTCTTACTTAAGTCACCTAAAGCTCCTTTCATAATTGTTTTGAATTTTGCACTTCCCAATAAAGGGGGGATTTTTCGGCGGTAGTTAAAATTTTCAAATAGGAACCCCATTTTGTGACATGTCTAATTAAAAGCCATTATAAAGCAAAAATAAAGGCACTCATGAAATATATATTTTTTGGAGGACCATTACCAAAATGGCGGCAAAAAATGTATTTGAGATATTTAAATTATAAAATCGCTAAATATGCTAAATGACAACACGAAACAGTTTTCAAAATGTTTACCAGACTACTCTGAGAGAAGCAGTCGACGTTGAACTTAATTTACGCGTCCTCAAAGAGTATCGTACTTTTGGGCACACTCAAAATACAAAAAAGTTCCACATCATGAGAAATATCAATTTAAATTGTTTTTAAAGCAAAACTAATGGGACCAACAAATTTCACAATTCACTATGGGAAAATGTTATTTCAAAATGTGGATGACATTTCAGTAAATTGTATTGTGTTTTTAAAATTAGTGTGAAAGTTACATTTCATATTCATGGTTGGTTTGTTGTGATTATTTAGATTAAGTGTTCAAACAAACTGCATATTACAAACTTCCTTTTATTCCTTTAAAATTAGTTTTATGGAATTAACGGAAACACCAGTTGATTGTGCTAGGTGATTTTGAACTTTCGTTAAATTAATAACTCCTCCGTTCTCGGCTTCTTACTTCACAAAACTACATACATTTTATATGGTTTCGCAAGGGCTTTACTCCCACTAACTTTTATCTTGACGTTTGTACCTTACACCACAACACAACAAACCAATGTTTTTGAAATTCACGTATAACTACGAAACGTACGGTACAAAAATTACTGCAAGACTAAGCTTAATGTTTCCCCCCACTACACCAACCGGCCCAGAGACGACTGCGCATCTCAATGACAGAGGTCAGACTACATCTTACGAACCGTACGTCTATACTTTTACCTTCGGTAAAGCCAATTTAATAAGGAATAAAAAAAAAGAGTTTTTTATTTAAGTAATTTATTAGTTTTGCTGTCATAGATTTTTCTATAGTTTTTGATATAATGGATAATGTGTTATTAGTCTGTATTATATTACTATCTCTTTTCTTAAAAATAGGAATAAAAACTCCTTTTTCAACTTAGAAACTTGCAACTATATAAAGTTAGATTAATAATGTATACCAAGACGAGCGTAAAAATCGGCTCCTCGCGTCTAATTAATAGTATCAAAATGCAATCGCACCCTGTGGATTTATTTTATGT
This sequence comes from Aphrophora alni, assembly GCA_963513935.1. Lineage (NCBI taxonomy): Eukaryota > Metazoa > Arthropoda > Insecta > Hemiptera > Aphrophoridae > Aphrophora > Aphrophora alni. The sequence continues at coordinate 133,045,042 of OY740765.1, read as the reverse complement.
TTTGTCTCTCCATTATGGTTTATACTTCAATGTAAGTTACTGGTCTAACAATGAAGATATATTTTTGATGCGTACGACGAGACATGTTCAAGTGACTCACAGTCAGGTATTAGTTCAAGCTGTCCAAAGATAAAATAGCATAATAATAATTAAATAGGTTAGATACCGTTTCTTAATCTTCAATAATAGAGTCTCAATTCGAAAGTGTAACTCTATTGATTAGTTATTTTATATGTACGAGGGGCATTCAATAATTAAAGAGACAAATGTGTGTAGAAATGAAATAGTTTGTAGGGGAAGTTTCGCACTTTCGTGACTTTAGGTTGGTATCATTGGGATGAGCTGAGAACACCTATCGGATAAAAATTGTTTTCTTTATGACTTCGATATTGCATTTAACGATGGCGTGTCCGCTTGAAGTTTCCACATCTGTGAACAACGTTCAGTGATTAGTTGTTTTTTTTTTTCACTTTCTTTAGGTGAAAACTGGTTAAAATCTTTTCTCCAAAGATTTATTAAAAATGGGAAAGTGGATAGAACAGTACAGAAACAGGCAAACCTCGGTGACTAACGAGCAACGTCTTAACCGGCCGGTTGAAGTGTCAACTCCTTTGCTTGAAACCCGTATTGATAACATTATTCATGAAGACCGAAGTATTACAGTTGAAAATATAGCAAAAGCAGTTGCAGTAAGAGTTGGCACAGTTCATAACGTTATCAGTAACAATCTCAAGTACAGCAAAACCAGTGCAAGGTGGATCCCGAAAGAGATAACATAACAACACAATGAAACAAGACTCAAAGTTTGTACAGAATTGAAAGAACTCTATGAAAGGGAAGGTTTTAAACAAGATTTTAACGTGTGATAAAACTTGAGTTCACCATTTTGAACCAGAGTCCCAAAGACAAAGCATGAAATATCAGCTCACCTGTCCTAAAGAAATTCAGAACGCAAGCATCATCGGTAAAAGCCATGTTGGCCCCCTTTTGGGATGGCCAAGTTGTAGTCTTTTGTTAATAGTTGGAAGGTCAGCGTACAGTAAACAGTGCCTACAACTTGGACATGGTGATGACATAGTAAAGCCAGCAATGAGAAAAAAACGTCGAAGATCTATAAAAAGGCGTGATATTGCTACACGTTATCACACAATGTTATCCCTTACACCGCTAAGCTGACCCAAGAAACCATTCAAAAAATAGGTTAGGAGATTCTACCTCATCCTCCCTACAGTCCAGATTTGGGTCCACTCAAGGAGGCATTACGTGAACAAATGTTAAGCAACAACAAAGAGACCAAAGTAATTGTGGGAAAGTGGCTCCAACAACAAGGCAGACTTCTTTGCATCAGCAATCAAAAAACTAGTTCATCGTTGGGACAAGTGTAATAATATTGGTGGTTATTATGTTGAGACGTAGTAAATGTCTCATTTTGTAAAAATACACAGTTTTTTTTCTACACGAATTTGTCACTTTAATTATTAAATGAAACTCTCATTACTAGTCAATCTGTAATAGTATCTATGCGAGTTTGGCTTCGGTACTTTCACTGACCAAATGTTGCTTTAAGATATGGCAAAAATATACCCACATACCATATCTTATTAAAATAGGTTTACACGTTTGGGCTGTAGAGCGCTGCACATATGGCAGACAAACATTCTTCCAGAAATAATGTTTAGACTCAATGGAACTCAAAAAGTATACGTCCACAAAAAACTCAAAACAGAATTTTTGACCTGGCATATAACTTTATTTACACTACGAACATGTAACGAAGTGAAGGGAGAATGACCACTCAGTCAAAAGCCTGTATAATTTAGATTCATAGTAGAAATAAAATAGAAATGCTACATGATTTAATTTTCTCACATGAAGAAAATACAGTAAAACAAGATTATTTGTGACACACACACATAGATATCAATTGTGATAGTGAAGAAAAAGAAGAAATGGAAAATAACTATGATTTTGAAAATATTGAAGATGACAGATAATAAGACTATCATTCAGTAATATAAAACAAATAAGCAATGATTAAACTTTAACCCCAATGAATAGATCATAATAGAAAACTTGTGACAAGGGAAGATTTTTTTAATGTAATTTTATTCATTATTTAAAAGTTGCTTTGCTCTGTTGCGGGTGAAATGTCAATTATAGTAATTGTTTTAACGCTAAAGGTTAGATGTAACATATTTCCCTAAAGTAATTAATTTGAATAATGTGAGTCTGTCTGAAGAGACGGCGAGGGGGGTCTCAACACCTTTGTCTGCTGGACATGGACGTGGAAGGCAAATTTAATAACTTTAATGTAGTGAAGTTTGCTTTTAGCGTTGTTGAACATTTATACATTTAAACGTGCCTCGAAAGTAATTCTATAATTATTGAAATAGTTTATTTTCATCAAAATCGCCCTCGGGTGGTTCACTTGGAGTTAGTAGGAGCATGACAATCCCAAGGGATTCTAGTTGGATCTACGCCTTTTTTTCATGTAATATTGGGTTAGTTCCCTCTCTGCCATCTTCTCTATCAGGTCTCTCAAGACCAACTCTTTTTATCTTCCTATCCTAACGCTAGTAGATTATTCGCTAGTAGAAAGCTAGAGGATATTACTATATGTTGTATTGTTCTTTTTTTATGAGGCAATGATAAACGAGAGGTTTTCCCTTTTAAATAACATGGAATAAATCACTAAAGATGAAATTAATATCTATTTAACTTTTTTCAATTACAATTAAAGAATGAGACTATTACTATCTTCAACGTCTCAAAAACACGATAAAATAGTTTTATATATACCCTTACATAACCAAAAATACTTTAATATTTCCAATTTAAAAATGTAATGAATGTTAAATAAACATTTAGGTAATTAGTCTAACGGATATGAAGTAAAGACCCAAAAGAAAAGAAATCTTTCTTTAGGAGCTAAACTATTGGTTTAATTTATTTGGTAAATTTGACGCATTTATGTAAAAATTAATACACCACATTTTAATAGTATAAATCAACTCCAATTATCAATTTATTATAACAAAAAAAAAGGAAAATGTCAACATGTAGACAAAAACGATTAAATAAAAATATATTTATGTAGCAGAAACAATCGTAAGAAAAGGTCTAATTAAGTTCGAGAAAAAAGAAGTTCTTGAGAAAAATCCTCACGAATACCATGAATAAAACAAGTGCACCAACCTGGAAGAAGTCGGAGTAGGAGAAGAGGAAACGAACGACAGAATTCGGTTCAGGTGAAAAGTAGCGAAGGTGAAGGATCTGACGGCTAAGAAAACCGATAGCAAAAGACGATCGTATTGGAAGAAGAAACAAAGCCAGAGTTCTGGTTGAAGAAAAATGTGAGATTATCTTAACATAATTCATAGTAGGTTGAAAGGAATATACAAAAATACAAACGTGATCAGAAAAAAATAAATAAAGAAAATTGCAGAGTACACAACAAAAGAGACAGCAAACAACTGATGAGCTGATTAATAAATGTAGTTTTGTACCAGCTGAATGGTAATCTAACCGTTCATTATTATCGTCAAAATTTTGGTCCCTTCTTTCAAAATCGTAGTGGTGACTGTGTCAACGGTTCTAATAGGGAATTTGAAATGAAATCTTCTCACAAGGAAAACAATAAATGACTTGGATATAGATTGTAATTAAAGTTCAAAATTTTGATCAGCGTCATATATTCTATCGATAACTGTTATTTGTTAGTTAAATACAGAATTTATTTCTATAATATAAAACGTTGAATCTAATAAATCTGTTAAAGTTAACTGCAGTGGTAATTAATAGGGTTACAGCTAAATAATTAGGACTTTAATCATATATTTTTTTTGTAATTAAATTTTACAATTTCTTGCTTGGTACTTATTTTGGTAAATGCATTTATTGCTGACTTAGTAAGGAATGTTAAAAATGGCTCTCAATATCTTTGATTGGAAACGCTCCAGAATTTCTAAATAAGTATTGCTTTCAGTACCCTACGCTTGGATACCATACGGCCATAGAGGTTTAAGAATAATTGCCTTACATACAGTCAATTTACTTTTCAATGACAGCTTTAATTTATATCCAAGTATCCAGTATGTATGATTACGTTTAAGGTTAAGCCGCTTTAGTTTTGTGCTTATGTATTTTTCGTTGGAAATTTGTTCCGGCTTAGAACAACTGCAATGCAGTACCTACATTCCTAAAACATATAAAATAAGTAATATTAAATATATAAGTTTTTAATAGAAAAATATTTCGATCTCCGTTCTTCGACTGATATTCACGTTTCATGGCCACAGGAAACCGAAAAAGTAATTAAACATGCTGTCTTTAAATCTTGTTTGGCGTCGTTGTCGTTGTCGTTTAAACGTAAGAATGATAGCGTACATAAAAATTAAGATACAAACACGAAATTTGGAATGAAAGACTAGAATGTGCACATATAGAACCGTATTGAAATTAATGAAAATCGAATTGAAAATTTAAGTTGTCGGCATTTTATTCAGCTTTTGTTCATATTAAATGTGTGATTCAACTTGTATAAAACAAAGTTAGATAGAAATTTAAAGATTTCAGTAGTGCATGTAATGCTATAAATCTCACCTCTCTACGATGACGAATAGCAAAGTATAATAAATATTCAAATTTCGAACAACTGATCTAACTAGAATATGTGATAATCGTATAGTTAATTTCAGACATCGACTCAAGGGTAGCGAGTAGAGACTCCGTCATATATGTTTAGCTCCACCTTTGAGACTTTTTATTGACATGAAACTAGTAAAAATCACAATTAGAAGGTTTAATTTTATTATTATACATTTTCGGACATTTTCCATCATTTGTGTGTTAAAAATCGAAACACGACGTTTCGGGAATAAGAATCAATTCCCGTTATCAAGTGACTAAAAACTATGTGAAAATTGCATAACATATACGGTTCAAAAATCACAAATTTAATTGAGAAGAGGCAAAAATCATACAACGGGATAGTAACTTATACAAACGTAAAATAATTGAAGCCTCATATATAAAACTAACGGACAATCTTATCAGCCAATCAAGTATAGAAGTAAGGCCATTATGGCTCCAATTATTAAAAAGAACTAATATTTGATTATAATACGCCTACAACTAAAAAACAAGCTGAAATTTTACCTGTTAAATCGCCACAAGGAGTTGTAACCCGCTCTCGGGCTAGGAAGCTTAATACAACTAACAATAGGCCACTCCCCTAATAGTTTGTCACGCCTTCTGGACCACGTCACTTGTTGATGTATCTTTGATACAACAACACGTATTTGACGTTAGTTGTGTGTAACCGTGATTGTGTTTTTTGACTTTTCAGTTTTAGCTCTGAGATGCATGCTTAGATATTGGTTGGTGGTATTCTTATTTAATTTTACTTCTTACATAGTCATAGTTTCTAGGTTCATGTTTCTTTAGTTTTTACTCACTTGATAACAGGAATTGATTCTTATTCCCGAAACGTCGTGTTTCGATTTTTAACACACAAATGATGGCAAATGTCCAAAAAATGTATAATAATAAAATTGAACTTCCATCATTAACAAATAACTTCAAACAGAGAATAGAAGGTTTAGAAAAAATGTGTAAAAACTATTTAAAATAAACTTACCGTACTGGGTAAGACCTCTTGGTCTACCAATAGAATTAATATTTAATTAATTCAAGGCCCAAGAAATCTACTTTTGGATATTACATTACATTTTTGCGTGATTTACATTGTATGAAGGGGCTGGGTAAGTACCATGACGGTATCCATTAAGTTTTTTTTCATTGTGAATAAATATATACAAATACATTTTCTTGTGTTTTTAGAACACTCCAAACGATTTTGTTAATAGTTTTAATGTATATTGAATAAAACTGAATTTGTTACATAGTTCTAGTGTAAATTTTATCTTTGTTAAACCAATTTTGATGTAACCGAACTACTCAAGTAATTCTAGATTTAATTTCTTGCCAAGTTTAAATGTACAACAAAACAACTGATCTAAGTTAACTTTAAAACCATCACAAAGTCCAGCAGACAAAGTTGTCTAAAAACTTCCTATCCCACTTCAGACAGTTTGACATTATTCAAATTAATTATTTAATAGAAATATGTTAAATCTAACCTTTAGGGTTAAAACAATTACTGTAATTTATATTTTACTGCAAGAGAGATATCTTACTTAATAATAAAATTTTAAAATTATAATAACAAGAAGGTTCCCTTGCCACGCGTATGTTATTCGCATTTATTCACAGTTTTAACAAAATTTAAATTTAAACAATCATTTTATATTTGTATATTTATTCGTATCCAGTTTTGATATACTTTTAAATAAAACATACGTTTGTAAATAAATACATCATCAATGACTATTCATCTTTTCTCTCTTACTTTTTCGTTGAAAATAATGATGCTAACAGGGTAACAAAAAAAGTAAATGCGTAACACAGAAACTGAAATACGTACGCTCATTCTATTTTATCGCTTATAAATAAATAAATAAATCTATAGTGACAACTACTAGTTTTTTACCAGTAGTATTAAATTTATTATGGTTTTGGGAGTTTTGTGGTTTTGTGGTTTTATATAATTACTTTTTTATTTTTATGATTTGTTTTGTTATTTTTCTTTTATAATAATTATTAAATATATTTTCCTCATCATGGTCTCCTGATGTTATTTTTGTATAATTATGTTTCCCTTTCTTTTGTTTCAAGACTAAAATAAAACTTGACCACAAATACTCACAAATAAAACGTTTATTAACGTTTCAATGACAATGTCGCCAATTAATGTAACGCATGTTTTACAATCGAACTATAACTAAAACTTAAACTATGGTTGTTAGTAATTCTAGTTCGTCAATGTAGCTCATGCATAGTTGAAGATGACGACGTTCTCTTTGAAACGAGTTAATAAATGTATTCGTTGTGAGAAATTGTGTTCAAGTTTTATATTAATTTTACAATATCTCTCAAGTCAAGTTCAATATTTTTTTATTATTTGTTTCATTTATTGTATGTTTTCATATTGGGGGGGGAAGGGGGGTTACTTATTTAGTAAACTTATAATAAATTATTTTGCTGTATGTGATTAAGGCACTGTATATTTTGTATTATATTGAACCTAAACTTACATTTCACTTTGAGGCATGGCAATAATGCTTACATATTGTTATATATATATATATATATATATATATATATATATATATATATATATATATATATATATGGAGCACTTATCTTCCTATTATCCTTGCCAGTTTGTAGTTCATCTTCGTTATCAAATGATAAACCAAGACAGCAAAGTCGAGTACTAATTTTTACGTATAAAAACTATTGCAAATCTAAGAATAAATTATATAATAATATATAAAATTCATCATTAACAATAAATACAAAATGAGAATTAGTAGCCATGTAAAACAATCCCAAATTTTTAACCTAATTTAAAATTAATGTTAATTTATGTAAAATATGAAAATACAGATATTGAGATAACCTAACCTAACATAAAATAACCTAACATAATTTTTAATTTATCTAAAATATGAAAATACAGTTTTTGTTTTTTGTTTTTCAAAACATCAAAATGCGGCCAATTTATACAGATTTTTGTTCATGTCTCGTGTTTTTAAATTTATAAAATTAGATCAAAATTTGTAAATTTAATTTCTGAATTAAATGGTACCCATCCCACACTACTACCATGACATATTGCGAGGTTATTGTCAAAAATGTAATTTCGAATTTTGACAAACCAAGAAAATGTGATATTGGCATAATTAATAAATCCAGCAAGGCCAAGTCACCGACACGAACGTAGCGATTGAAGGCTTCTTCGTAATGTAGAACTTCGAGGCTTACCTGGTCAGAGACACCGACACAAGCGAAGCGAGTAAAGTTTTTAATATACACATGTTCGAAATAATCAGGAGCATAGCCGACGTCTAGAGGTTATACAATAAAATAAGGTTCAGAAAACCTCCGTACCAACTGTTTTAAACAAACTTAGTCCCCATGATCTACTAATACAATTTACCATTTTCATATCAAAACACAACTTTTAGGCATTAGTCTTAGAGGATGGCTCACATCAAAGTTTCAAGACGCACAAATATCAAAGTTCAAAAATATGTTTGGATGTACAGGAAAGGATGAGTATTTGAAAAAAAAAATTGAAAACGTAATAACAGTCTGATTTAATTAGACAATGATCATTCTAATTATATTTTTAGAAACAATCAGACACAAATATGGAAGAAGTGGAAACGAAGCAGAGTGCATGAGAACTCTCAATAAAGTTGCTGAGCGAAGTTAAAAGATTTGAAAAAATTTTGTTGATTCATGTCATTCATGGAAAAAGATATGTGGTAAACAGACGTACGTAATAGAATATTAAATTTCCAAATGCTTTTTGTAAAAACATCAAAAGCAGTACTTTAGTCTTTGTGTATATAAAACAGTTTTATATTTGTACGTGCAATGGATTCAACGTCCACTCCGCGACGCGTATTTGCTGAGGAAATGTTTGCTGTCTTTTGAATAAAAGGATGCTTCAACGCTAATAAAATATTCACAATGGTTAACACAATCGTTTATTCAGTTGTCACTGTTTGTCTATGTCTACATAACTGTGTAGGATGTTACGTAACTCTACCGACTGATTAATAACTGCACGTACTTCTCATATAACTATAGGTACTTGTTACATAACTGTATGATCCGTCATATATCTATATATCTCCTTATTAACTGTTTATTTAACCTCACAGTCTATCGTATAGCTTTGTAATCTGCCATGTAAAAGTATACTGTCATTCAACGTTTATAGAGTGACATGTAACCTCTACATAGTGTACATAGCTTAATAATCTGTCATAAAATTGGTATAGAGAGTCAGGTAACTAACTATATGGAAAGTCATGTAATCTCTGTAGTTTGCCTGATAATTGTATAGACTGATATATAACCTTTGTAGATTGTCAGATAACTGAATAGACTTCATGTAAAATCTATGTCCTGATATATGTATAACCTCCGTAGATTCCAAAAAAAAAACTCTAAAAAATCCATCGAAATCATAAAATCGGTTTTGGGCTTCTGATTTAAATTAATAATAGCTAAATATATTTTTTTAAAGTGAGAATATATTGAGTCGTCGAGGTATACACACTTAAGTTGTTAAAAATCTACTTGTAACGTAGATAGCCAAATGGGGTGAAGTTATATTGTATTAATTAAAATGAATATCAGAAATATAATACTATATTTTGTACCATTTCTTTTATAATCACTAACCTCGCCTACACAATTTCCATATACGAGACACCTTTGTATTTTAAAATTGTAAGAGTTTTTTCCAATAAACAAATAAGGACAAGGAATAGAAAGAGTGAAGTACCATCTGGGACTGGTGTCACTTTAATTTATTACCGGACTAACAGCTGCAGAGTACAGAAGTTGTATTCCTGATATGAAAGATCTTTCCACTTACTCAAGTCTCCTTCTTACAACACCTTTTACTCTAGTCCGCTTCTCACAAGAGATACATTATATCCTTTATCTCACTCTCATAATAAAAAATTGAAACGGATTACTGACTGCCTCAATCAATCACTGCCACTAAAGTTGTACTTCTCAATTTGTTGGAAAAGTGTAGTGTGGTGTACTGATTGGCCTTATTCTTTAACCAACTTGAAAAATCAACAAAATTCAATTTCCGAATTTCGAATTGCAATTTAGAGAAGGAAATTACACACGTTTCCTAGTACAATAACATATAGAAAAATCAATATCTAGTAAGCTTTAAAATATTTGACAAATTAATTCTCAAAATATAGAAAACAAAAATATTGAATTAAACACTATTCATTATTATTGTTACTTTTTCACACATAGGCTACGTAATACACAGAAAGTAATGTGATTTATTTAAAAAAATCAATGATGAGTTCTTGATTATATGTTCTTCATGAAGGATTCTAAGTTCAAAAAAGTAATTTTTTGAATGACGTCTGTCTGCCGTCTCTACAGTACAAAAGCGTTGACCAATTTTAATAAAATGAGCTTATTTCAGCTATATCAAGGTACTTTTTAAATTTTTTATATAACGTAATATATGAGGGTTACTGCTATAAGAAGATAATACAAAATGATTAATTCCTCAAAATCGGGTCTAACGATTTCGACGAATTTAGCCCATGTTTACTCTCTAAGAAACCAATCACGGTATATTGGTAACGGTCTATCGAAATATAATTGAACACTAGTGACTCACACTCGTGGATAAATCGTAAAAAAAAAAAATTACAATTAAGGAGTAATTGTTATAAAACATAAATAAACCTTGAAAGTTGTCATTAAAACAAGATTTTAATCAAAAACCATTTACGCTGATTACGCGTTTATGTCAGGTCCAGGTTTTAATTTAAATATAAGACTATTTCTATAAAACTATGTTCACAATTCGTTTTCACATTTTGATTGACAACTAACGAACCATAATTTTTGTTGATGATCAGTTTCGTTTTGATTTTATTTGGTTTTGGGAATATGTGAGTGAGAATGTTTGTGCAATGTTCTAATGGCATTTATTTACTTTGCACCAGGTAAAAGACGAGCATTTAATGCTTACGTACAAAATAACATTTATCTTTACCCAAACCTGAGAACCTCTTTGGATTAACGATTTCTTAACATCATCTGTAGGTTACACTGATCCAAAACCTCACTCAATCAAATATCCTTATAGGTGAAACATGATGTCATAAATTACCTCATGCTTCAACCACCCTCAACACCTATTCCGAGGTGAGTCAAAATTATCTTTTATATTAAGATGTCTGTTCGGAAATAAAGCTTCATTCTATGGTCGTCGTATTAACCTGATGAGTGCCGTTCCTAATTTAACCATCTCCCCAGACTCTAATCAATCTACAGTCTGACCGTGAACTTACTCTATCTTGATGCTCTCTTCGAGCTCATTTTACAAGTAGTATTCTGCATGTATATCTGATATATCTTTGTCCCTGGTGGTTTCCTCACATGTCGAGGAGTACCCAACTTTATCAAATCATCTGTTTCGGAATTTCCTTTTACAACAGTTGCTAAAAGTTTTCAATAGATTCACCGTTTGCTAATATGTTAGTGCCCGTTTACACTAGACAAGTTCGATTCTAAACTTTTTTGAAATTTCTTAAGATGGGTAAAAATTTTCAAAAAATAAAAAGGGAGATATCAGATAATGTGAGATTCGTACTCACTAAAAACCATATTTCTTCCTGTAAATAACCATTATACCATCTTTCGATGTAGGGCTAGGTAGTAGGGAGCCTCGTAGATGTCAATATATAATACGTTTTCAATCACTTCGCTCCTGGCAGTACCTTGTCCTTCACTCTCTTCGTATTTGTACATATATGGAAGACGCCTCTACCTAAGTTAAAGAGACTCGCCTTTGCCGTATCTAGTAACATTTTCTTGGGAGGCCAGGGTTCTAAGTTACTTTTTTTATATTAACTTTGCTATTTTTCATCGTAGATACGTTGGTACCATTATATTAAGAAACAAAATCACCAAGTGTTTAACCTAATTTATTGTGTTTTAAGTATAATAAAACATGAGAAATATAAGAAAAAAACTATTAAAGATTTTGATATTTACAATTTGATATTTCTGAATTACATCTATATAATCACACTATATTTCCAGATAACATAGTGTTTGTTTCTATCCTACTTTGTGTAGCGCTATGGTACTTACCCACAGACGATAACTACAAGGACGATAATGACGATTTGTCGGTAATCACTTTTCGGTTTCCTGAGGCCATGAAACTTGAAGATCAGTCAAGAAACTGAAGTGGAAATATTTGAAAAGTACCAAAACTACCCTATAGGCTACTTTGTATACTAGGTAAGTAAAACAACAAATATAAAATATAAAGGAAAACTAATTTGCTTCTCATTCTCTTCCAGCAGTTCAGTTTTGAAATATTGCTGCACTTAACGTTGTTCAAAAATTCTCTTCCAAAATATGTCCTTAAAAATTATGTGTAAAAATTTTACACGTCAAGAAGTTTTCGTAACACTTCTTAATTGACTTTGTGTGACAGTGATGAATAAGAAAGCATACTTTCAAAATCCGTCACTTTGAGTTAGAACTTGGGGTAAGTTGAGGGTAGACATGAATACGAAATGTGCTCAACCCCCACACCACCTCACCCTTTTCACCACGCAGTTATAAATACAAACGGGGATACATAATTTAATCAAGATTGAAAAAGTTAATTATGTAATAGATTCATCATCAGAGACGAGATTTTAAATGAAGTAAAAAAGTTCTACTTTTATCAATATAAAGAGTGTTGACAAAATAACTGTCTAAATACAGAGTGTGAAGAAAATCAATTTACAATCGTTACTATTTGGTAATGGTTAAAAAAAAATTATATAAAATTTATAATTTATGTACGTTGTTTCATTATAAATCGTACAAATACAGAGTGTTCCGATATGTTATAAAAATAATGTTTTTTCGTGGATACAAAATATGTCGATTATATGACTCGGAAAGGACACTAGGATTTACAATCCTATAAAATTAGGAATTTAAATTGTTCAAAGATTGTATGTTTTGGATACTCGTCACACTATTTAAATTATAAAATTTATTGATTTTTTATTTTAACAATAATAAATGTAGACAATAGGTTGGATTAGGGATGAGTCACTTAATTTGGGGCTACAAAATATTTTTCACCTAGTAACAAATATAGATTTTTTTATTCAATGGTTTTGTTCTGACAAAATATTTTTCGTATAACAAACGTGAAAATACTGGGCTACTAAAAAATTACTGAAACATTAAAATAAATATACAACTACACACGATACAACAAATACAAACATAAAAATTCCAATAGAATAATAATAAATAATATTAATTAGACATACAATGTAACAAATACCGTATTTTCAATACTTGCTTACTTATTTATTTCTATTGCATTTGACAAATTTGATATTGTTTTGCAACAAGTAAAAAGAGAATATTTTCACGTTAATACCTTATTATCACGTGCTCTGTGACTTTTTATGTTTTATAGTTATAGCTTGTAACTTGTAAATCATTTGACTGTTTCTTCACACACATACACAATATATATATATATATATATATATATATATATATATATATTTAATACTTATAATGTGACGAAAATCCCTTAATACATTTCCAAGATATTGTGCATTTCGTTTCAGGTCATAATGGACATATATTATACGTCCACGTAAAATTTAAAAAATATATATTTTGTATATAACATTCTGTAATTATATTATTTATAATGAATCACCATACAACATTTATTTAATTTATATAAACCTTCATCAAAAAGTATAATATAGCCTACGTTTGTAAATTGATTTTCTTTACACTCTGTATTTAACAAATATTTTATCAAACTCTTTATATTGATAAAACAAGAATTTTTTAACTTCATTAAAATGATGAATGGATAGCGTAGTTAACTTTTCCAATCCTAATTACATTATGTATCCCACTTTGTATTTAGAACTGCGGAGATGAATGAATGATAGGGGTTGGGATAACTACATTTGATATTCATGTCTACGCCCAAATTTTAACTCAAAGTGTCGGATTTCAAAAATATGCATCCCTATTTATCACTGTCACACAAAATAATTAAGAAGGGTTATTAAAACTTTTTGATCTGTAAAACATCTACCTAGATAATTTTGAAGAGGTCGAGAGATTGGGAAGTGATAACTCAGTTCAAATCTTTTTTGAATATGTCGAGAGGCTGGAGGCTTAACAAAATCTCAAAGGCAGCTGTAGGTTTGTTTCTAAAAGCTTTAGGAGTCCAGCATAAATCCCAATTGCTACCACCTCCAGTTTCCTGCCTGTTTTATTTTCTAGTAGTGACGATTTTACCTTTAGAATCCAACTATGGAGATGGTTATTTCACGTCAGCTAACCATCCGAGATCCAATGCAAGATATTTTGCAGTTTCCGAAACATTCAATCTGATTCCCTCCATCTATAAATTATTGTGTCTGCTTGTAACTCCTTTAAGTAAAATGAACAATTAGCGAGATTGGCTAGAAGGCCTTCTCTCCAACACCAATCATGGGTGCGTGCCAGATAGTAATTAATCGTGATGTTGAACTTACTTTGAAAAATGATAACCATGTCTTCTGCTTAGCTTTGTGCGTATGTCTCTGTTTATTATTGCAGAGTTTTCATTAAAAAAATCATATTATAACAGAAAAAATATTTATGAATTTAATCATTTCCAGTGTAGTTTCAGTATCGGTCAGCATAAATTTGGAAAGCATTAGAAATGAAAAAAACAAATTATTGTTAAACAAATAAATGTTTGTAGAGGTACAGCCAATCGGGAAATGATGTAGAGTACGACCAAGTATAACCTGGATGGATAAAAAAAATGATAAAAGATGAAAAATTAGAGGACTACAGAAAAGTAAACGAAACAATCAGCTGAAAAAAAAAAAAAAAAAAAAAAAAACAGAATAAAAGTTATTTTCTGAGGCCTGAATCCACTGGCATAGTGAAAGAAGAAGTAGAATTTAATAATTTTCGAATTTGTAATGGAGTCATCGATACCAGAGACCATTAGTTCTACACAATGAAACATTCAATTAGGTCTAATAGATAAATCGAAATTAGTCTATATTATGTGGTGTTAAAGTAATTTATTCTATTGGAAAGTTGCAACGATAATACAAAAAGAAAAAAATATATATTTAAAAGATCGATAATTGATTCCGTTCTTGTATAGCCAACAAAAATACTATCAGCCAAACCAATCTAGGAATATAATCATTCACTTTGAAAATAACTATTTCTTTACTAATTCAGGTAGCATTTCTGGATATACATCTCCAATAAGAGTTATAGCTAGATCTCATAATAAACGTTTTTTTTAAATATGTCATAAGGTTGTTCATTCGGTAAATCGTTAGGTCACACTATTAGTTAGTTTGTACCATTTCTTTTGTAGAGTAGTATTGTGACTTGTGAGTATAATGTTCAGTTTTGTATTTAGTCTTAGTTATTTTCACTGCACAAGTATTAGGTCTGGGTTATTTTCTTAGGTTACTAATTTCAGTTTTAGTTTTTAACATTACCCTAAGGCTATGTTAGAGTTTTTCACTTTTTTCTTGTTTTAGATTTATTCAATGAAAATGAATTTGATTTATACTCACAAATCGTCGCGTATTAGTATTACATATACAAATCATGGCATTTGTCCGATTATACAATAGCAATAATATAAGCCAATACCATTCGCGTGTGAATTGTTACAGTCCAAAATGAGGGATTAAATAAAGCGAACAGTATAATGTGCTTGTTTTTTTAAATCATAAACATTAAACTAAACTTGCGTCGTTATCGTTTGAGCCTCAAACATTACAGATGGATTCATTCGCATTATTTTATTTTTAAGAGACTCCAATTTTTGGTACTATTTGGGTTTTTTTTTTTTTTTTTTTTTCATAAATTGTATCAAATATTTGTGCAAAGTTTATTACTTATAAACAAATGACACTTGCGTCTACATTTTGAAATACGTAAACCTAATTCAATAACATTGAAACATAAACTTTGATGAAACTGTAAAAGCAATCCCTTGAACATAACTGAGAATGACTTTATTTATAGAAGAGTTGTAAAACAAAATCGTTCAATTTATTTTGAATAATAAAACAAACAGTAAAATAAGACATTTCTTTTCAAGCTTTATTTCAGCAACAATCCTTCTTTTCCAATAAAAGTTTAGTGAAAGTATTTTTACCGCTGTAATCTATTTGTAAAACATCTACTTGTGCTTGTAGTTGAAAACCTGAATGTACATCATAACATATTGTCTGTGTTAAGCATACAAAGCATAACAAAGATGGCTATCAAGTAAGTTTTGCTTTCCAGTCATATATCTGTGATCGAATTCAAGAAATACAAATAGTACAATTTATAGGAGTTTCAAAAAATTGTCACATTCAATTTAAAAAATCTTAAGTCATAACAAGTTTAAATTTTGTGTTATTTTTATCGTTGGAAAACAAACTGTTGTAATTTTATTCGGTCAACAAATAAATGAAAACGCTAAATTTCCGACCAGAAATAACTTTGATAAACGTTTCGATTAATATTTCTTCAATTTCAGTCGTTAATTGTACAAACTTATGTGACACCGACCCAGAAGAGATAACGACAATACTATACAGAGAGAAACAACATATTAAATGCAATATCATCAAAATATACAAAATGTTTCAAAAAGTTGTGTTAAAATTGTCTAATTTATTGAATAATAACGCAACTGATTATGAAGAACACATTTGTGAAAAGTGTGTTACAAAATAAAGAATATTCGGTCACCTTCTTCATATAGGTTGACGCAATTTTTGGCTTACAGTAAATAGATTTATTAATAAATACTTTAGAAGTCATGCTTTTTGTCCGGTTTTAATTAAATTTTACTTGTGGACTCGACATTGTACCAAGCTTGTTCATAACTGAAAACATACGTTTATAAATTTTGCAGATTTAAAATTTAAAACATTAATTTGAGTGATAATATTTCAACGTTTGTTGAACAACCAGTGTTACTTCGGGTAGTGACTTATAGCATCAAAATAATTTAAATTTTCTATTAACATACTTTCGAAAACTAATCGTTATCCATCTATTTGACATTTTGTGTTTTCCTGAAATTAAATTATAATTATTCCTATTTCGATATGATATTTGGTATATGCAAACATACTTAATATGATCAGTTAAGCTGTAGAGAATTCCACGACAGAAAGACATTATACCCAAACCCATTTGTTTGCACTATTACGACTTCAATACGTACATTTCCACGAAAATCTCAAATCCTGTGTTCTATCAATCCCATAACTTTCTCTATATGTGATAAAACAGAAACAGACAATTAGGTTGCTACTTGTCAGCGTATGCTCTGCTCATCGTATATACATTTTTCATTCTACGCTATACCAGTATACGAAGAATGAAAACTTTAACTTATAAAATGTAAACATTGCGGAATTTTGAAATTTGTAATATGAATATCTCAAAACCATTAACTGAGCAATGAAATGTTAAATAATCATAAAATAACTTCAAACGCAAATTATGAATAAATTGATAAAAAATAGTTTATATTTCCAATATCATTAGAATAACTTTGATACAAAGGAAAGTAATGAAATGTTTTCTTAACTAACGTGGCTTGGTTGGAGATGGTTATTTTCACAAAAGTGCCAATATCTCGCTTTGACGCTATTGTTCACCATCATACAATGCACTCCAATTTCATTCCTCACTTTCAAGGAAACTGTTTCAATAGAGCTGACATTTAGAATAGCGGTTTTATCATAAAATAAATTTCCTCCAAATTTATTTGAATTCATTTTTTGTTATTCACGACAAAACTAAATCAACATATAAATTTACATAGATCGTTGAGAAGTACAATATGCAATATGTAATCTTTTAAGTTACAGTAAATAGGACAAAGAGATAGAAATCCAAGGAAGTGGGGAAAAAAGGACAGAAACATAATGAAAGAGGTAATAACAAAATCTTAATGAGCGATAGAAAAGTAAAAGAGGAATAAAACAGAGTGAATGAGGCATAGAGGAGGAGAGTAAGAGAGGAAAAAAGAAAGGGAATAAAGTAAAAAAGAAAGTATTGGAGATAGCAAAAAATAAATAGCAGGAGAATAAGAGAATAGGAGATTGAGAATGTAAAGAAGAAATAGAAATATACGGAAGTGATAAAAGCAAAATCGAGAGAAATAAAGTGTTAATAGAGTTGAAGATAAAAGAGGAAATTAAAAGAACTGAAAAGGAAACAAAAGAAAAATAGTGAAAGAAAAAGAGGAAAAATGAGGAAAGTAATGTAGGGCAAAAGAGAGACAGAAATTTAGAGAGAATGAAAAATGAGGAAGTCTGATGTGAAGAGAGGAACAGAAGGCTAAAAATAGGAAGTAGAAGAAAGAAAAAAGAAAAAGACAGAAGTCGAGGTGAAGAGAGATACAGTGAGAAGGAGGAAAGTAAAAGAGTGAGAGGGATAAAGAGAGAGAGAGAGAAAGACAAAAACTTCTAGTAGAAAGTAAAATAATATACTTAATGAGGAACAGTTTTTTATCACTTTTTGATCGAAAACTACTGAATTGACATTTTTAGTAATGATTAGTTTTGGTTAGTTTTTATTTAGTTTTGAGTACAAGTAAGTGAGACAGTTTTTGCAATCCTTTTAACATAATAGAAATAAAAATATGAATTGCAGTTTGCAATAATCGAGCTAAACTGATCTTACTATACAATAAAATAAGCTTATTACGAGAACAAAATCTCTTAATAAAACTCTGACTCACACTTTCTCCCTCTTCTCTGAAGGTGTCCACAAATATAATTTAATTAAAAAATTCCACAAATAATGGTCAGAGTTTTTCTAAAACACCGGTCACGATTCTCATTAGAGATTTCCCATTGTTAGACACTGTGGGCGTGGCTTTCTTTCATTAGTTCTTTCTCTTCATAAATTGTAAAACCTACTGATCAATAATTGTTTATATTGTCTACTTAAAACTGTATTTATATTTGAAAATATCTGTTAGAGTTCTTACAATAAAGTGATATGTAAGTATACAGTGATATGGGCAAGGACACTATCGCTTAAAACAATCTGGATTGATTTACAAATTACACGATATTTAAACAATATAAGAATATATTGTTAACTACTCGCACTTGTGATTAGTTTTGTTATTGTTGTTTAAACCTAAATACCTATCGGCCATCATCGATATAAGAAAAAATAGGAAACAAATAAAATAAAGAGACTCCTATCCCTCGAATACACCAATAGTTTCAAGGTCGGAAAAAACTTTTCAATAATTGTTTGTCAAAAGAGACATGATAGGAAAGATGAAAGAGACGGATCTAACCTAAGATTACATGAAAATTTGCTTAGATTCAACTAGATTCCCTCGAGATTGTCACACCCGTATTCACTATACGGACTACTTGAATGTACGCAAGTTAGAAATAAAATCTAAACATAACACTGATAAGGTATCGTTATCAGTCCCAAATATCTATCCTTATAATAATATCATTGTTACACCTCAGACTGCTAGCCAGTTGATCGATTTGTTTTTGTTAGTCTAGTATCTACAACGAAAAAACTCTACCTTTTTTAGAGTCAGACTAATTACGCCCCCTATCTTTTTTAATACGTAATAGTCTCGAATCCTGAGATTTTTAGCCTACAGGATTCGTTCTCGCGTGACAAAAAGAATAAATTATCCAATCCACTGGAAGTTTTTGGCTTACTATCTTGCTGGCCTGGATTGAATAACTTCTTCGATAATTTGAGTTGCCCCAAATTACCGGTACCCCCCTTTTTATTTACGACTTCCAGTAACTGTATTTAAGATTACCCTATTTCTCAGGGAGAACACGAATTTACTTTATTTTCGAATTTTAATCTCGTAGGTGTGTGTCCTTAGGAATACCTTTTTGATACAATATATTTTACCCTTTTTTATAATAACAAACCTGAAAATATAGCAAATAATTGTGTGACCAATTCTAAATAAAACACAGCTTTAGAGAATATATAAAAAAATTAATTCTTTTAATTAATTGAAACAAAAACAACTGAAATAATAAGCTTGACACAAGTCAACAAAATAAAATTCAAAACAATTTTTCTAATAAAATTAATGGATAACAACTAAAATATTTTTTCTTTTGAGCAGAAGGCAATCACTTATAACTTTCTTAAAATTGATCTATATAAAAATTTCTATTTATCTCTGAATTTAAATTATTTAATTTATCAAATTTATTTATTGAAAAAGATTTTTATCCACACATGAGTTTGACATTATCTATTTTAATACATTTATTTAATTACACACAAAAAAAAAATTATCTCAGGAAAATCAGTGAGACTCTAAAATCGGGCCAATTTTGCCCTTTAAAAAAGGAAATTTTGATTTTCTCAGACCTTGTCCGCCGTGTTGAAGATCCTGAGTCCTGAGATGCTGATGGTCCTCTGGTGTCTGGTTGGTTGAATTTAGCGATTAAAGTTGTCTTATATTTTTTCCATGGAGTTTAGAAGGCTGGCTGGTTGTTCGAATCTATCACCTTCTATCGCTCTCGCTGACGCTGTTTTAATACTTTGGCATCGTAACACTTAAACTTCTTTACTGAGAATCTTGAGTCGGCAAACTGGCATAGCCACCCCTAGCACTTGTTCAAACTATTTTTTAAGAGACCTCTATGAGATTCGTGCGGCTCTTTTTATAGCCAAAAACTATCGTATATCGATACCAATTTTTTTCCCTCACTGGACCGATACGATAGTTCCATTTATGGTGTATTTCCATGCAATTTCTTGATTATTTTTGGTGTAGGTGGTTCAGTTATTTATTATTAATTTATTTATTACGTTTACCGTTTTTAAATTGTCCTTTTTAATCACTTTGTTCTAATTAATCCTTTAATCTATTTTTGCTGTAAGTTGGTATTCTGGCTCCGCCTACAACTACGTCACTTATCCTTGAACATTTAAACCCTGCAACTTGTAACTGGCCGATGTAAAAATCTTCATTGTTTTCCTTTTAATTGTCTATAACACTTTTCCTAACAGTTTTTGCGTTTTTACGTAACCGGTGTCCTGTAGCTCTCGACCGCGGCAATTTCCCGCATTTCGAATGACATTTCTCGGACTATTCATTCGCCTTCAATAGCTTAGGTAAGAATTTGCGTAATTTACAGTTTTTAATTCTTACACCTTTAAAGTTTTTGTTTTCAAACTTTGTCACTTTGTTTATTTCGTGATTTAAACGCACTAGCCGTGATAACATAATTCTACGACTTCTGGTAGTGATGTAATCCAGTGCGTATTTTCACACCTTTGGGTTTGGGGTTTATTTATTGACTGATTTTCCTGAGATTTACACAACTCTTAGATATTAGGTTTTAACTTCTTTTTGCAAAATTTCCACTTCTTATCTTTTTTCGTTTTCATACTATAGCGTGAAAACCATAACTCTTTTGATTTAATCAAATTTAAATTTTTAATCATTAATTATAATATAACTTTATTTATTTAATTACTTCTATACAATCCTTTTCTCAAAATTTATTTTTATTTACTTTTATTAGCTTTTATACTTAACCTTTTCTGCTAACTTTTTAAATATCAATTTTTTCCAAATTTTAGCAAGAATACTTTTATCTTAAAATTACATTTTATTTTCAGAAATACCAAGGTTTTTTATTTTTTTATTAATTTTGAAAATTTTTAAATTCTTCATCTAAATATGCCGTAACGTCTGTTAGTTAATATGAAATAATAGTACTAGATATGTATTGCATACGACTTGTATTACAACTACATATCCTTATACATTATTATTTCATATTTTCAAAATTCATAAAAAATGATTTTTCAATTCAAAATCCGCCGACATAGGAATTTACTGTTAGAACAAGCCGGCAAGAGTTGACCTTGGACCATTTCATAGTTCAATCTCACCGACCGGCTATAAGCAGTAAAAAGTTCTACAAAACATCCATACCTTGCATTGGGATTATTTTTTGATATTTTTCTTTTTTGACCAAAATATAACCCCATACAACGAATTTCCGTTGTAGTACATCTAATATAAGTTTTGAATATCATTCTTTTAGTTGAAGCAATTAAAACTAAAAAGTATGGAATAATGTTTTTTTCAATGACGTGGTATTTTGCATAACCATAGGATGTGATATTACTTTACAAATACAGGATCGAGACAAGTGGTGTTGTTCGAAACTGGAGTATCGAGAATACAAGCGTTTATACAATCGTCCAAACGTTTATACGATTTTTAAATACTCTTCCTACTCTAGGCATTACTAAAACTGACAAACAGCTAGATCTATATAATCAACAACTAAACAACTACCTCAGTAAAACCAAAACAACAGTATTTGAAGGTTACAACCTAACTTAGTACCCAATCACATGATAATTTAGTCACATGTTAAAATTACACAGATCATTACATTCATAAGAATCAATGCAGCCAACATCACAAAAGTTATAAATTCAAAATCCTGTTGTAATATGTGAAATGAATTGTAGGAAGGGGAATATCTAAATAAAATTCTAGCACAGCACTACTAATTAAAATTTTTTAACCTAGTTATAGAGACTTAAATATAGAGTATAATATATATATATATATATATATATATATATATATATATATATATCATTAAACATAACATTTCAGAGTATGAATCTGAAAATAAAAAATAAAACATTTTTACAGTTTTTAGGCTGAGCTGGCTTTTCAAATTTAAAATATTTATAGGGATAAGTTTTAATCTCACAATATCATTTCATGGCTTCTAAAAATGTACAGCAAATGATGTACAAACTTGTTTTCTAAGATGAAAAATTAGGAACTTATCCTAAAAACAAAACTGTTTAAATCTAACCCCAAAATAAATATAAAAAATTAATAATAGTGTCTGCGTTGAAAATGAGTGGTTTTTAGTTATATCACGTAAAATATATTATTCTATTTATTTATAACTAATTAAAAAATGATCGCTAAATTTTCAAATATCTCACTTTTAAACCGATTATCCTCTCTGCCAAATATTAAAATACCGTTATTTTTTCGTGTTCCTGCACTTATGTACACAAAAGAAAGTTTGCGCTCAAAGGAAATAATAGCTAATTTTATTTAATAGATTGTATTTAAAATTATTGTTCGCATCTATATTTCAGTTTTGCAACTATTCATTTATATTATTATAACGAAGAAGAAATTATTTTTAAATTGATCTCAGAAACCAAAATCTGAGCCTGAAGCTTTAGCGCTGTCGTAAACGTCGTCCAAACACATACTTTATCATTGTTACATATAAGCAAAATGTTTTTCATATGTCTTTAAATTTTCAGTGTTTTATTGTATACATTTATTGTTAATTTAATTAAAATTTATTTCAGCATAACCTAAAAATTTCAGTTATACTTATATCTTGTGATTACTAAAAAATGCCTACGCAACCCTGAAAGCGTTGTCGATATTAAAACCAAAAGGGAAACAACAAAACACACAGCTAGTTTTGACAGCAATGCAGAATCTAAAAGTATGGCTCAGCTAAGGAGCCCAGTAATAACGATTAATGAAAAGGGATTCTAAATTTATAATTTTTCTTAATAAAAAACGCGCAACAATCAAATATACGGATTTTGTTAGATCAGCGCGAGTTCACCAGGGGTGGGGGGGAAAGAAGATGCAGTTGGATTGACAGGAGCGCTTCCGCTATGCCACAATTAGAATTTTAAAACTAATCATGTCTTTTCAGGGAGGGGGACGTGGTAATAAAACGTAGCAATAAATCATCGTAATAAAACTATGTAAAAATATATTATAATAAAATAGATCATAATTTCGGAAACTTGCGTGGGCGCAGTCTCCAGTCAGGAGAGAGAATTTCTGATTTTTCAGTAGGGGGTTTTTTGGTGCCAAAAGCGAGCTACGGCCACAAAAGGAAAAAAAAGATGTACGGTACAAGGTATTGATAGGAAGAAGATTAAACAATCTGTTATGGTAATCCTAAAACGTGAAGTCGACTTTGGTTTCATTGAATCTCATCGTAGGCGATATCAGACCGAAAAAGCATCGCCTAAGGTTGATATAATTGTGAAAAGGAGAGTTTTAAGTGGATGTTCGAAACCAAAATACATAATGGGCGCGCCTAGAAGACGGATGAGTTTTAACAGACATCGAATAAAGCGTAGTTGCAGTAAAGCTCGCAGTGCAGTACAGTTGCAGTAAGTGACCTTAGTACCCTGGCATATGAAAAAAACAAATGTTTATACAGAAAGCTTAAATTTATTCGTCTGTTTTAGAATTTTATAACGTACCTCAGTTATTGACTAAGGTTAGTCTTATTACAAAGAAATGTCTTAAAACTAAAATTAAAAAATAAAGTATTCCAGTAAATTTCTTACGCTATAAAATATCTTTACATATCCCTTTAAGAACGTTATGCATAGGCCTTAAGAAATAATTTCAAGGAAATCATGAAGATTTTTGTTAGGCACTTCAATAAATGGTGACATTCTGTATAGCCTAAGATACGAATCCATAAAAATCTACACTTTGAACCCTAAATTAAAAATCAGATACTTTGGGGACTTGTTAATATAAACAACATGAAGAAATTATTGTATCTAACAATAAATTGAATTTTATAAATAATATATTATCTAAACAAAAAGAATTAATCTTTTCTGAATTAATTATGTTTCTAAGTTATAGTGTAAATTACAACGTACCCATTTTAAACAATAGACCTACAACAAATTTTGTACAAATTTGAGTTCAGTGCTAGACAAAAAATATTAATCCTTACAGATATTATTAGTTCCATTACAGTGCATAATAATTGTAGTCAAAATAATGTCCCCATCTGTAGTTAAGGTTCTCGTCACTAATAAATAAAACCTAGTTTAATTTGTTTTGGATTTTGAATTACATCTTAATTGCGATTCTATATAACCGCCACATAGGCCTAAACGTATACCCAGCTGTGACGTGTCGAATTTTTGCCTGAAATTTATGTTTTGACATCCTTAAAGCACAATAAAGTAGTTTTGCGGCTGGTGTTTGACGTCTGCACGTTGCCCTACAGCCCAAAAAAAGGAATAGAATGATTTAATGAAATTTGGTAAGTAGGCTATTTTGGGCATATCAAAAATTCGTTTGTTCGAAAATTAAAAATTTATGATTACTTATAATAAAACTAAATCACAAAAATATTATTTTTGTTTAAGTTAGCCCAACTCTTTTCATAAATTATTACCCCTAATTACAACAAAAGTACTAGTCTCCATCTCTAAAATGTTGGTTTGTAAGTTATAGGTAAAGATAAAATTTCCGCCATAGAATTGTTAGACGTATATACTCAAAATCGCCTCTACAGATTTTATTCAAATTTTGATGAAATATTTTAATAATTGAAAATAAGTTTGACACAATTTAACTGAGTTCAAATCTTATGTAAATATTGTTAAAAATAATCTGTAAAATATAACATGTCGTCATGGTTGATTTTTACACTTTGCTTTTAATCGGTAAGAACTTAATCTGTTGGGTGCCACACTAATTTTAACATAGTCACAAATAATGTAACGTGTATTTTGGCTAGGGTTGAGCTAAAAATACTAAGGTTTAAATACTGTAAAATGTAAAGTTTTGGTTTAATTTTTTTTTTGCAAATAATGTTTTAAAAACAATGTTTCTATGTTGATATTTTAATATGGGTACTATATCTCAGCCTGTACACTTGAGCTGCGTTTTACAATGTGTTGCTAGTTTTACAACAGTGAAGTACAATTCAATAATTACCAAATTTACAATAATAATGTGACTAAAATTACCATAATTAATATAACTCGTTAGGTTAGTTAATAATTTAGTATAATACCGAGGTAGCTAAAGTTCATAAAGTCGATTCCCAACCACAATCTCAGGTTATATTAGATCAGATCAAAGGAATGACGTCATAATTTGAACTCGATTCTGGTGAGCTCAAAGCAATAACTTTGAACATCATTCTACAAAGTTTACGTCAAATTAATGATTATTATGCAAAACGTATGCTTCTCTCTTATTACTTGATTTTCAATTACATTTTAGTTGCACAGTCTTCCCTCCCATAACTTTGTAAATTGATATTACTGCAACGACTCAGACATTTGTAAAGTTACTGCCGTTAGTGTTGGTGTGTGCGAGCAAGATTAGAGTTACCATCATTTTAATACTATATTTATAAAACTATTTGTTACAATTTACAAATTTACATTAAAAATAATTATCAGTTATAATTATTATGATTAAAAAATACAGAAACTTTATTAATAAATGAAATCGATAAACTGTAATGAGAAAATATAAAGTATAAATTGTGCCAATCGAACCACTCAATTAATTATAATAATATATTAGTTGATGTAGGCTAACCATCATAGACCTTACACAGCCAAATCATATAATGTAATAAAAGTTGATCTTCTAAATGTAATGAACAAAAGTTTGATTTTTGGACTTTGAAGGAAACAATGATTTCAAAATAGTTCTAAAAGCACATTTTGTTCTATGGTTAGGGTTCGTAAGGTAGGGTTAATAGTATTACATGCAGAATTAAAATCGCCAAATTTGTATTAAGTTGAATAACACACGGACAAAAAAAAACTGTTTAAAACGAATACCTTTTTCATATATAGAAAAATTATCGGTTCAATTTTTCTATTATCATCACACACACGCCTACATATATATATATATATATACATGAACACACAATGGTACCAAATTTTATGTTCCTATCTAATTTTTTTTGCAGAAGAACGTGTTTACGTGCAGACTAATACGCCGACATACGGACGTCAACTCAAAACCACTCTTGTGGTTTCCTGAGGGAATAAAATAATAACATCCTATAAAAAAACTGCAGTCTTTTTAAAAAAAAATTTATTTAGATTTTTTATTATTACTCAATTATATACAACGATATTGTGTTGTAAAATAAATATAATTTGCGATTAAAAGATATATTAACATAAAATTCAATGGATGTAGAGAGTGTGTCATTTATTCAATACATATAAATTACACTATCTATAAAACATTGCACTCATTTTCGTTCACACACATTCTACAAATAAACCAAAACTTAATCTAAAATGTAGGATTGCAGTTGCCATAAATTAAATATTTGTCAATTTAGTCAATATTTCCTTTGACGATTTTGTTAAAATACATTGTTTGCAATATTTCCAAAAGCGCAACATTAAAATCATAGTTTGCGATAAATTAGCAAAACAAATGACCTCGTTAAAGGTGTTTCGGTATTTTATACGTTATTAAGATATCATCCCGTTATTTTACTAGCTGTTTATGTTTCTGTACTATACTTGTTTATCTTTTTTATGTTCAAATTTTACTAAAATTAAATCCAAATATTAAATCCAATTTTTAACAAAATCGAACATTTACCATGGATTATTTCCATTTTTTTTATCATAACTCCCAATTTTTTCTGAGATGTCGAAAATACGCTTGGTTTTTGTACAAAGGGGATGTTTTAGCACGATTTGAACAAAGTTAAGTATTCTTGTTGGCCTATTTTTAGTAATCATTATTTACCCACGTAAATAATATGATCAGTTTTGGTCTGAACAGACTCTCTTGGTAATTCAATACGGATAATTCTAAAATGTAATGAATTTGCATTCTTTGGCTGATTGCGTAATTTCGTCAATCTACATTTATGTGGTTACACAAAATTAACTTGAAGAGACACAATTGTAAGAGCTAAACACCTAATGTAAACAAAATAATAAAGAATGAACATATTAAGAAATATTAACCGGACAAAATAAAAGTGAACAAAGTATTTTCAGGGGCATCGAAAAATGTGATCTTATTGTAAATGTTTTGAACAATAATCAACCAATCCTCTTGATATCAATGACAAAGTGTTTTATTAACATTCGGAGTTTTGTTATTCATCGTTGTGATGACGTTTTATTCGCTGCGAACAAGCGCAAACGCTGTAAAGAGCCACTCGTAGCCGGTAGTAATTACTTTAGTAATTGCGACTGTACAACAGATATTTAAATTCAATTTGTGGTTTACTGAATTTAAATCATTGGTTAAAATACAAATTCATTGTCGGCGTACTAATAGACATGATTCATCAACAAAAAATACCATATTTGTTAATATATTCAGTTTAAAGAACTTGGAAATTGGACATCAGGAAATCCGAAAACGACTACAAACGTCGGAGGATAATGTAGAGGGTATAAAACCGTCCAGCTTACCAAGCCCTAAATTCTCTATCGACGCATTTTGAAACTTGGCAATTCTTAAATTACTTTTCACAAATGTTTAAGAATACATGGTTTAAAAATCTAGCTCAAACACGAAATTAAGTAAAAAGATTGCCTGATAGGAAAATGCAAGAGAAATTTAACCGAAGTCTATATTAGGGTAGGGTAGGAATAAATACAAATGGTTCAGTGTTATGCCATCATATGTTCTTCCAACAATTTAATATATTAGCTAGATTTATATATTCATTTATTTTTGTTTGGTTATAATTCGTACCCTACTTTTACTTTCATTTAGTTCAAATTTTTAGAACAGAAAGTGGATCCTTAAGGAATACAGGAAAGTTGAGAACGTTGAAACAGCTTGTAAAAACTATGAAGAATCGTTTGTAAATCAACCACCAATCAGATTTACAATTTAGAAAATTGTGAAATAGGTTTAAAAACACGTGGTCAGTTCTTAATGTATAGATATTTGGCAAACCAATTAATGTTATGACTACATGTTATGACAACAATAAACATTGTTGTTTACTAAAGCTCTTAGAAACGCAATAAGAAATTACAAGTAAAAGCTTTGATTGAATAAGTAATGTCAAGAAGATATTTGTAGAGGCTGTAACGTTGTCTTGTTTTTAAGTTATATCTCCCAAGACTTGTTGGCTTACATATTTGGTGGATGGGTCAGAGCGGAGTCTCCAGTTTCGTGAAATTGTGTTATATCACTATCTAATATTTGATCTTATAAATTACAATGTAAAACCTAATCTGTTCTAATCAGACCTTTAAACCTTCAATACAGAGCAATGGCTAATTATTGAATTTAATAACTCGTTGTTTTCTAAACACACGAATCTACTCACTTTTTCAACACAGGCCGGGGATATTTCTATAAACTGCCCGTGAGTCCCATTAGTAAGTTCCTGGGCCACGTCTCTCTGCTGGCCAGCAGCGTCTCCCCGTCCCTGCCGACGTTTTGGATGCCACTCTTCTTCTTTACAGGACACTAACAGTTTATATAGAGCTTCACTATCCATGTCATGCCAATGATGTGCAAACTAAGCAGTTGCATCACTTTTTCAATTATTTCCCAATAACTACCACAGGTCTGATATTGAAGATTTAACTGATGGTAACATTTGTCTATTTATTGTTAAAAAAATAATTTTTCTAAACTTATAATAAATATTTTCTTATCCAAAATCCTAACGGTTGTCTGGCGAAGCTTGTTTCAAGTTGTGTGGAGGTAACTGTGTTACCAAGGAAAATTTTTGGAAGTCGGATAAACTGAGAGGGGGAGTTGGGAGTCATAATTTGGAGTGACCTGATCTGCATCATTGATTTTAGCCTAGTTTTTTTTTTTGAAACCACCATCCATGCTAATATATACGAAAACATTTTGGAGAACAATATTATCACACAAATAATTCAATAACATTGTAAAAGATTAAATGTCCAAGGAGCGCTGAGGCGATTTTCATGATAAATAAAAAAAGTGATCTACAAACTACAAAAAACAAGAATTAGCAGAAATCCTAAGAAGATTATAACTATGTCGTCAAAATGTACATAATAGTTGTACTAATTCTTTGGGAGGGGTTATGGTATATTCCTTTTTATTATTGTTATTAAAAATTTGTAAAATTACACATATTTCAATTGTTACCCTACATATGAATACTCCTTAATTTACTTACGCTATGACTACCGAATTGTTTAAGCTTTTAAAATATAATTGAATTGTCTAATTATAAATTGACAAATAGTAAATCCAAAATTATATCAAATGCTGTATTTTTAAGGTTTATATTTTAAAAAAAAAGACAGATGGAAGTTAATGAAAAATCTTATTGAAATAACCGAGTGGAAATGTAAACTGATAGAAATAAGTAATCTATTAAGCCATACGTAACATTTTTTAAACACATAACCGGTTCTGTCCTAACCTATTTCACTACCCTCTGGGGCTAGGATATGCCAAGTACTGGCTTGATAATTTCGAGAGACCCTAATTGGATCTATTTATTTTTTTATGCAGCTTTGGATAAGATCACTCGCTTTCAAATTTACCTATATGGTCTCTATTGACCAAATTTTGCTTTCTTTCTAACCTGATTCTAAAAGAGTATCCAAGGGCTAGAGGTATTTGATGTTCTTTTCTACCTTTTTCTAAGACGATTATGACCGATAGGTTTTATTTTTTAAACAACAAGTAACAAATAAATACCTCCTCATATCTTTTATTTTACAAATTCTTAAGTATACAACTCCTATTAAACCATCTGCTGTGTGTGTTTTTAACACAGTGAAATCAGAAATTCTCTTCTTTTTACATACTTTGATTTATCATTCCCTTTGTTATTCTTCAATACTCGCATAGTTTTCCTTGGTGCCTCTATTAGAAGAGAATCTCTTTGAATATTATTCAAATAGAAATAAAATAAGTAAATTATAGAGAAGTTGTTTAAAATGAGTTCAATTACTAATTTGGTCGTTCTATGATGTTACAAAGTTAGGGATTTACATTAGGGCAAAGAACATTGTTAGGATAAATCTTTGCTAATAGATAAGATATTACGAATATATCTATAATTCAATTAGAAATGACAAAACAGTAAAACTTGTTGATCAATAATTGTTGAAGTTTTAGTTTTGTGTAAATATTCCATCTCCGTTTTTAGACTGATGTGTACATCGTCTTTTCCTTCTGTAATAATGGCCAGAAAATAAAGATAGCAACATTAAATATTGTACAGGTAATGGTAATGTAGAACTCTATTTAAATTCATAAATGGGCATTGTTCCTTGGGAACTATTTGTAGATTGTAGGTGATAAGAAATTAGTAGGAACTAAATATTAGTTGCTTCAATCCTTAAATATATGAGCAACAATGAAGAAAAGCTCTTTAGATATTCAGAGGTTATAACATTTTAGTTTTTGTGAAATTGTTTTCTTATATTATTTGCAGTATAACGAAAATTATAGTTCATCACTAGGATCAAAAATGAAGCTCTTCAATACAAGCTCAACTTTAACTTGCGGAAAATAAGCGAGGATCGAAAAGCTTCTTTTGGTCCAAGTGCTGAACTATATTTTTCGTTATACTGCCAATAATATAAGAAACCAATTTCACAAAAACTAAAATGTTATAACCTATTTTTCATTAAAATAGATGTTGCAGATGTTTTAACGGCTATTTACAATTTAGAGTATCGGTTGTTTTTATAGATGCTTTACAATCGGTAATTAATTCGTATAAACGAAGTAACAGCTGATGACCTAGATCTCAGCTGATGTTTTTAGGTCCTTGGACTCAAAAAAAAACAACATTGGTATTCTTAGAAGTTCTTACGTTAAAGCAGATTTTGATTAAATCGTAATTTGGTTTTGTGCAATTTAAGCATCTACCTCATATTTTGAGTTATGAAAAAATGAAAATAACTTCCCGTAATATGGCCAAAATTTGTCTATATACCAAATTTGATTAGAATAGGACCACGGTTTTGAACTGTAAAGCAATGTACATATACAGACAGATATAATTCAAAAATCACTTTCTTGACTCAGGACATCACATTGATATATCAGACGAAAACTCTTGAGCTATTTTTTGGCACATCACATAACTTTCTCTATACTTCGTATATTTGGGAAGGTAAAACCTAACTGAAGTCAATGAACAAAAAATACACATGGAAAGCAAATTTAAACAAATTATGATTGGAAGTAATAACAATAATAACAACTTTGTTTTGTGGAAAAAACACACAATATAAACTAGTAAATACTTTCTTCCAGTTATAAAAGAAAAAATATAAAAACATTTTTTATACTAAAAATGCAATGCTACACGTTTCTAGTTACTAACACATTAATAATTAATTACGTAGCCATATTTTTCAGGAAAACATTTCATTAACTTTATACTGTGTGTTTTTTAAGTAACATAATTAACCCTTTTAGCCCATCATTCTGTTTCAGAGTTACCTAGATTTACTTCTAAGACATGAAAGACCAATAAGACGTTATGTATTTCTGTCAACCAAATTCCGTCTACAAATAAATAGAAAGAATTTAAATTAGTTAAATATTACAAATTGGATAAATAAATCCCAGGATAGAAGTTATAATATTTGTTTGACATGATATAAAATGGTTTGTGCAGTGTCCAATAATAATAGTTATCATATACTACAAAATACTCTGAGAACTCTTGATTCAATAAATCAGTCATAAATGTATTTTTTAATTTTTTTATTCTTGAAACATGCCTATTAATTCTCGTCTTCATCGATACACATTACCTAAAACAATATTTGGTTTTTGGTTTTTTTCATATATTTTTTTCGTATTTAAGAGTTAATGGGGAAATTTCCACAAAACTTCTTATTTTTTCGTTTAAATTTATTTATAGGAACCTAGCAAACTATTACTAAAATTTGTGTGTAAAACAAATAATTTTTTATCCTCATATACATATATACAGTCAAGGAAAGAGAGACATTATTAAGGAAGTAAAATAAAAACAGAAAAATTCAGATTCAAAGAAAAAAAGAAGTGTATTTTTTTATTTAACAAAGCTCTCTGTTATTTAATTGTCGGCTGTATTTTTGATAAACAATTTCATTGAGATTTTAAAGATCAAAGTCTCTAAATCGTATTTTCTCCACAACAGTTCTGTATCTTTCCTTATCGTATATAAATTGAACAAAAGACACAGAGACTGTTCATTCAATAAATCACTCAAAGCAACATGTCTTTTTCTTTTCACTAAATTACGGCGGACATCTTGAAACAAGGCTTTCACGTTAAGCCTATTACGTCATTCGTCTTCATCAATACGTCCCATAAAACACATTACCTAAAGCAATATATTTTGTCTTTTTTTCTTCCTTTGACGTTTTTAAAGGAAAAGAGTTGCAAGAAAAACTTCTAGTTTTTCGTTAAAAAATATTCATAGAAACATAGTAAACCATACTCTTCGATAAATTATGGTTTTTGAATATGCAGTCTGACATTAGGGCTCTACGATGGTGGTTTACCAACAATTTCATGATAATGAGCCCTAAAACCAAATATATTTTATTTAATTTGACTAGGCCAGTCGCTTTTAATAGGTCATTAAAATACCATGAAATAAGTTGTTCTAATTCAAAATACAGTTGCTCAGAAATTGAACAGGTTAAGGAAATTAAGTATTTGGGACTATATGTTGATGCAAAAATTAATTGGAAAAGTCAAATTAATTACTTGAAAAATAAAATAATTAAGCGCATTAGAGTTTTTTATTTTTTATCCTTTGTATGTAATAAACAACTTCTCAGAACAGTATATTATGCAATAGTAAACTCAAATATAGAATATGGGTTAATAGTATGGGCAGGGGCGTACACTACGAATTTAATGCCATTAATAACTATTCAAAAAGCTTTTATAAGATTAATTATGCACAAGAAAAGAATAGAACATACAACACCTCTTTTTAAATGTTTAAAAATTCTACCTCTCAGAAGTTTATATGTGTTTAAGGTTTTGCGTATGTTTTTTTATAGAAGTGGAAATGGTAATACAGGCATGAAAAATAGAATAGGAGCAATAAGAAACAGATTTGACAGAAATATCCACATGCCTAACTTGTCACATTTTAAAAAGTTTTATATATTTCTGGCACCAAAATTTTTTAACTGTCTGCCTTTAAACATAAAATCTTCTTGTAACAGAGTTCAATTTGCCAAGAGTTTGTGGGAGTATTTACTCGAGATAGAAAATGTTGATTATTTTTTCAATACTATTAATTAGAAATGTTAGTATTATGTTGTATAGTAAGTAAAGTGAATGAAGTGTAATTCAGAAGAGTTAATCATCTGTTTTAGTGCTTTGTTATTTTGTTTTGTGTGTTTATTCTATTATTATTTGGCTGGTTTGCTGCCTTCCAATACTCATTGAAACTATAGTGATCCTTAAGAATATTAAATCCACCTTCACAGGTAAATAACCTAGGTGGTTATTATTTCTATCCTATGCATATGTAAAATGTGGTATTGTATTTTGTATTTTATAATGGAAGAAATAATAAAGATTGTTCATTAAAAAAAATAAAATAAAAAAATTAAAAAAATACGGGATGAATTTAAAAAAACATAAAATAAAATAAATAAATGTGGGTTAAAAACAATTATTTGTGTACCATATATACATATAAATAAAGTCAATGAGAGAGAGGAGAGGAGAGGAGAGGAGAGGAGAGGAGAGGAGAGGAGAGGAGAGGAGAGGAGAGGAGAGGAGAGGAGAGGAGAGGAGAGGAGAGGAGAGGAGAGAGAGAGAGAGAGAGAGAGAGAGAGAGAGAGAGAGAGAGAGAGAGAGAGAGAGAGAGAGAGAGAGAGAGAGAGAGAGAGAGAGAGAGAGAGAGAGAGAGAGAGAGAGAGAGAGAGAGAGAGAAAGAGAGAGAGAGAGAGAGAGAGAGAGAGAGAGAGAGAGAGAGAGAGAGAGAGAGAGAGAGAGAGAGAGAGAGAGAGCGAGCGCAATAAAAACAGATAATATTGAAGACAAAGAAAGAGACATAACAAGAGTTAGATGCAAAAATAATATATTTTACTGCATAACATCGAATGAAATATCTACAGAACATATTATATTCCACATCAGACAATCGGTCTCCTAGGGGCTGTAAAATATTAACATTATATAATATTATACACCTCAGGGTAAAAAGCATTATCTTTAAAATGTATATCTTGTATTTATCAACTATTGCAAGAGTTTTATAACGTTATTTTAGAAATAATTTGTATTAATATTAAGTACTGTTTTGTTTAACTTTATACAAGTGATTGTGTGCATAAATAGAGGCTATGCCACTGTTTGCTTCGCTTGTAATCTCAAGGGAAGTTTAAATAATTGAGTTACAATTACATTTCGTGTGTGTCGTATCACAAATATGAATGTATTGTAATATACTGGGTGAAAATAAAACCTCGAATACTTCTATTGTTTAGCGAACGTTAAGAAATTTAAAGTTTAGCGTTACTGTATGGTTGTTAGAATACATTAGATTTCATTTGCAGTATTTTAAATATAGTGAGGCCATCTAGAAATCGCCATCGTAATAGTAATTTCAAAATTTTACATAGGAGAATGGTCATGTGATACATTATTTAACAAAAATGTTCCACTATTCGTTTTACTTCCCCTTTCATTCTCAAGATATTATTTATTGATCAAATTGTTTGAATTTGAAGAAAATAAGACAAATTTAAGAATAGGTGTGTATTACGTTTTGGTAAACATTTATTAAGTACAGTATAGTGATATTCACATTCATTAAATTTACGAAGGAAAATGTTAAAAATTTGCATATTTTTATTTTGAGTATTGCGATGGAAATCCCATTGGACCCTTTAGGAATATAATTGTAGTTCAATTACTTAAACTTATCTTAAGATTCCAAGCGAAGCGAACAGTGGAGTAGCTTATATTTATAAATAAAATCACTTATATAAAGTTAAGCTAAAACAATACCTAATATTATTACTAGTTTTTAAAATGGGAAATGTAAAACTCTCGCTTGTATGACAAACACAAGATATACATTTGAAGATATTGCATTCTTCCCTCAGGTGTATAGTATCAAATAATGTTAATATTTTATAGCCCCTAGGAGACCGATTGTCCTATATGGAATATAATATTTTTTGTAGGTATTCTTCTTGATATTATGCAGTGGCATACAAAATGAGAGCTTGCCATTCCTTTTAACTCTTTGAATCTTTGCTGGTTTTTTGTTTTTTTTTATTGTTCTCCCCTAATCTCTTTCTCTCTCCTTAACTATAAATATATGTATCGAACAAAAACTATTTACTTTTACACAAAGTAACTAGATCACACAATGGATCACATTTTGTAGAAAATATAATTTACAACATAATCTTTTTTATGCAGTTTTCAGGAGGTACACAGTAGACATGTAGTAAACATTTGTAAACGTTGTATTACTTTCTGCTTAATAATTAATTATCTACTAGACATATGGTCTCATTTACCCATTCCCAAAACCAAATAAAAACTTCAGAAATTATTCATCACCCAAAATGTCAGTTCAGTAGTTGTATGTTAAAAAGTAAAAATCAGCCATGGACGTCATCTTAAAACAGTATTTAAAAAGGTTTTTAGGAGCAGTAAAGGAGCCGGTTTTTAGAGATTAAAACTTCTATAACAATCACATGACCAATTTTTGATTGTCCTATTTTTTTAATGACAACTGACGAATAGTCGTTTTTGAGTGATAGCAAACAATATTTTTTGTTTGGGTCCTAAAAGTATACAGTTAAGCAAAACGTAATCTAAATTGTCCTAATCTATATTCAGCTAAATCCAAATTTTGATCTCGGAATAACAAATGAAAGAAAAAAACTAAATTTGACCAATATAAGCCAACATACATATTTTGAACAAAATCGGTCGACGCTTTGGGTTTTAGAGCACTGTACAAACAACAGTCGACATTTCAAAAACCACGTTTTACAACTCTGAAAAAATGAAAATGTTAGATATCCTAAACAAATAGATTTAAATTTCTTGTCTTGATTAAAATTTCTCATTGGATAACATATTTGAGATGTTATAAATGGGAGAGAAAAAATTTGTTTATATGCTATGATTTTAGAGATTTTCTTTCGAGCCTGTTTTAAAATTACATCTAGACGAGAGATGTAGGGGGAATGTGAATTGTAATTGTGCTAAAAAAAAAACTTTTTAAATATTTAGAAATAGTAATTGATATGAAATCGTCATGGGGAAAGTACACTAGAAAATTACAAATTCTTTTAAAGAAAAGTATAAGAAAATTGTATAACTACTGATTTATTGGAATGTACTAGAATGGGAATTTTGTTAAAAATGTAGGTAGTTCAGTGGTTAACGGAGACACTTTTCTGATCAAGCGCGGCATATGAGATCGAGGATTCGAATCCCATCCATGACACAAGTTTTAGTATGTGAAGTGTGGTTCTTTCCATCATGTGGTATGGTGGAGGGATGGTCCACTATAAATAAACAATGGTTGGCTTGAGTGGAAGTTGATGGAATTTGTTATCATCCAGGTGGACAAAACACACAAATTCTGTAAGTTTTATTAATGTAAATAAATGTAAGCCTAAGCTATAAAATTTACATGCATATGGGCATTTGAAAGTTATGCTTAAAATTCCTTTTCATATTTAAACATTACAAAAATAAAATCTTAAAAATATAAATTTAGATCAATAGCATCTAAGATTATAGTATGGACTAAAAGGTAAAGGCTCAAAACTTATGTAGATTCTTGAAATTACCAACTCCTCCAACAAAAAACAAGGTTGTACTTTTTCTGAGAAATTCTTATATTGGCTTAGCATAAATTCTTCGCATTTTATTGTTGAAGTATTTCTTTATTTATTTATTTTAAATTTTATTATATTTAATTATACCTAAACATGAGAGCCTATCTAGCAATATACATTTCATATTAAATGTCACTGCTGGCTGGAATATCACCCACTGATGCACTCCTCTTAAGTATACACATAAGTTAATTAATTACTTGCACTTATCAATGTTAGCAAACATTGTTCTCATTTTATTATTGAAGTAATTTATTTATTAATGCAATAATATTACAATGTATTACGGTACGTTCATACTAGTGATAACAGTACTGTAATTCTCACACAATTACTTAACTTCCTCTGAGATTTCAAGCTTTAAAGCGAGCAGTGATTAAGTCTCTAGTTGTGAATATAATTACTTTTATAAACGTAAACAAAAGCACTACATAACATTATTAAAGGTTTATAAAATGACGTTATGAAACCCTTGCAATTCTTGGCAAATGCAAGATATATATTTAAAAAAATAATGCTTTTTACCCTCAAGTGTATAATCTTATATAATAATATTATTTTACAGCTCCTAGAAGACCTATTGTCCTATATAGAATAGAATATTTTCTGTGCATATGCAGTGAAATTTCTTTTTTATCTTTGCATCTGACTCTTGTGCTTCTTTTTCTCTCTCTTCTATATCCTCTGTTTTTATCTGCAATACACCAATCTCTCTCTCTCTCTCTCTCTCTCTCTCTCTCTCTCTCTCTCTCTCTCTCTCTCTCTCTCTCTCTCTCTCTCTCTCTCTCTCTCTCTCTCTCTCTCTCTCTATCTCTCTCTTTTTCTCAAATACCAACAGTTATCGAAATATTTGAAGGAAAATAATCTTCTCAGGCTTTAGGGAGGGCAATAGCGTTGCGACAGCCCTTACATGTGTATCCCATGATATAAGATTGGCGATGGACCATATTGACTTTATTTTATTATTCTACAGCTTTTGACTGTGACAACCATATCTTATTGTTTATAAAATTGAAGCGTATCAAACTGTCATCTCCAGTCTTATAGCTTGGTTTAAGTCTTATTTGTCAGGAAGGAAGCAGTGTGTTTGTGAGTGTGAAGAATTGTCTAGCTGGGAGGCTGCTACGCGTGGAGTGCCGTAGGGTTCCATATTTGGATCTCTACGTTTTAGTATATAGATTGATTATATAAGTACTAGTTTAAAATATTGGAAGCTTCACATGTATAGGCCCTACTGACAACTTGCAGATATACTTATATTTTAAAGTCGGTTATAGCTATAGTGCAGTAGAACAGATGACATAACATTAATAATATTTGTTTGTGGGTTGAAGAGCACAGTCTGAGACTGAACCAATAAAAAACGCGGCCTATTATTATAGGATACTCCCGACGTTTGACTTGGACACTTTTCCTAAACTTAGCATGAACTGTGACTTGTTGGAATACTGCAGCAACGTTAGGAATCTGAGACTCGGTAAGTAACAATAGATTGAACTGGACTGAATATGAAACACAATAATGTAATAAAGTATTTGCAAGGGTCCACTCTTTGAAAGAATGAAGGATTGGTTTTTAATTTAAATCGTGATGCTCATGTCCTTATTATATCAACTGTATCTCTTAAAACTAGATTATTTAAGACCCCATCTCATTTTAATTTCTTTTTTATAGGCTTCTGTTATTCAAACTGGAATGCCAATTTATTTGGCAAAAAAATGTTTCGTTTTGCCTCAGACATAAGTACTAAGAGTACTGTAAAAGAAAGGGTTCAAGAATGCTTATTACACGTAGGCATAGAACTGTCTTGTACAATAAATCTTTTACCCTAATGGCATGTCGCTTGTGGAACTAGCTAAACGATTCTCTTAAAACTATTAACAGCTGTGCTCGGTTTGCAGGGTCAGTTAAATTGTATTTTATAAATAATATGGAGGGGTAAGGATCTCCTCTTGGAGTGTGTGTGGCAACTTTCTTTCAATAAGAACGTTTGATGAGTGAATGTGAGTGTGAATGATTTAATTAGTTATGTAAATTATGTTTACTTTGATTTGCTAATTTTATTTTTATTATATTATTTTAACTAATCTATTTTTAAATTTTAATTGCAATTTTGTAGTTTAAATTTTAATTTATGATTTATAGCAATCATGGAATTAATATAAAGAAATGTGAATTCAGTTTTCATGATTTTTGTTGTTTCAATAGGTATTTGTATATTTTAAAGGTTATGTTTATTGTTTAATTTGTATGAATGTTAAGATTAATGCAAGGAATTTGAATTGTTTATTTTCATTACAGCTTTATTTTTATTATTTAGTCGTCATACAAATGTATTTGTAATTTAATTATCTGAATTGTATTACATTTTATTTTAATAGTTTTCTCCATTATTATGTTATATATTTTGAATAATTAATTTAATTTGTTTTGTACTGTTTTATTTTGTTGCTAATGGGTTGGGAGGCAGAGAGGACTTTACAGTCTTAACTCCGCCCCATAAAATAAAGGTAAATCAACCAATCTCTCTCTCTCTCTCTCTCTCTCTCTCTCTCTCTCTCTCTCTCTCTCTCTCTGACTTTATTTAAGGAACAAAAATTATTTGTTTTAGACACAAAAAATATGGTTCGCTATGAGTCTCTAAATATATATCAACGAAAAACTTCAAATTTTTGCCTCAATTTCCCTATTTTGTTTAACAACGTAAAAGAAAAAAAGAACAACCACTCAGAATATATTGCTTTAGGTAATATGTATGGAACGTATTGATGAAGACAGATGACGTGATAGGCTTAACATGAAATCCGTGTTTCAAGGTATTCGCCGTAATTTAGTAAAAAGAAAGAGACATTTTGCTTTGAGTGATTTATGGAATGAATAGAGTTCTCTGTCTCTTTTGTTCAATTTATAAGATACAATAAGAAAAGGTACTTACCAGCTGTGGAGGGAAATGCATTTTTGTGATTCTAATCCTTTAAACATCAAAGAAATTGTTTATTCAAAATACAGCTAACCGGTAAATAATGGAAAGCTTACTTTAATATGAAGGTAAATTTGGCCCCTAGGCATTTCTCATCACCTACAATCTACAAATAGTTCCCAAGGGACAATGCCCATTTATGAATTTAAATAGAGTTCTACATTACAATTACCTCTACAAAATTTAATGTTACTATCTTTATTTTCTGGCCATTATTACAGAAGAAAAAGACGATGTACACATCAGTCTAAAAACGGAGATGGAATATTTACACAAAACTAAAACTTCAACAATTATTGATCAACAAGTTTTACTGTTTTGTCATTTCTAATTGAATTATAGATATATTCGTAATATCTTATCTATTAGCA
Source organism: Aphrophora alni (assembly GCA_963513935.1). Lineage (NCBI taxonomy): Eukaryota > Metazoa > Arthropoda > Insecta > Hemiptera > Aphrophoridae > Aphrophora > Aphrophora alni. Next base: position 133,004,314 of record OY740765.1, on the reverse strand, counting down.
AAGATTTATCCTAACAATGTTCTTTGCCCTAATGTAAATCCCTAACTTTGTAACATCATAGAACGACCAAATTAGTAATTGAACTCATTTTAAACAACTTCTCTATAATTTAATTATTTTATTTATATTTGAATAATATTCAAAGAGATTCTCTTCTAATAGAGGCACCAGGGAAAACTATGCGAGTATTGAAGAATAACAAAGGGAATGATAAATCAAAGTATGTAAAAAGAATTTCTGATTTCACTGTGTTAAAAACACACACAGCAGATGGTTTAATAGGAGTTGTATACTTAAGAATTTGTAAAATAAAAGATATGAGGAGGTATTTATTTGTTACTTGTTGTTTAAAAAATAAAACCTATCGGTCATAATCGTCTTAGAAAAAGGTAGAAAAGAACATCAAATACCTCTAGCCCTTGGATACTCTTTTAGAATCAGGTTAGAAAGAAAGCAAAATTTGGTCAATAGAGACCATATAGGTAAATTTGAAAGCGAGTGATCTTATCCAAAGCTGCATAAAAAAATAAATAGATCCAATTAGGGTCTCTCGAAATTATCAAGCCAGTACTTGGCATATCCTAGCCCCAGAGGGTAGTGAAATAGGTTAGGACAGAACCGGTTATGTGTTTAAAAAATGTTACGTATGGCTTAATAGATTACTTATTTCTATCAGTTTACATTTCCACTCGGTTATTTCAATAAGATTTTTCTTTAACTTCCATCTGTCTTTTTTTTTAAAAATATAAACCTTAAAAATACAGCATTTGAAATAATTTTGGATTTACTATTTGTCAATTTATAATTAGACAATTCAATTATATTTTAAAAGCTTAAACAATTCGGTAGTCATAGCGTAAGTAAATTAAGGAGTATTCATATGTAGGGTAACAATTGAAATATGTGTAATTTTACAAATTTTTAATAACAATAATAAAAAGGAATATACCATAACCCCTCCCAAAGAATTAGTACAACTATTATGTACATTTTGACGACATAGTTATAATCTTCTTAGGATTTCAGCTAATTCTTGTTTTTTGTAGTTTGTAGATCACTTTTTTTATTTATCATGAAAATCGCCTCAGCGCTCCTTGGACATTTAATCTTTTACAATGTTATTGAATTATTTGTGTGATAATATTGTTCTCCAAAATGTTTTCGTATATATTAGCATGGATGGTGGTTTCAAAAAAAAAACTAGGCTAAAATCAATGATGCAGATCAGGTCACTCCAAATTATGACTCCCAACTCCCCCTCTCAGTTTATCCGACTTCCAAAAATTTTCCTTGGTAACACAGTTACCTCCACACAACTTGAAACAAGCTTCGCCAGACAACCGTTAGGATTTTGGATAAGAAAATATTTATTATAAGTTTAGAAAAATTATTTTTTTAACAATAAATAGACAAATGTTACCATCAGTTAAATCTTCAATATCAGACCTGTGGTAGTTATTGGGAAATAATTGAAAAAAAGTGTTGCAACTGTTTCGATACTGTTTGTTTTTATAACAAATTCTCAGCGAGCACTTTACACATGTAATTACTCCAGTCAACCACGTTGTTATGGTTTATTTTTAGCTCGATTTCCCAGATTCTCAATTATGAGTGTTTCAGACCAACAATAGATAAAACTTAAATTGTTCCCAACGGTAATTTTGAGCCCGATAACTACGTGACTTGCCGTAATTCCTTGCATTCCCGATACTCGCGTTTCGAACAACATCATCCGTTTCGACTATGTATTTGTCCTCGACTTCGCTTCCTTTGTTTATTCAAAATATCCCGCTCTTGGAAAAGCTTTATTGTATCTTCTTCATTTTTAACTGTTTTAACTAAAGGAATGACCAAAACAACTTTATATATTGCTATTTCTAACTTGCATTACCCTCAGGTGTTCCATAGAATGAGTTCGGTCGTTGCAATCCCGACGGGAGATAGCTGGATCAACACATTTTGTCATGTAGCCTTGGAATAAGATCCTTCTCTCTTATCTTATTTTTTATATCTCTTATCTTTTCATGTCTTTCTTGTCAAACTTTTATTCATTTCTTACCCTGACGTTATTCGAGTATTCGAGGGCTAGGAGTCTTTGTTTTATATAATTTTTTTCCTTATTTCTCCTATAAGACGATGATGGCTGAGAGGTTATTCCCCTTTAAACAACAATAAAACTTGTCACAAGTGCGAATTGTTTGCAATATATTCCAACTCGTATATGAATTAAATATCTCATAATTTGTAAAACGATTCTAGGTTGTGTTATGAAAAAGGAATATACAGTAGTTATATATATAAATATATATATATATATATATATATATATAATATAAAATTAGAAGTGAGAATAAAATCCAACTATTATGAAAAAACAAAAAAAATGATGAAATGCTTACCTTGCAAGTACAGTGAACGTCACAAGTAAGGTGTGTGTATATAAACTCTTGGCTAAAAAGAATCGGGCCTATTGTTATATGAGGGACCTCTGATGGAGTGTGAGAAGATAGCCAGACTTGGCGAAAGAGAAAGAGACACGTCGATTTGAGATAGAGAGAAAAACAATATAAAAATACTTTGCAAAAGGGTGAACAAGATTTAATATATATTTATATATTGTTATATATAAGGGAGCTTGTAATTGTTTGAAATAAACATAGGGTCTAGAATCACAATAGTTGGAACCATTCTGGGTTTATGTTTTTAATAGAAGTAATTGTTTTAGAATAAATTTTAATTATTAATGAATAGGGATAATATAGAGGAATAATATACAGGACTTATAGTAAGAAAGTTATATTAACCATTATGAATGCTTAAATGAAGCAATAGGTATATCTAAGAATAACATTAAAAGAGTATTTATATATAATGATAGCTGATTTTTATTTGCAAGTAAAGAACCCAGGCCTTAACTTTATTTTCTTACAGTTGTTTTAAGTGATAGTATCAGTGCTCATATTACGTGTCGCCTTATTGTAAAAACAGTTATTGTCCAATAGAAAGACAGTAATAAATATACATTGTGAGAATGTTATTGATCAATAGCTCTTAACATTTATGAAGGAGAAAGGAGCAATAAAAGAAAGTCACGAACACAATGTCTAAAGCACTAATTAGAATCGTGACCGTCATTTAAGAAAAATTATCAGAACATTATTTGTAAACGCTACACAGCGTCACATTGTTTACTCGTTTATTTTCTGGATTAATTTAACAAAAACAGCTCATAATGTAACAACCCCTAAGGTTTATTTTTTGTTTTTGCCGATAAAATGTCACAATTTTGGAGAGATAGCGACAATTAAGTTTTTTTTTGAAACCTTAAGGAAAATTTGATCTAACCCGTTAAAACATATTTTGTATTTTTTCCTTATGACAGCTACCTTTAAATTTGAATTATCGTAAAAAATAGGAGAAACCATCCTAGATATAACCAACATACTAAATTTGATTTTTAAATTTATCTTTCATTTGATATGTAGAGTGAATAGATGAGAGATGATAAACAGCATTCCAAAAACCACTTTTTTGGAGTCAAATAGAGATTTCCGCGAAAACCTCGACTCCAGTTTCTAGATCCAGGACGTAATTTTCCCTACAACATAGGGTGTATGTGAGAAAGTGAAAGGCAAGTAAAGTTTAATATACTAAAATCGTTTAAAATATTTCAATCAAATTTGCGTGAAATGTAAAAAATATGAAAATCTGTAATACAAAATACCGTTCGTGTGTAATTTTCTGTTCGTCTGCTACTTAAACAATTGATTTTGAAATGATAACAATATCGGTAGCCTATTGTATTATACATATATAGATTATATAGCCTATATATATATTTCATTATAGAGGATGATTCAAAATTGGACGGCATTATTTCAGAGCTAAAAATAAAAAATAAAGTTTACGTAATCACAAGTCCGGCCGTCTGTCGGCCCAAAAAAAACAACAACAAAATGCTTTCCTTCTGTGTATTTTACAAAACAAATTATGTATTCGGACGTACATAAGTTATTAGACTATTTTAGATCTTACCAGTGTACTAAAAAACCAAGAATTTATCTTTTACATTTTTCAAAAAAAGTTATAAAATGGTGAACATTTATAAATTTATATCGAAAACTTAATAATACAAAATGCTTCAAAGAAAAACGGAGTTTCTCTTATATATTTTTTTCGGTCTAAGGGTAACGAGTTTTTGACAAAAACTAAAAACATAATTTCTCGTTATATAATTATTATAATTGTAATAATAATATTATAATCAATTGCTCAGAAAGGTACCAAAAATAAAACTTTTAAAGCATCCTTCCCGAACTAAACATTAATTTATATAAAAAAATATATATAGACAGCTGACATCTATCTGTATCACAAGTAGCAACTAGAGATGTATTTAAAAAAAAGTATAACTGAAGATGAATAGGCCTAAGTAAGACGTAAAATGGAGTTTTCTTCCTTAAAGTGGACTACAAAGGCACTTCCTGGTCAAACTAAACTCTTTTCAAATAAAAACTTATATATAATGCAGATATTTTGTAACTGTAACAGGTTAAAATTTTAAAATAGCAACACAAGATATATTTTCAAAAAGTGGAATTTAATTTGAAAAATTAAAACAATAAAGTTTCCTAAAATACATTCTCTCATCTTTTTTTCAAATCGAAAATTTGTACATATACAGTTAGACATAATTATCTGTAACAGGTTAAAATTAGAAACTAGTAATAATATTTTCAAAAGATCAACGATTAGAAAGTTGTTACCAAAAAAATACTTTAAAAGAAATATTTTCATTTTTGGTACAATTCTGGACAATGGCTTATAACATTGTTATTAAGAATTAATTATCATAATTCCATTTTATATTGTTTTAAGCATTTATTTTACATAATAGATTCAATGTTTTAGGTTAATCTTGGTTGTTGTAAAAAAATTAAATAAACGCATTTAGTTTTTCGTTAAAAAAGAAAATCGTCTGTTTTTGTGAATACAGTATTTTAATATGTATTAGTGCTTTCGAGATGTTCGACATTGATCTAGTACACTGATAAAAGGTTACATAAATAATTCATATTCCAAATTTTCACTCAACATCTTATCTATTTGCAAAGATTTATTTTTATTTTTTGTATAAACATAAAATGGTCAACAGACAGAAAACGAAGCGTTTCCAGACCCATGTTTACGTAAATCTTTTAGCTCTAGAATCAGCTTCCGAAATATTGACGTGGAATTTTGAATCACTCTCTATAATATATTGTCTTCTAAATATTTTCACACTCATCACCTACTACTGTATGAAAAACGAGATATCACTCCATCAAATAATGTGTTCATAGTTCCATTTTGGACATTTGCCAATACTCAATTACACTACTTGTCTTTTATAGCACACAAACTTTATTTACTTATGTGTCTACATCATGTACGCCCATCATTACTTTTTAACAAAACGCGAGTTTTAACTGGCGTTCATCAAAGTAAGGATATTTCTAAAAACATTTCTTTCTTGGTCATATAAAGTAAACTGGAGGAGTGCATGTTAGAGCTGTGAGACTAGAACGGTATTCTAATTTTAAAACATATGCATAAATTTATAAATTAATTGTTTTCCTCAATTTATTATTTATTTTTTATTTTCCTACATATATACAGAAAGTTATGCCAATCAACATATTTATGTCGAGATTGTCACTGAAATATCTCTCGAGCCCCCCCCCCCAGAGTTCAAAAAGGTGTTTTTTTGGATTAAAGTGTTTATTTCGTCTGTATTGTGCCTAAGCGAGTGAACAGATTTTAAAAAAAATTTTGTATGTGTCCATAACTATAACTTTTTTATATACTATAAATTGGTGAAGTTGCTGCTACTATTAAACTTCAGAACTAAAATTTCTGAAAATCGTCTCCAACGATTCTGTTGAAATTTGGGTTTTAAGGAAGTAAAAAGAAAATATTTCGGTCGCCATTTCCATTGTACAAAATCGCTAGTAAAAGAAAAATACTGTTCAGATCAAATTGACAAAACACAAAAATGAACCAACCATCAAAAATGAGTTGGAGAAACTCTATTTTAATCTTCTTTTTTTGTGCGTAGAGTGGAATTTATACATAACCAAAAGAAACGTAGGTTTCTTTAAAACTATGAAAAAAGGGGATCTTGTGTTCAACCTTACCTCCGTAACTTTTTTTCTCTCTAATTACCGCCTTATAATAAAAATGAAGGAAAGAACATAAAATAAAGGCCCCTAGCCTTTTTCAACACTCAAATAGCGTCAGCGTCGGGAGAGAACGAGAGTTGCTCAAGAGAGACATGATAGAAAGATTAAAAAAGAGGATCTAATCTAAAACTACATAAAGAGGTGATGATCCAGCCAGTGTCTTCGGGATTGCCTGACACGTACTTATTACAGTAGTCCTTGCGCCTTGAGGGCGACCTCCGTAATAAATATCTGAAGAAAAACTAAAAACTAAATAAAATTTCATTTTTTCTACTATTTGCAGTAGAAAGACGTAGTCCATTTGAGGTAATGGCCAAGAGTATTATTTCATGTAGGTTTAGTTACCCATAACTCTATAGAAAGTATAGGGTAAGTTTAGTAACCATCAAAAATTTCGATACATGTTTTTGACCTACCTTGACATATCATGGAATTAGAAAACTGAAAAAAAAAAAAAAAAAAAAAAAAAATCAACGATAACAGCCACAAAACAAGATAGTAGTATGACATTTATTATAGGATACTACTACGGTCATATAGAACCCTATAAAAATTCAGAAATTGAAAATCACGCCAGAAGTGAACCCGGAGGTCAATTTTTTGTTCATGTCTAGTGTGTCAAACTTATAACACACTAAATTAGATAAATATTTATTTGCAGATTTCGCCTTTAAATGTAGTGGTGCCAACGCCAATTTGTCTCTACTATGATAAATAGTGAAATTATTGTTAAAAAGGTAATTTAGAATCCTAACATCCCAAGAAAATGTGATATTCATTTAGTTACGAGATCCTACAAATCATCGATACGAGAGTAGTGAGTGAAAGCTCCTTCTCTATGTACATTTTCAAGGTCCGTCAGTGCCGAGACACTGACATGAGCGAAGGAAGTATAAACAATTTATATAATAAACCATATATATTATATATTTTAAACCATAATAATTTTAATATATTACTTATTTATAGTACTTTTGGGCATTGCATTTAGAGGATCTGTTTCTATTAGATTTTATGATATGCCTAGGGTAAGTGTCATGATGGCTCCCATCAACTTATTTTGGTTTTGTGGATGGGCGTATGTGGTAGAGTTGGTACAAAACTAGTAGTAATATTCCAGATCACGTAATTATACACCCATCAGTACAACAATTATTGTACTTTTATATTTAGGTTTTTAGGTCTATTTTCCAATAATCTCATTTATTTATAAAGAGTTGTAAAACAGTTGTCCTCATTGCAGTTGGACAGGAATTTATTTTATTCGTCAGCAGAAAATGGAATCAAATGAATCCTGCCCAAAGATCTAACCAATGTCAAAATGGTTCCCCTTCGCTTTAGTTTACTAACATGTTACATTGCCGTTGAACACTTCCCTTCATTCACTCGCCACTAAATGAATGTCTATTGTTTTGAAATGCGTTGAGTTTTTATCAAAAAGACATTGCTAAAACGAAAATTACGCCCAACTTTATAATTACTACGCTTTTAAAATAAATTGTGATGTTGAAACAATGTTGCAATTGCGTTTTGAATGGTTCTTGACGCTCTGGAACATAATGGCGAATTTCGGAATAATGTAGGCTATGTCAGTCTGTCCGTTGGTAAATCGAAATTTTAAAGTTTGTGACGTAATGAATGTTACACTGAATGATTTATATTTTGGAAAAAAAAGTGTAAAAGCCGCGATTACACCGCAGTTTGGCAGCAATGTTGACAACTTTTAGGCAGATTCCAAAGCATTTCTCGCCAACATTCACCCAGCCACTTTCAAGCTATTTAAACTATTTCCGTGTAGAATTATTCCAAAGATGATGTTTTGTTTTAATATAGCCTACTGTTATCTCAAACACTTATTTATTTTTCAACATAAATACGTAATATATATATATATATATATATATATATATATATATATATATATATATATATATTATATACTTTCAATTGGTGTTATTAATAAATGAATTTTTTTTTCAATCTTTCATTTCCCAATAAAATAAAAGTTCTAAACTTAAATGAATGATATTAATAAAAGTAAAGAAAAGTTGTTTGCTCTTTTGAGAATCGGTTTTATCTGTTTCAATAAAAACTTTCACTTCTGGACCCTTCCTAACAACTTTTCACTTCTAGAACAATAGAAACCAAAAATGGTCTTTAGTTTGTCAACCCTTTTTTTTAAATTGAAAATTATGTTTTTCCTTTAGGCAGTAATTTAAAAATAACTTTTTCTTGTTGAGAATCTGTAGCCTACAATTTTTTTATTTCAATATTATGAGAATTTAATAAAATGCTCATTTGTTGTTATTCAGATTTTACTTATGTATATGGAATAGTTGGATCATAAATAAATATAAATTCATAAAAACATTCCAACAAATTATTACTGATTGGAAGTTATTTATTTTTGAAAATATACGGCATATTCCTTTTACAAGAATAATAGTAAAACTGTTTACAATAAGAGAGTTTCAAGCACAAATTTTTACAGATCCAATAGATAAAATACAAATACAAACTGTAATTAAATAGATAGTTTGATACCTTACAAGTAAAAAACAAACGTTTTACAAACAATAAAATAGGTATTAAACATTTTTCACTCAAAAAAAAAACATAAAATATAAAAGAAAACTTTCAAGGTGATTATTCCAAATTTTTTGTTTTAAGTTTGAACCATAAAATTATTTTCTAAAGTTTGCCACTATACTTACTAGTCACCCTGTATATCAATAATATATTCGATATATAAACAATAATGTGATAAATGTGTGGGTGTTAGGCTATGTGTTGTAAGCTTAAATGACTAAATGGCACTTGCATAATGCATTTTAGTAGTTATTTTGACAAGGCACTGAAACCTCAGGACTCTGAAAATATGCACAGAATTAATGTTTGGCTAGGTGGGAAGGTTTTTTTGTAATTCGTTTCAATCGGAGAAGGGTTTATTTTGGTAATCCATCCACTCTATTGTAATCCATACAATAATGTTGTCGTATCTTTATCTTTGCTAATAAAGGTCGCCGGAGGAGTGTAAAATGTAGTAGATGATTTACTTTGTTGTAGGAAATTGTGAAGATGTGCACAAGCCAAAACGACTGTGTCTGCACGCTCCGGTTCTAATAATATTGGTTTTCTTAACACTCTGAAGATCACAGACATAATACCCAAAACATTTTCCACTACTCTGCGGCCTTTGCAGTGGGGGTAGTTAAAAACACGTTCTACACTACCTTTATCATGAAGTCCTGGTAAAGTTAACTTGTAAGGGTAAAGGATCGTCTGCTAACAAGACGAACGATAATGAGAAATGTTCCTCCTGGCAGACAACTAGGGGCTGGAAGATTTAAGTTGAGTTTGTTAATAGTTCCTTCAAGATGCTATTATTGTATACTCCGTCATTAGACAGTCGCCCTTGGGAACTGAAGGATACCTATACATAGCAATACTTCACATCAACACCAGCTAGAAATGTGATGCTGAAAAACTCTTTATATTTAAAAAAATCTTACTGTGTTAATGGATCCCTGCAGCACCACATGTTTCCCTTCCATGCTTTCATAATACAATGAGGGAAATTCCACTGTATTTATTGTTGTGTTTGGTCATGCGGTTCAGACGAAAAAGTTTACATTCAGGATAAAGGTGTAAAGGGTGTTAAATTTGTGACTAAATTAACTGTCAAACGTAAATGTTTATAATTTTTAATATAATGGCTAGTTTTCGAGTTATTTAGAAATTCAAATGCTCGTTATTGAATTAGTCAATTTTTGTAACCAAAGAAATTAGGGGTTAGGGGCTAACAAAGAAATAAGTTTATCAAAATTTTGTTAAATGTTAATCAGTGGTTTAAACAAATTTTTAAGAAATAAAACCACATTAGAATAGATAGTCAGACAACGAAACTTGAAAGTGCCCTAGTAACGTCTAGTTTTTAGCTTATTTTTTAACCTAAGTGTAGTTACTATTTTAATCTTGGTGAAATATCAGAAGTGGTCTCATATATATTAGAGGTCTCATAGGTACGTTTTTCGCTGGGTTATATTTCATTGGAGACTTAGTTGGATATATTGTCGGTGCAGTTTCATCGTACGAAAACGTGGCGTATTTTAATTTATTGTCGTCGTTTATATTTTTTATAACGTTCTATAAATTGCCAAAGACTCCGTCCATTTTAGTGTCCAGGAAGAAAATGATAGAAGCAAGAAAATAGTTGAAGTGGTTGAGAGGTAATAAAACAGATGAAGAAATAGAAAAAGAATTAAATTCAATTACAACGTTTATAGAAAAATCTGGAAAAGATAAAACCTGTAATTAAAACGTATGGGAATCCTGAGAGACCCTAGCTGGATCTACACTTCTTTTCACGTAGTCTTGGGTTAGATCCTTCTATGTCATCTTTCCTATCAGATCTCTCTTGACCAACTTTTGTTTTTTCCGACCTTGATGCTATTAAAATATTTGAGGGCTATGGATCTTTATTTTACGTTATTTTCTTCTTTTTTTAAATAAAAACTCAAGTTTTATTTTGTCTTCTAACAACAAAGAAAAAGAAAAATCTAAAACAATTCATGATGATTTACTTTTAAGACATACATAGGACTAAAATACCTTCCACATAAAAGTCAGAACTCTTGGATACCTTTATAGCCTGAAACCTTTTGACTGATTTTCATTACCTGTAGTACATTAATTTTCATTAATGTACGAAGCTTTTTTTTATTTTTAAAATTGCCAATAACAAAAAACGAATTGAAATAAATTTGGAGAAAATTACTTTCATAACGGAACCGCTATTGTGAAAGTCAGCTTCATTGAAACAGTTTTTATGAAAGTATGGTTTAAAGAATGGAATGAAATTGGAGTGCATTGTATGATGCTGAACAATGGCGTCAAAGCGAGATATTGGCACTTTTGAAAAAATAACCATCTCCAACTAGGCCACGTTAGAAAACTTTTCATCACTTCTTTTGTGTCAAAGTTATTCTAATGTTGGTGAAAACATAAACTTCATTTAACAGTTCGCTTTTAATTTGTGTTTGAATTTATTTTAAGTTCCTTAAATAATTGTGGTATGGACAAAGTATTGTTTTGGGAAAACGATTTTGAGAATGTTTCGGAAATACATGTTTCTTACAGAAATCATTATAGTTTTGAGATGCAGATTTTTCATAAAAATATTCAACACCTTTAATTAAATGCGATTGAAAGGTTCTGAATTTTAAATAAACTTAAATTAAAAAAAAATAATTTAACTCTAATTTCTGACAAATTAAAGACCAAATAAACAAAACATGCTGGTTTCTAAGTTATTTGATAATGATGGATTATTTGTATTATTATTGTGGTTTATTCGAATATTTGTCTGATTTTGTGTATATACAAACTAATACAAAAGGATTCCAGGGTATAAAACCAAAAGTTGGGCTATGTTGGTGTTTTTCACTTTTTTTTGTGCATACAGTTTTATCACTTAATAATGGATATTGATTTATGCTCTTGAAACGTATTATTTATTATAGAATAGTTTCAAAAATAAGTGTCCTAACTTTGACAAATTTAATGTTATAGGACATCGAAACAAATAACAAGTAAGTATAAACAAATGTTCCAAGTTTTTTTTGTTTTCATAATGATATCAGAAATATACCAAGAATCGAAACTTTATCTTATTAATTTTCAAAATGTCGAGTGTTTATAGTTTTGTAATGTCAATGGTTTTAGATTATTTAATATTAAAAAAAAATAATACCACAATTTTGACAAATTATAAGATAGAATTTTGATTCTATCTATACTGAAATTACGTTGCATGAAAAATGTATATATCAATACGATAGGTATATCTCCGATGAAGAGCCTAATCTAAAGTTGGTGCCAGGTAGTCAGACTTCTGTGTGGGCCAAACTATCCAAAGTCATCTCACCAAAATCTTGTAGAATCGCTTTTCCTTTTACTTAAAAAATAAAATATATTATTATTTCAGTTTTGCTTCACGTTGAGATATGACCATACTTTTATCGTCTCATCTTCCTAACCTCTGTGTCCGTCTTCATAGTGCAGGGCTCAGTGTTGCTAAGGTTTAACAGAGCATCCGAACCTATAATACCCTCCTCCTTATTTACAAAAAGGAATTAGTCTCATATATTTTTCAACTCATTTACTGAAGCACATTATCACTCCTAACAATAAACTGTTTTTAGGAATGATATAGAACACCAACATATGGTCGCTATATCAGAACCGAGTAAAAAAGACTTTTAGAGTGTAGTTCTTCAAAAAGAGAAGAGAGAACACAACGCAAAATACCACCCTCCCCAAAATAACTCCTTCCATTTTGCTATAAATTGATTCAATAAAATACAAAACCAAAACTATCACTACTTTTAAAATGTAACTTTCTAAAAACTACGGACTGTACATCTAAAATGAGAACAGAAATGATTTATTATTATTATTATTATTATTTATCCAAATGATTTATCTTAGCTAGAATAGCAAATGAGGTAATAGGGTGCTACTAGCTTCTATAGCTAGTTTATCATTAAATCAGGTAACTTGGTTTAATATTATCTACAAAAATCATTCTCTTAACTTTTGAACAATATTGGTCTACCCCTAATGCACACATTCCGATCTCTTTTCGCTAGAATCAACCTGCTTTAGGACTGTCAAGACATCTTGTATATTGTTACTACAATTTCAGATTAGATTTAGTTTTCACCGTAGACATTTAATGTTCGCTTAATATGCTGTTGTTACATAGTCATGAAGGCAAGGCTATATAGATAAGACGATGAATTATTCCACAACTTCTCGTGGATTACAGTCACGTATAAAGTCGTCTGAATTGCTTTGCTAATTTATAATTTCAAAATTTAGTTGTAGTCTATTTTGTATTAATATAATATTTCAATTTTTATATTATCGTTGCAGTATTTATTTGATTTTTGTTATATAAATATTTAATTAGGAATGTATTTTAATATACTGAAGGGACAACTCAAAATTGGCACCATTAGGATCACTAAAACTATTAAAGATACAACAAACTTTAAAGGAAGATCCCATCATACCCTTTATAGAATTGAAAAATATCTTTTCCAAATCTTGGAGGTTTGTTACCATTTTCCAATATGGCAACCAACTTATTTTTTTTTAAATAGAAATGACAAATTTTTTATTATAACATGTAATTTTGCGACTATTTTTATTATAAACTCAACAGTTAAATCTACGGGCTATGAAAACTGAAAATGTATTATTTCTTTGATTTTAGTGGGTCATTTAATTTATTTAACAATATAATAGGGGGGGATATAATTTCATACAGAATATAAGTCTATTAGAATGATTAGAAACGTATTTTATAAAGTTATTCCTCTTAAAGATCACACTTTAAAACAGTTGTAACAATTATACCTGTTGTTATCATTATGTATTCTGTAATTTGAACAAGACCAATACTGTAATATTGTTAGTTTACTGTAAAAACAGAAATTATGTTAAGTTAAATACCTTCGTAAGATAATATGAAAGTGGTTACTAAACAGCTTTATAGAATGTACAAATCTTGGCCGGATAGCAACTTTACGTAAGTGCTCTTTTAACTTTTGTTTACAAATAGTTTTTTATGAAAATTAACTCTTATTTATGATTATGAATTACACACTTATTTACCTCTATAACAAAAATAGTTAAATGGTTTAGTACTTTTAATTTTTAAATATTTCTTATCTTAATTTTTTGATTTTCATGGGAAAGAACGCAAGTAAATAAATTGCTGGCAGTGCAAACAATACAGAAAGTAACTCATGGCATAGTGTTGGGTCTTCGGATATTTGGTTAAATGCGAGTAAAAACTGGTACAACTTATTGTTCAAGATCTCTAATACACTAAGGACACTGGGTTTTGTGAAAATTGGTATAAAATCTAAAAATATATAAAATTCGACTATTGCTAATTTATAAATGTTAAATGGTGAAATAAAATAAACAATGTAACATATTGCACAAACTTCCTAACACTCTCATTCACAATCAAAATGTTAACTAAACAAAACTATTAGTTGAAAATATGCCAGTTTAAATGTGGAAATCAACCATGAACAAAGCGCTATATAATCTCATAGGGCGTAAACTTGTTTTGTTTGTGTCATAAATCGTATTTTATTCAAATCAATCCATTAACGAGAATGGTTAACTTTTATTTTTGCATATATTATTGCATTTCTGAACCATAATATTTTATATTTGTGATTTTAAACTCGGGTTTGTGCTATTACTCTACACATTTCACACAAAATAGACACATTTTTTGTAAATTATGTTTTTTTATAACAACCTCAAGGGCAATTAATTCTTTTTACTTTTCTTTTTGTTACTGAATATTAACCCACGAATCGACTATTTGAACAGAATGGCTACAGAGTACATTAAGTTTGGATTCTTAAAGGCTACATTTGAACAAAATTTTCTCAGAATCGTAATACCAGATTTAGATAAAATCGTAATTTTGTGTTTTGACCTTATAGCACCTACCTTATTACACAAAAGGAACGAGTATATCAACCTAAACCGTGATTTGTTTGTCAACCTCGAATTTCCTACAAAACTTCATACTTTTGCAGAAACTCGCCAATTCGATAAAAGAGTAATTTTGTGTTTTGACCTTATAGCACCTACCGCAAATAATAAAAAAAAAAAAAACTCCCGAGATATGGGTAAAATATGACAACAAACCAAATATAATTAATATCGTTCCATGTGTTCGGGATTCAGAGGGACATACAACGGACATCATTCCTAAAATCACTTTGTATACTCTGTAGATCTCAAATCGGGGTTGCCCGATCACGATCCTTTTGGTTTTTGTAAATAGACTGAAGATGACTTTTTATGTAAATATTCATCCCTAGGCCCAGTGCAAAACCCAACCACCAGAGGTCACGATTTTTTTATATATACCACCAGAGGTCCCTAGGCTTCTTAATATACCACAAGACATCCCAACAATCCAGTCTGTAATATAAAATTTAAAAGCAAACCTCTAACTTAATTCAGCTTACATGAAATCCTTTTTGCAATCAATTAGGAAACATGTCAGCTGCATTTTCTACCCGGAGTTTTAACTGGGACTTTTCGGATTTGTTTTGGAAAAGTGGCAAACCATGCTCCATTGTGTGTATTAATTGAGGTGAAAGGACGTGCAAAAATTCTCTTCCCATACCTCCGGAAATATCCCAGTATAATTTTTAGGTACAAAATATATTTAATACATCCCTTGATAGAAAGTAAAAAGTTTTGAGTCAATTACAGCTCACAGTATTTACTTTATTTACTTAGAGGTGAAATTACGACTGTACAACAAGGTTTCGTATGTACACCGCAAGAGGTCCAAAGGCTTCTTATATTATATACACCAAAATCTCCATTTCGGACCGCAGATAATATGAGAAAGACAACTCCTTATAACTGGCCTTATTACTTAAAGGGAGTCGGATGGCCCTATCTTGATAATGTTAAATTGAACAAATTCATGTACCATTTTCTCATGAACCATACAAGATATATATATATATATATATATTTTATTTGACATTCTTGGGATGTCATTTTGTATGTTTGAATAAAATAAATTATAAGTCCTTATATTTTATTTCTAAATTTTGAAATTTAGATGTTTTAACCCGCTTTTTTATAACAAAAATATTTATTTGAGAAAAATCTATACCTAAGATATAATAAATAACCCTACCTACAAAATGATTAGCTAAGTGTGACAAACAAAACAACAACAAAATATATATAAAGATATTTTTATGGTTTTTGGGAAAAAGGTACAAAGTTGGGTTAGGTTAGATTACAATATATTTACACTAACTTTAAAACAATCCAACAGCATAAAATATTTCACTTTACATAGGTGACAAATTCTTGATACACTCTAATACATAGGTTAGAAAAATGCATTGATTATATGATGTTTTTTTACTGAAATAAAATTACAACTTGAAAATTGGCGTTTTCTCTGCAATTTCTTTCAAACCAACCCTGTGAACTTACACTCAAGCCAACCACCGTTAATTGATAGCGGGCCTCTCCCGCCACCGTACCAAAGGTTGGAGTGAACCAAACTGCACAGAAAACCCTTGTGTTTTAGGTGGGAATAGAAACCCTCAACTTTCGTTACTAACGCCCCTTCCACTAAGTCACTTAGGTATAGTTAGTTATTTAACAACACTTGAGTGATGTCAGATTGCCTATCCTACCCCGTAGTTACATTAACAATCCCTAAATGGTTCATCAGTTCACCACTAGGTATCGCCAGTCCTGAAAAAATTAAAGTCTTACCTTTTGTGTGTGTAGAAAAGTGTAGAAAAAATTGTACTTTCTTAGTTAAAAAAAGAATGAGTTCACTGCTTAGATATTTGAAAAAAGTTTTGGAAATCAAAATGACTTGTACTTCAGCCGCACATTCTCCAATTTTGTTTAATTTGTTTTGGGATAACTATTTGAAGAAAACAAAAAAAAATTCTCCAACATATATCATACCGTATACAATAATGAACAAGCGTTAGAAAATTATTAGAGCTTGTAATACAAGTTTTCTAGTTATGCATTCAAAAAGTAAGCCACAAAGAATTAATTATTTATATATTAATAAACATGCATAACACATGAAATGTCCTAAAAACTGTTCGTGCACTAACTTAAACAAATGCTTATAAATCTAATTTGACTCAACAGATTTCAATAAATAAGCTCTTAAATTAATCCTGAAAAGACATAGAACAAAAAAATATAAAACACCAAAAATCAATATATTTTTCATTTAGAGCCAACCGACTCCCTTTAACACTTAAAGTAACAAAAAACATGTTAAAAAACATTCTAACAATAATGTTGTAAATTATTGGAGTCATAGATCCCAACTTGTAACTTTTTAAAATAAATACATTTTTTGAACCAATGTACAGTATACATGTTTTTGTATCTATATTCGAAACCATTTGATTTTTGGACCTTGTAGGAAATGTTAAATTGAATTGTTACAAATAGTATAAATTTTTTTAATACAGTTGTTATACAGGTTGTAAATCTCATAATTATGTACAACATAACCGTACTCTCTTGAAATCGGCTAGGCAGTAGCGGGCATCGTAGAAGTTCATATAATAAAAAAAATTCATTCGCTTTGCTCGCGTCTGTGTCTCAGAATGCCATACCCCGAAGCTGCATATATTATGTAAACGATCTCGCCAGTGCCAGATCTCGTCACTATATGAATTTGACATTTCCTTGGGAGGACAGAGTTCGAGGTTACATGTTTGACAATAACTTCGCTATTTAAAGTCGTACGTAGTTCGGCAAGGCATACAGTCAAACGTCATGAAACCTGAAGAAACAAAAGTTAACCGGTATATAGGTAAGTCATAAATAAAAGCACTTTTATCTAAAAATACCGAGATATCCTGAAAAATGTGATATCGAAATCTTAAATAGTCTCAAGTGATAGATATGATAATTGTATTCCTTATCCACAAAACTCTGTTCATCTTTTTATAATGTACTGCAAATATCTATCGTTCTCAAGGAGCAACAAAAAGATTCACAGCACCCTGTTTATAATACTTGTTACAATTTCAACACGTTATTGACCCAAAGCTACTGTATAAAGGTAAGGACAAACCTTAAGCAAGTAATCGTCCCCTTAAGCACTCTATTAAATTCTATTACAACGTCTCTATAGGGTTCACTTAACATCTAATAACTGCTTTTAAGGTATAGCAACACAACAAAGCCCTCTTAGTGTCATAAATGGAAATTAGGTATTTAAAATATAAACTTTGTGTGTTTTATTTTATATCATATCTCTGAAAATAAGTAGTAATATTAAAAAGTTCCTGTACATTAGAAGAAACTAAAACGATAATGAAATAAAACTGTATGGTTTCAAAGAATCATGAAAGAGTTACGTCATCTTATTTTTTATTAAATTTTTTGTTGGGTTTTACTACATAATTTTCTGTTTTAATTTTTCGTACCAAACAAGTAATATTTAGAATTTAAATAAAAACTGTGAAAGAAAAAAAACTAACTACAAGAATTGAGATAACTTGAGTCTTGTAAATAAAATGAATACATTTTTACCCAGTTTTCTACACTTTAGTTTATTTATAGTCACCCAGTATGCGAAGTATAGAATAAACTGGTAATGGCAACAATTTCCGACCTTTGTTTTTGACTGAACTTCGCGGACACTGAACAAGTGATTTTAGACATACCGTCTGTCAATTAGTGTGATATAGTGTTCAAGATTAGTTGTAATTTTATAGGATCAAATTTATAAAAATTGAACATAATCGTTACCCATAAAAATCGGTTGATAAACTCCAAAAGGCTGCTGATTTTGATATTTCTGAAAACTTCTTTTTTTTTATTTATAGGAGCAACAATTTGAAAAATAACGCCTGCTTTCCGCACAAAACAGTAAGTGAAGTTTCTTCGTTGAAAGTTTATTATTAGTTTGATAATATAATTCGTAACTCTTTATATGGTTCACTCTGTACACAACAAAGTTTGTCATACCTTATTTCGTTTCAAGTCACGTATAAACCTACTGTATTACAAAAGGGGAGGGGGTTGAACACGTATTGAGGTCTCTGAAGAAATAAGTCAGCTTTGTATTCCCTTAAACGTTTAACTTATAGACTTCCAACCTGTCTTCTCTGTTAACAATGATGTGTTGGATACACTGCAATTAGATGATTCGATGATATGATATAATGTGACATTTTGTAGAGTATTCACTAGTTTATCGAACTTGACCTTTTCATTGACGTTGAGAGATTGTCAGTTGGACGAAACAAGTTACAAGTTTATTTAGATCCTGATATAGCAAAACACTGTTCCAATCGGCCACCATTTAGAAATTAAAGACCACCTTTACATCCTTACAAATACTTAGTATAGAGTGAGCCATGGGTTTTTTAAAACAAAAAATTAGTTTTTAGTTTGTTTTAAAAGAAAATTGTTTTTGTATCAAATTACGTTTGTAGCAATAATTTTTTTCCTAACGTAACAAAAGCGGTAATTTAGTTTCAACGGCTGTTTTATGTATTTCCGCCATTTTGTTTCTATAAATACACATGTGTTGAAATTTTCAAACAACATTTTTTTGTAACTTTATTATAAAGTATGTAAAGTTTGAAAAGAATCGATTGAAGAATAAGTAATTGATAGTAAATCAAAAGCGTGTACCTCTTTCTGCGACTCTCTCTCTCTCTCCTTCTCCCTCTCTCTCTCTCTCTCTCTCTCTCTCTCTCTCTCTCTCTCTCTCTCTCTCTCTCTCTCTCTCTCTCTCTCTCTCTCTCTCTCTTTTTAATCTCTTTTTAAACATAATATTCTTAACTTTATTATGTAGGTAGAACCATTTACTATTATTTCATTTCTCAAATTAACTTTTTCCATTAAATATTATATTTAATTATTTATTAATAAAAATTTATTTAATTTTAAGAAATTATTTATTTTATGTTAAAATTTAAAAAAAAACACAAAAAACCTAATACATTTTAACTATCTCAACGCAGTATCAATAAACTTTATAATTAAAATTAAACTCAATTTATATAGGGGACATCGCAAATCGCTTTCATAGACCTTTTTACAGCTTTCCTGGACTCGTTTTAGGTTGTTGCGGTGTGGCTATAGGGTCGTTTCCACGATCTGGTGGATTGATATCTCAATGCAAGGTGTGGTTAAAGATGTAAAGTTGATGATTTCTTAGGACAGCTTGCTGATTCCCTGTTGCCTGGATGAGTTTTATCTGATAACCACTGGATGCTGGTAGATCATCTAGTAGGCTTATTAAGTTACCGGGTGTTTGATTTGACTTCCTCTTGTTTATATATTCATGTTCTGCTCTATTGCCAAGTTATTTCCCGAAGAAATGAAGGAAGTTATCTGGTTACTCCATTTGGTTCTCAAATGATATGAATAATTAGAGTGAAGTTATGCGATGAATGATCGACCGTAGCGTCGTATTGTAACAGTTAAGCTTAACAGTCAATATTAGATTATTTAAAAAACTTCTGACATGTAGATTTCATCTCAAAGATACTACATTCTAAGAGTTAAATTATGACATTGAAAAGTGTACATTAATAGTTCCGATCGATGAAAAATGTTTGCCGAATCTTCATGTGAATCTTAATTGTAAATGAATCCTTTAAGAGAGTGAAAAAAAACCTCCTGGTTCGCGTTTCCCGCGCCTTTTTCACCCTTTTTGGTACTACATTAGGTGTGGCCCTTACAGCTAAATAAACGAGATTACTATTTCTTAACTTTTGTCCTTTTTTAGACAATCTTGTGTTTTTTACCTCATTTCTTTTTATTTATTAGTTTTTCCTAAATTTATTTTATTTTTATTTTCTAGATTTTCCCTTAAATTATTTAAAATAATATGAACTCTTTTTTATTGCAGTTGGTCTAGCTCTCTCTCCTGCACTTCTAGATGCGCGCTAGATTTTGCTTCTTCTTACTATCTGCCTGGCTCAATTACCCTATTGTATTCCTTAATTTCCTCATAACTTACCTTCGGGGAATGTTGTGACATCGTGAGCTATTTTTCCTTTTAGGGTACACTTTTTCCTTTCTTCTCGAATTCGAGCGTTCACCCGAAGTTTCCGCGTATTTTACGTCAGGAAAAGTTTTTCATTTTTGTTTTCCGAAGTTCACTTTTTCACAATTTGTTTCTTTGTTTGGCCTGATGACACTAAACCCAATTTCACGCTTATGCGTAGCTTTTGTGCGCGGACTTGCAATGTTTTACGATTTATGTTAGCTCTTTGGTATTAATTTCCCGAATAGTTTATTGTTAATTTTGGTTGAAATTTGACATAGTTACGTGTTACTTCCAATGCTTCATTATTTTATTTATTTAAAACCTTCTACTCGTATTAGTAACCTACTAAAAGGTGTAAATTTTCTCACGTTTTTACTTTAGCTTTTTAAAATTTTACTTTCAATTTACTTTAAAACCCTAATTACTTTACACTTTGTAATAATTAAAATTTCAAAATTGTATTTTAACTTCTTTTGACATCTTATGTCACTTTTACCTAACTTTTAAAATAAGTAACATTTGTTAATTTGCATAATAACATTTTATTTTAGACTACTTAAGCATATTCCAAAAATACCTTCAGTCATGTTTTTTGAGTAATTTGGAAATTTTCCTTTAACTTTAAACTTTAATTGAGCAACACCTAATTAATTTTACCAATTGGGATTTTCACGGTTAATACACACAAATTTAGTGCAATGCATCTTACCAAAAAAAATAAAATAAATTGATAGTTTCCAAGATCCTGCTTCCTTATAGAAACATGATTTTTTTCAGGTAGATTTTTTTTCACTTCTAGACCGGTCCAAGGTCATATGTCACCTCCGATAACATGCATCTCTCCCCGACTTGTCCCCGACAGCTGTATAACCGTGGTCAAACCCTTATTCCTATGGAATACTTGACTTTTACCAAATTTTTGCAAATTTCAAATTTCCCAAGTCTTCGTTGGGTTTTTCAAAACCCCAACCCGTCGTAATATATGTATAATTATACACAGAGTGTATCCAAAGTTCATTTCAAAACTTTAGGATGCGGATCCTTGGGTCAAAATAACTACAAAAGTTCTTATTAACATATTGTCCTAAAATTCTTAGTTTCCACTATTTTGTGTTTTTTACATAAAACATATGTTTGGAAATAAATTAAATATCCAGTCAAAATTTGTATACATAACATGTATGTGATCTTTTACTATCTACTAAAGTATATCTTCTTTTATATGTTTTCAAAATGGCGGGAGTTATTTTTAATGTTGAATATATCTAAAATATAATTTTAGAACTTTACATACTTGTTTTTGAACTTTACAGACAGTTTACAAAAGGTCAAAACTTTTTATTTTTTATTGACTAACTAAATGAGTTTTGTCATTTTTCAGTAGCTTAAAGGATAACTGAGTTATTGTCGAAAAACTGTAAAGCTAATTTCTTTGTAATTATTTACATCAATCAAAATTACCCTAAAACAAAAATATTTTTGTATTATGATGTTTTTCTATAGTAACAATAAAATCAATAATTTTATTGACCGGCTATCCGCCATTTTGTATAGAAAATTTTATATTTTAATAACGGTTTATTGTAATGAAACGAAAATTAGAACAACAGTTGGTAACATAAAGGACTAACTATTTAAAATTTATTTAAAGATGGCGGCCATTAAATAGTTTAAAAATTTAAAAGCACCAAATATGCTGAACTCCCGAATATTGATTTAGAATACATTTTTAATTTGAAATTAAACCGTTTTTGCGACGGGTAATTCGGACGAAAAATAAGGCACTACGAATTATGAATTCTTCGTCCGATCTATTTGAAAGAAAATTTAAAAAAGTTTAACATTATTACAATTAAAAAACATCTAGTTTCAAAAATATTTTTGTTTTAATTTGGGTGTTGCAGATAATTAACGAGAATTTTGTTTTCTGTTTCTTTGACATTAACTCGGTTATGCTTTAAACTACTATGTACAGATCTATTTGTATTACATTGTGTACTGTAGCTGGGTAAGTACCATGGAAACACTCGTCAATTTAAAAAACCCAAATATATCCGTAAATACCCATTTAAATCAGATTTTCATATAAACAAATTTCTTATAAATGTTTGAAATTAATTACATTCCTCTAATATAAAATGTTAGGCTGTTTTTGGAATTATATTTTTAAAGTTATTTCATAATGATGAATTGTTAGTATTTTTGATATGGGTAATAATATTTACCCTCACTATATCATTTACTATGTTTGAAATATTTGTTTAATCGAGTTAAAAATTAAACCCTTTGAGTGTCCCTAATACTAATGCGTTGTAGTCGCCATTTTTACCTCCCTCTAGAGAATTAAGAATTAGTTAACTCTATAGTGCCTCTTTGCATTTAAACCTATAGTCACATATATTACGCGAATTTAAGGGTGAGTAAGTGGGGATATTTTGAAATAATTATTTCTCTGGTTGTATAATTTTTATTGACATTATTTTTAGTACAAAATAGAAAACATGTAATTTTTATGTTCACAAACTATTTATATGGTTTATGGAGACTTTTGCCATTATACGGCATATACCCCTGCTGGTATAGGGGTGAGAATAAACTTTTTAGTTTAAAATGCTTTTTAGGAAAAAATCGCAAACAGACAAGTCTGGGGATCTTGGAAGCCAATCTTGAAGTTGCTGCCACGACCTATCCAACGCATGAGAAGATCTCGATCTAAAACTGCTTTTACCACATTACTATAATGAGGAGGAAATCCATCCTAATGGATAAAAAGTTCTTCATCTCCGGCTGAGTAAGATGAGGAACTACGTGATCAGTTATTATTGATGTGTATCTGTCTCCAGTCATTGTCTGATGGGATATGTCATACGATAAAACATCAACCTTGGTGACGACAGCCCAAACAGTTATACACTTTGATTTCAAGCCCTCTTCTTGTAAGATATGTGAGTTTTGTGTGTTATAATACTGTAATTAAAATTATGCCATTTTACAAAATACAGTTCATTCATACTACTCATCATCTTCGTAGAGATATTCAATTACCTTCGAACAAAATTTCACTCGTCTGTCTGGGTCATCTTCCAGGGGTCGGTAAACTAAATGTTATATAAATATATATTTTGTTTTTCTTGGCATATCTTAAACTAGGTATCCTAGTAGCGGATGCAACTCTTCTTAGTGAAATAGGACGGTTTGGAGATTTCAGTAAAGTAGCAGATGCAAGATCTTCATATTCTGCATTAGTAAATTTATGTTTTTATTTAAAACTGATCCAGTCCCTATAAGCATAGTTTTTTATTTATGAAATTATTTTATTGATAGAGAAACCACATTTTGGTAGGTTCATTTCAAACACCTTATCGTTCCATGTTCATTTTCAAAAGCAATAGCTCAAGAACAACATTAATTATTTATTAAATTGAAAAAAACATTGTTTCGAGAATAAATATCACACATAAACTGATTAAACACAACTATCAAACTGTTTCATTGTTGCGTGTTAACAAAACAATAGCTGATCGAGTTTCAACAGATTGCCATGCACATTTTAATTGCGTTGCATTGTGGGGGAAGTGGTTCAATCTAGAAGATTAATACTCTTTTTTGTTATTCTGTCATTTTGCTTTAATTAACCACAATGAAACTCGAGGGTGCTTTTTGACATATTTATGTAACATAACTATTAAAGTGTCAAGTTTGTAGAGTGTTTCAAACTTCCTGCATATTGATTTAAAAATAACGACCTCGTTGTGGAACACTCTGTATAAAAAATATTACGCAATGTTTCAAGGGTATAAATGATTTCCTATTTTCATGTCATAAATAAAGAATGCTTGTGTAGTGTGGTTCTGCGACTTGTGTTTTTTCCGAACACTTTGTATTTAGTCTTAGTTATTCTAACTTCTTAGAACTATTTTTAAGCCTTTCTTTCAATCTTAGATTATTAGTTTTACTTTTAGTTGTCAACATTGTTCTAAGATACTAGGCAATGTTTGTTCTTTAACATTTTTTTTCACTTTATGATGGGAGATGATTTATACTTCTGAAACGTGGTGTATTAATTTTTAGAGACACAAATAATGAAATCATCTGTTTAAATAAATAAATAAATAGTTTGTGTAATATATGAAAGGTTCATACACGTGTTTCTACAAAACTTCAAACTAAGCCTCAATCCCACAATCCCACACTACAACCGGTAAATGAACTGTTTCAAAACATCTCAAATTTTCAAAAACTTAAATTTTTGTAATAAATCTCTACAGGGGTGTAACTCCAAAGAGAACCTATAGAGTTGAGTACATCTTAATTCACTAAATGGAAGTCAAAATGAGGAATACTATACTATAATATTAGGGATATAGTTTTTAATTAAATTTAAACTTTCTTCATACATATTAAATGTTATGCTGGATGGAGTATTTAGATGAAAAAGTGTTTACAGCAAGTCCAACGAGTAAACTCTGACAATAGATATTATGAAAAGCTAACCGATCTTATGCATAGGAAAAAAATTGTTGTCATAATTTATTAGTCTATGTATAGTAATAATTAACAATAAATTATTTATTAATATTTTAAAAGCAACATTTCAAGTATTGTTTTTGAAATTAGAAATTTATTTATATATCACAATAAATAATATTTAAGCGAGTTTGTTATGGTATATACTCAGCATTTTTATGGAAACAATCTTTACAAATGTTTCTTGAATTTATACCGTAACCCTGAGTATCGCTACTCTTGAGATGAAGAATTTACCCAATCGGATTTGTAATTGAGCATATATTTACAAATCGCTTAGCTTGTATCAGTGTCTCGGCCTTAACGAACATCAAATATGCACAGATTCCAAATAGACCAAACCCCTACGACTGTATTTAGAACTTGGCTCTAATTAGTTTCGTAACTATGTCGATATTACGTTTTTTTATTTGAAATTTCAATCTTGGAAATACAGTATCTCAAATAAATCGAGTTGAGATTCATACCATTAAATGCAAAATAAAATATATAAATTTTGATCTAAAATATTGTGAACATTAAATTATTCACATCTTATGAAATAAAACCAGTTATTTAAGAATTTTGTTTTTATAAATTCAAGTTTATGAATGAGTAAACATAATTTCCAATATAATAAATATGAAGTTTCAATCGCGAATATTTTGTGACTGCTATATATAACACAGGTGAATAAAGTGGGAGATAGACGGTAAATCGAGATATATATTATTTATTATATATTACTTATATAAAATATTTTAAATTATTTTTCTTCCAAAATCGGGAAGTGTGACAAATATTTCAAAACAAAGACCAATTTTGTGTGCTAATATCACACCTCATTAGCTTCTGAGTATACTGTATATTTTAAATATGAAATAAGTTTTAATATCTTATAATGATCAAGTTAGATTAAGACATGGTTACAACATATTTAATAGAAAATAAAATTGAACACATTGCAAGGTTAAATTACAAACATTGTATCAAGTTATAATACTTTTTAAATTTGTTTAATTTGATTTTTTTTACACAGAAGTTAACATTGCTTTATTATAAACAAGCTAATGAAGTCAACCTGGTACTTAGCTAGCCACATCAAACAATGCAATAAATCCTCCTATTATATAATGCCCATTAGTTTAGTCTTGTAAGAAATGTAAAATTGCATTACTACATCAAGGGTCGCTTCGCTCATTGTGTGGTATATATTTTCTTTCCTTAGCAAAGAAGCACAATTTAAAATGTCTCAACTGCTGCTGTCGTATTTATCATTTAGGCGTTTCTTACATTCGGATACTAGCTGCTGTGATTCAATCAGAAAATCCAATATCTGAGAAATTGCTTTGTTCAACATTTCTACTCATAAGATTAATTTATTACGACAAATAAAATACAAATTGATGAGCGCCAACATTGTGGTAACTTAGTTCCATCGTACAATGTAAAATAAGCAGATCCTCTAAAAATGTAATGTTCTAAAGTTACTCTCGTACGCCTTGCAAGAAATGTTAAAACTTATTGGTCTATCAAGAGGTCTTACCCGAGTAGGATGAGATGGTTTAAAACAGTTACACAAGTTTTCTGAACATCTTAATAAAATTGTGTATATCACTCCTTAATTGAATTCAGCTAGACATATTTGAGTCTCGTATATCTGTATATTAAACGATTCACTCGCTTCGCTCGTGTCAGTTGTGGTTGTAGTGACATACACTAAGCTCCGCTCGCTACAAGCGAATTTAAATCTGCAAATTTTTATCTAATTTAGTGTGTTATAAGTTTAATAAAACACCAGATATTGGTCGTCGATTTTCCTATATGCAAAGTATCCAATTGCCTAGGGGTGCCATGCGATTAGAGGTACACAACATTTTGAAAAGATTTCTTCTTTTTTTTTTTTTTTTTTTTAATACGAGTTACTTTGCAAGTAGCAATTTGTTTTCTGGAGCTGTTGCGATATAATTATTTGATTAAACATTTTTCAAATTATATATTTTATAACAAATTTTAGTGGCATATTAATGCAATACAAAAATATCAAAAAACTAAATGCGTCAAATGTGCCGAAATTTTGAAAATGGCGTCCATTTAAACTGTTTCTTTTTTCAATAATTCGTGTTATTTGACTTATAACAAATTAAACTAGATACAAATATGTAAATATCAATTTTCCTGTAATGTTACCAACGATGAAAAACAGGGATGTTTTGTCAAATATCTCATTTTAAACCCTGATATCCCAAGAAAATTTAATATTCGTGTAATTACGAGATCTGGTAGGTTCCGTAGATCCATATTTAATGAATGGAGACCCCATAACACCAACACGAGTGAAGGGAGTGGATATTTTATATATATCCATCAACGAGGCCCATTATTAGATGCACACATATACAATTACAAAGAAAAAAAGTAGTGGTATTCACAATTATTAAGAGTTTCATAAAACCTGTGTAACAACTATTTTAAATAAACAATAATGGATTTTAATATATCAATAAAATTTAACATTTAAGACGAGGTCCAACAAAACAACATCTGCATTGTATGAAGAGTCTAGGCAACTATAATGTTAACTCACATCAACATCTGTTTTAATCTAAAAAACTAGGAATATAAAAAAAAAAAAAAAAAAAAAAAAAAAAAAAGCATTTCTTCAACACACCGTCAAAATGTGCCACATAGATAGGAGAAAAGTTCATCCCAAGTTCTCACCATGAAAAAAGTTAAAAATGTACAAAAACATAAACATTAATACTGCAATAGTAGTATTGAATTAGTCCATTAAAGTAATTGCCCTACCCCAAATTATCAATTAATAAATTGCGTTGAGTACACTTTATATTTAGATTGGTTTCAGCAGCGGCCACAAATAGTTGTATCTGAAAAATTTGGTCATTTTGTTTTAGGTAGGTTATTAATAATGATCGTATTGAAATTAACTAATATCATCTATGTTATAAACGTTGAAATGTACCGACACCTGGAAACCAGATTTTGATTATCTGTCTTTACTATGCAGAGTGAGCAACTCAAGGTGACCAGCATTAGGATCTCACAAATTATAAGAAATATACTTTTTCGTGGAATATTAAAATATGCTTTTGATTTTTTTAGAGTAACCGATATTTTTATTCATGTTATTTCTATATAACCTGAATCAGTTAAAATTACGAACTATCGATTTTTAATGAGTAATTTTAACAGTATTAATCTTATTTAAACTACTGTTAATTACAGACCTATAGAATAAATACTGATAACTACAAGTACATTAGTTGCAACTTGAAGAGAAATAATTAAATAAAATACATTTCTAACCATTCAAATAGACTGTCTGCATTATATTCTGAATAAAATATATTTTTACCCCTAAATAGATACAAAAATAATTAAAAGGATAACAAAACCAATTAAATATTACATTTTCAATTTTAAATAGACTGTAGAGTCTAAATGGTTGTGTTTATAAAAAAACCAAAACTAAAAAATTCGTAAAATGTTCTATTAAAAAAGATGGGCGTGCTATTTAAAAAAAATGAAATTGGATAATATATTTTAAATTTTTATGAAAAAGTAGGGATGGTTCCCCATTTGTAATGGCGTCCAACTTGGGTTGTTCCCCCGGTATATCAACTACATTCCATATTAAATATTTAGAAAACCAAAATCCAGTAAATGTTGCAACAATAATATTCAAATTTAAATAATATAACATTAATACAAAATGGATGACAACTAGCTTTTGAAATTCATGAGACGTACTACGTGACGATGTGGAATAATTCATTGTCTTATCTATATAGCCTTGTCTTCATGATTATGTATAACAGTATATTAAGCTTACATTAAATGTCTGCGGTGAAAGCTAAATCTAATCTGAAATGGTTGTAGCAATATACAGGATGTCTTGACATTCCTGAGACAAGCTTGTTAGACCGACATTTTTTGAGCTTTTGAAGTAGAAAATATTAAATACAAAATGGTATCTAGGTACCTTGCATTCCTAGAGAAAAATTTGCTGAAAAAGCTAGTTGCACACTTGGACCTACATGATCGTTTAGTTAAAATGAATATTTGTAAAAAAAAAAAAAAAATTGTAGTTTAAAGTATAGTATAATGTAAGGAAGTAGCTGGGGGGGGGAGAGAGGGTGTATTTAGCGTTATTTTATTAATTCTCTTGTTGAAGTACTACACCCTATAATTTCTCCTAATCGGTTCTTATTTCGGAAACAAATCTTGGTTGGTTATTTCATTCCTAAAGTCGGATTATGGTTAGATGGAATAATGTGACTCAATTGAGAAGAAAATGAGATAAGACTAATTTCTTTTTCAAAAAGAGTAAGGGGTTAAATATCCATATCCCCTGTTGAACCTTAGCCACACTGGGTTTATTGCTGAAATCTGCAAAACAGACGGCCTTAGAAGTTGAGAAAGAGTAACTAGGCTATTATTAATTATGAAGGTTAAGTGTGGTACTATTTCAACGTAAAACAAAACTGAAGTAATAACATATTTATACTTCGGTAAAAGGAAAAGATTTTAGTGAGATGACTTCTGATTGTTTGTTCCTCCCAGAAGTCTGGTTACCTGGCTCCTACTCTAATCTAGACCCTTAATCGAAGATTCATCCTGCAACAGTATTTTTGCAATCGAACTGCATACATAGTTTCATAGGATACTCATTACAATAATAGACTGTAAAGTTTATTGTATTGTTTAACTAAAATTACTTACAATTACAAACTTTTTAAATTTGAAATTATCGTTTCCAAGTGATGATACTCCATAAGGGGGGCAGCCTCTCAATTGTCTCACACGTTGTTTTGAACAATAGAAACTCTAAACTGAAGAAATTAGCAAACAAAACCGAGACCCTGTACATTAGAATCGAGACTTACACTTACACAGTCTTGACTCTCATGCATTTCTTCATAAAACAAATATTGCACACAACCATTCATTATATACTCAAGCATGCCGAATACTCATTAAAAAAAATCCAAATTATTTAAAAACATCCGCCATTTTGCCTTTTCTATAACTTAATTAATTACCTTAGGAAATTCGCTAATATTAAACTCTTTAAATTGTGAAAAAAAGGAATGGCGAGGGAGATAATAAATGATGTTAAAGGATTGTTGTTTTTTGTCTTGGTTTAACCAAGAAAACAGGAAAATGATTTCTACCGGATGTTTTTCTTTACATCCCTGGAAGCGTTCGTTCTTATTTCTCTTCTTTGTTCACTTTGGTATTGTCATGATTTATTATATATATATATATATATATATATATATATATATATATATATATATATATATATAGAAATACGGAACAAACCAGATTACTCAATTCGAATATTGTTAACGAGGATATTTATAACACGTTGACATATATTATTTTTCGTCGAATACTTTTTTTATTGAATTAAGTTTCATGGTAATCATTTTACAGCGCTAGTTGTTTTATGTAGAACATATCGACATTCAGACATATCGGTAGATACATACAATAATTTTGAAGTAAGAGTCAAATTGACCATATTTCAAAATTAATATATTAACTCTTTTAACGTGTCTTCAAAGAGCATTTTTTATTTTTTTTGTATTCACTAGTTCAAGATCTTCATGAGAGCTGGGAACAGGCTTTGTCATAACTGATTAACCAACTGGTCGATACGTAAGCACGTTTATATTGACAGCACAGTAAAATATGTAGAAACAATAATTATTAAATTTATCTCATATTTTTTAAATATACTGCATACATACAAATACACGTATGTTTCAAAAAAATTGTCCTAAATCATTTATTCCGGTTATAAAAATAAAGAAAAATATTCTCATAAACATAGGTCATAGAACTATTTTTATCAGTTTGTTGGTCAATTTCTATTGTTGTTTTTATCAATTAAATAATGATAACATTACAAATTATTAAGATTTCGTGTCGAAATACAATATACTAACTGTTTTTGTTACGTTTTACCAGTATACAAAAAATCAAGGCTATATCTTATATATATATTCTCAATGGTACCAGTTTACATTTTTCGTATTGTTAATGGTTTTAAAGATATTCAATCATACAAATTTCAAACGATCACCATTACCATAATTTATAAAATAAAGTTTTGATTATTTGTATACTGATTTAATATAATAGAGAAAATGTGTATACAAAATTGCAACTTGTAACCTTAATATTTTTTTAAGTTAAAATTATTATATTTAAACACTAAATGGAAGCCCGACATATAACGAAGCCTTTGAGGATAAACATTTCAAGGCTCTTTTTTCTTTAATTTGATGTAATAAATTACTTCCAGAAGTCAATACAAATAATGTTTTAACATACTGTATATTATTAATTAATCAAATTTTAATATAGGCAAACGTTACCAGCTTGATAATGATTGAATATTAAAATAACAGAAAAATGAACTTTGCGGTTAAATACAGTATTTTAACAGTTATTAACCGCAGAGTTTTCATTAAAAGCTTTGATTGTGACAGGAAAATATGTATGAATTTAATCACTTCCACTGTTTTTTTACAATGTCGGTAGGATAAATTTAGAAAGCATTTCAAAAGTAAAACAAATAAATGCTTGTAGAGGTACAAACAATTGGAAATGGAGTAGAGGATGACTACGTGTAACCTGGATGTAGAAAACAACAAAACACTGAAAAAAGATAGGGATGATCGAAAGTGAAATCAAAATATTGGTTAACAGACGAGAATGGAAGTTATTTTCTAAGGTCCAACGACTTTGGCATTGATGAAGAAAGAAGAAAAGATATATTAATTAACGAATTCTCCTTAGATTTATCGATAACAGAGGCCATGATTTTTACACAGAAAGAACACTCAATTGTGTATAATATATAATTTGAACATAGTAGAAAACATTTGGTACTGAATAATTTATTAAATTTGGAAGAAAAAAAATAATACACTAATTAAAAACATGGTATTTAAACAAAAAAATAAAATAAAGGCAACGAATAATTCAATCAACTAAACTAATGACGTAATAAAGTCATTAAAATGCAAATAACAATTAAATTTAAATAAGGTTAATTTTTGTCTCATAAATCACCAATAAGGGTTTCACTAGATCTCGCACTAACATTTTTCAAGGTAGGAAAAAATGTTGTTCACTTATAATAACGGTAGGTAGGTCACACTCCGTTGGCGATAAATCTCTATTAGTTAGATTTTACCATTTCTTTTATATAGTCATAGTTCAGTCACTTTAAAGTTTTTCTTTTTCTGTTCACGTTAGAATTTAGTGTTCGTCATTTTGACTGTTTAACTCTAGCTTTAGGCTTTTTTACTTACTTTAGTTATTATATTATATTTCATTTTCAACCATGGTCCTAGGAGACTAGGCTATAATGGGTTTATTCACCTTTTTATTGTTCTAGATTCATCACATGAAAGTGGGAGTTGATTTATACTCTTTAAACTTCGCATATTATTTTGTACATATTCAAATAACGGCAAATGTGCTATTATACAATAACAATAATATAAGTAATTACAGTTTATGTGTGAATTAGAATAATACAAAATGATCCATTAAATAAAGCGAACTGTATATTTTTTTAATGTTTTGCTTTGTTTATTTCATAAGCACTATAATGTTACAACAATTGCATCAATATTGTTCGAGTTTAAAATATTCTAGCTAGCTTCATTCGCATTATTTTATTTACAACTCCCTAACCAGAATTTTAGTAGATATTTTAAAAATACTTTTAATTTACATATTAATTTTTTATTTTATTTTTTTTAAATAGACACTAGTCTCTACAATTTGAAATACTCAAACCTAATGCAATAAAAGAGAGACATCAACTTTGATGAAACTGTAAAAACAATCTCTGGAACATAACTGAGAATTATTTTATTTATAGGAGTGCTGTAAAATAAAATCGTTAATTTATTTTGAATAATAAAACAAACAGTAAAATAAGACATTTCATTTCAGGATTTATTTCCGTAACAAAATTTCTTTCCAATAAATGTTTAGTGAAAATACTTTCACCGCTGTAATTCAGTTGTAAAAAGTCTACGTGTGTTCTTAGTTTAAAACCTCAATGTACATCACAACGTCTTATATGTGTAAATGGTGAAAGGGCTAAACTAACCTTAAATGTCATATTTTAAAATCATTTTTCAACTATATGTTGACAAATTTAATCATTCGGAAAAGAAAAGAAATTCAATAATTTCGAGTTACAATATTTACTTTTGTTAAAAAAAATCTACATTGAAAAATCTCCAGTTGTTAGGTATAAAAACTTTTGTGACACTGATCCAGAAGAGATCCCGTCAAAACGAAGTCCGATATCATCAAAATATTCAAAGTGTTTCAAATAACTTTTCATTATTGACGTCTCACCACTGATGATTATTTCAAGTGAAATTTATTCTGTAAATTTTAAAACAACTACAACCGATTATAAAAAATACATTTGTCAAAATTTTGATTAAAAATAAACGCTATTCGGTCCCACTCTTTGAAATAGTTTGACAAAATTTTTAACATTAATTTGAGAGACGATTGTCGTACAGTCAGTGTTAGTTACTTTTTAAAAAGTCGATATTGCATCAAAAAATATTGTATTGTATATGTATACGTAACACATCATCAACGAATACTCAAAATGTGCGTTAAGGACCTTGAAGAGGGCACATATTACTCAGAAATGCTGATATCTAGCTCTCAGTAATGCACAACAAATATAAATAATAAAACTCAAATAGTGTTCATGAATTATTCACCTATCATAATTGCTTTTCCTCCTAAAAATTAACAATGAAAAAGATGCGTTTGTTAAATTACAAATTTGCATTTAGATTGGTTTCAGCTGAGCCACAAACAGTCGTATCTGAAATGCTTCTGGTTCATTTTTAGAATTACAAACACTAAATATGAACCTTAACTTTTACAGAATTTTAAAGCTAGCAACCCTAATAATACCGGGAGTGGTTTAAAAATTGAAAAAATAAATTGAGAGAGAGCGAGACCAACAGACTGAAGGAAAGGAAGAGAGAGGGAGTCAAATGTGAAGATAAGGAGGAATTGAAAAATATAAACAGAAAATAGAAGAAATAGCAAGAGAGACAGAAAGAAAATATAAAGAGAGATTAAAGTGAGAGGAAGAAAAGAAAAATGCGAGAGTCAATCGGACAAAGAGAGAATGGAAGAGGGATAGAAAGTAAAATAACGTACTTATTAAAATGGCATAGTTCATTTTCACTTTTAGATTGAAAACCGTGGTAACTATTAGTTTTCGTTAGTTTTTATTTAGTTTGAAAATTGATGAATGACCCCATTTGAGCAATACTTTTATCATAGATGTTAAAATATGAATTGCAGTTATGTAGTCAATTTTACGTAATGATAACAGCTTAATTTATATGGTGAGCCTATTACCAAAACAATAAAAGTGATTTGGTTCACATATCCCCTCTATTCTATTCAGTTTACCACAAATATAAATAAAATACAAAATTCCCTTGATGATATTCTCACAATGTTTCTTAAACATCGGTTCTAATTACCGGTCTCCCATTGGTAACCGATGTGGATGTAGTTTTATTCGATTATTTCTTTCTTCTTCATAAATGTCAAAAGTTGTTGATCAATAACGTTCTTAATTGTATATTTATTAGCTTGTTTCTATTAGACAATAGCTTCTATAATTCTTACAATAATATGACAGATAATATACATGATATGGGCCTAAAATAATTTCGATTTGTATTACATATTAAATAATATCATGTATACACTGCTGAAAAGTCTTACTTGTGTTTCGGTTTGTTGTTGTTGTTCTTTAAGACAACATTTCATCTATTATTGACTAATATAAGTGAAAAAAGAAGAAAAGAACACAAAAATAATCTCACACCCATAATATATTATAATAGCGTTAATACCGGAGAATAACAAAAGTTTGTCGAGTGACCAAATAGGAAAGATGAAAGAGACGATCTAACCCAAGACTAAATGAAAAAGGTGTAAATCAAGCTAGAACCTCCCGGGATTGTCCCACTATAGGGAAATCCTGAGATTAACGAAAGTTGGAAATAACAACACCATAGTACTGATGAAATATTGTCATCGGTCACAAATATCTACCAATTAGACAGCTAGCCAGTTGGTCACTTTGATTTTTCTACTATTTATGTTCAACTGTGAATATCATTCCTTTAGTTGAAAAAATTAAAAATGAGTTTTATTAATTTAATTTTTTTTTAAAAATACAATGAATTTTTTCATAAATCGTGACATTTTTCATGAACATAGGAAGTGTAGTCGTGACCATAATATGATCACAACATACAAGATCGAGACAAAGGGTGTTGTTGGAAACGTGAGTGTCGGTCGGAATTACAGACAGTTACGGCAATTCACGTAAATATCGGGTTTAAAATTGGCGTCAGTGATCATTTTATTTTTCAACTACTGTTGGTTTAAAGACTCACAACTTCACAATTATGAGAAAATGAGATAAAACTAAACAATAACACTGCAATTTACTGGAGTAATTATATATGTGAAGTTTGTCCAGAATACTTGTTATACAAACAAGAAATAACAAGTTAGTTGGAAGCCGTCATGCTACTTACTTCATCAATCATTGTAATACAGCAGATCCTACAAATTTAATACCCTACAATTATCTACCTTAACCTAAAAGGACATTTCTTTGGCCGTTGACGTGTTTACGTGCAGATTCCTACGACGATAATTCAACGACGACTGATGAATGGCAAGTCGAAAATCGCGGCCATGAAACGTGAAGTTTAGTTAAATTATGAAGATCGAAACTATTTGTGGTTACCATACTTACCCTACTTTGTGTGTAAGCAAAACAAGTTTTTGGCTATTAGTGCCGTACAACAAGAAGTAGGTTTTCATGTTTTTGTTATTAATAGGCTTTTCATAAACTATATCCCCGAGAAGCGTCATACATCTCTCCCTATACACTTGAGCTGCATTATACACTTTTTTGTTAGTTTCAAAACCGTGAAGTACAATTTCGAGATTAGCAACTTCATAATAATAATGTTACTAAACTCAGCACAATTCACGTAACTGCTTAAGTTAGGTAATATACTATTGAGGTAACTAAAGTTCATAAAGTCGATTTCCATCCGCAATAAACATCTCAGATTAAATTAGATTTGATCAAAGGAGTGACGTCATAATTTGAACTCGATTCTGTTGAGCTCAAAGCAATAACTTTGAATTCCATTCTGCAAAGTTAACGGCAAATTAATGATTACTATGCGAAACGTATGTTTCTCACTTATTACATATAATTTCAATTACTTTTTACTTGCACAGTCTTCCCTCCATAACTTTGTAAATTGATATTACTGCAATCACTCAGACATTTGTAAAGTTACTGCCGTTAGTGTTGAGAGGTGTGAGAGCAATATTTATGTTAGCATCATTTTAATACGAAAATCACATTTTGTTCTCAGGTCAATGTTCCAAATTGAATTTTTGACAATTGACAATAACATCTCTATTTGTCATCGTATATGGATGGAGGTGTGGTTGATAAAATTACATCTACGAGGTACATCCAGAGAGTAAGTTCCGTTTTGGTAATAAAAAAAAACTATTACAGGTACAGAAAAACTATTTATTACAAAACAAACTACAAACAATATATTGTTCTACATAGCTCACATCATCTTGTCATATCGCGGCATAAGTTGTATGGCTTTTTATGTGTTGTCAACCATGTGGTAACATGTTCTTTGAGCCCGTCATCGTTGTTGAACTTTGACCTCCAACGAACGCTTTCTGGTGCAAAAAGAGATGGAAGTCTCTAGGGACGAAATCAGGGCTGTACAGAGGGTTGTTAACTGGTCCCACCTAAAGTCCTGTGAGAGTTGTCACGTTATTAGCATTGTGGTTTCAGGCATTGTCATGCATCAAAACAATACCTATTGTGAGCATTTCTCGGCGCTTCTGTACTGTGCGTTACAGTTTTAAAAGCGTCTCGTAGTAAACATTTGCATTGATAGTTTCACCTCACGGTGAAAAACCAACCAAGTTTATTTCTGCCTGTTTTTAGCAAAATTATAAGTTGTGGATATTTTAGACCAATAATAAATGAAAAATAAATTGTTAACGAACAGCAATTTTGAGTCCAGTGTTTTGTGACTTGCAGTAACTGTCTGTGTGTCCAATACTCACGTTTCCAATATCACCATCTGTCTTGACACTGTTTTTGTAATTATATTTTCCTATGTTTATGCAAAATATATGATTTCAGTTTTCGTTGCTTCAAAATTTACAGAACAAATTCTACATGACAAAAAGACGTAGATTTTGCTAGGGTACATCGAGACTTGTACTCGTGTACTCCACTACATGCGTACCCCTGATGGCGGCTATGAATATTAGGTTAGGACAGGATCATTTATGTGCTTAAATCATGACAAATATGCTTGATAGATTATTTATTTCTCAATAGTTCGCATTTTCTTTGTGTTGTTTCTATAAATTTGTTTTAACGTCCATTTAGATATTTAGAAAATAAATCTTAACGAATGTAAGGTAATGTAAAATAATTTATTATTTACGATTATTTTTACTTAAATATAACAATTATATTTTGAAAACCATGAACAATTTACTACACTCAGAAAAATTAACAATTTGAAGTGCACCATCGTGGTATTTACCCAATCAAATACTTTAAATAATATAAAAACCAAAAGTTACTTTCTTGGAAATGTTAAATTGCATTGATAGAACAAGGAGTCTTATCCGGTAGGGTAGCAATTATAACCAATGTTTTCTGAATATTATAAATGTGGATATCACTACTTTCTTGACTTTGGTTAGAGGCGCTATTATGAATAGTAGATGTGTATATTTAAAAATTTGTTCTCGCTTCCCTCGTGTCAACCCATCTCCTCTTGTGGGCTTTAGAAATGTCTATACAAAAACTCTCGTGTCAGTGACTAGGCTCTGCCGAATCTCGTAAATGTAGGGTCATCTAATTTTCTTGAGAGGTAAGATTTTGAAATTACATTTTTGACAGTAACTACACCATTTGTTATGGTATACGGGTGGGGGTAGGTAGTATTATATGGAGAATTCAAATCTGCAAATTTTTATCTAATTTAGTGTTACATATTAAATTAGACATCATATTCATACACAAAACCTGTTTCAAATTTCCTCCATTTTGACATTTTTCTTAACTACTGTGTTCCGTTTTACTAAATTTCATATTCTTTTCTAATTTTTGTGTGGCGAGACCGACTATATACGAACTGCTTGTCTTAAATAACTTTTTTGATTACTTGATTCCATGAAACGTGAAGATGAGTAAAAACGTGGAGATGGAATTTTTGTATTACAAAAGTTACGTAATACCTTTTATACTAGTTAAGTAATAACTCTCATAATCTCGCACTTTAACAAGTATTGATCACTCCAACAATGAAATTTCTTAATTAAGGGTTATCAACGAAACAGTTATCATGTGCCTTTATTAAACTTCTTTTATTGCGTACTTTTATTACCACAGTTTATATTATTCTCTTTATTCTTTAATACACGCTTTTATTGAATGTTTTTCATTTGATTTAGCATTACAACAATTTCAATCGTTTGCGTTATTACCCCAGTTTATTACATTCATTCTTTACCATAGGTCTTTACTTTAAAATTATTACTATTACTTTTTTTATTACAATAATTTATTATATTTCTAACATTACTCTTAATGATGCTTGTTATATGCGTTCAGCCCTCGCGCACACTATAGTGAGTACGGGCATGACAATCCCCAGGTAACCTATCTGGGTCTTCAACTTTCATCATATAGTATTGGGTCAGATAACTACTGTTTCATTTTCCCTATAATTTCTCTCTTGATCAACTTTTGTTCTCTTTCGACTCCAATGCTACTAGATTATTCGATAGCTAGTGTCTTTATTTCTTGTTCTTTTCTTTTAAATTTTTACCTATAAGAAAGCTCATCTTTTGATCAAATTATACTAAAATGCAATCTCTTAGGATAAAAATAAAGCTTATTTTCGCCTTCTAAAAAACAATTGTGGATATGTTAAATAAAGGATATGAGCCATGAATGGCATAGTAGAATTTAGATTTTTCAAAATCGATCCAAATATTTTCCATTCTACTTTAAGTAAAGTCTGAAGACGGAAAATATACATCAGTAATAGACAGCTAGTAAAATAACGTGGGAATACCTACGTAACGTGTGAAATACTGAAACAACCTTAATAGCGGAGGTGATTGATTTTAATTTCTTTGCTAATCACCTATTAAATACGATTTTAATTAATGGTTGCGTTTTTGGAAATATTGCAAACAATATTTTTTGTTTGAAACTTTAAAGTCTACAGTTTAACTAAATCGTTAAAGGAGATATCGAGTAAATGGAAATTTTAATTTATGGTTACTGCATCCGTATATTTTAGGTTAATTTTGTTATTGTGTGTGAACGAAAATTTGCGCAATGTTGTATACATAATCTAATTTATAAAGAACATACTTATTACATCCATCTTATTTTATGTTACTTTTTCATTATTTTACAAATTATATTTTTTATTTTACAAACCCATTATACATAGTACATGTAATTTGGTAATCACAAAAATTACCACCTCAATTTTTTTAATAATTTACACATATCATGACCTCAAGAAGAAGAAAGTAATTTTCGACTTACAAGTACGCCTGTCCTCGTTCTCGAATATAAGTTAGCACAATAATCAAGATATGAACCAAACATTTTGTGCAGAGGACAATAGTGTGCTAATATAAAAAAATTGTTGATATTCATAAATATTTAATTCAAATGTAAAAATAGCGTCTATTTTAATAATTTTTTTAAAATAATATCTCTTGCGTTATTCACCGTATGTGGATACAAATTTGGAGATTCCAATGCAACGACACTCAAGTTTTTAAAACATTACAAGTTTTACATACATTACAAGTCGGTGGCATACTACTTCACGAGTAGAGACTAAAGCCAAGCAAATCATGACAACTGGAATAATACGTGCAGAGTGTTTTGGAACAGACACGACATTAGACTGGTACTTTTTAAAGTAGTGATATACACAATTATAACGTTCAGAAAACCTGGGTGACAACTGTTACCCTACACGATAAGACCCCCTGATCTACCAATACAATTTAACATTTACTACAAGGCCCAAGAAACCAACTTTTGGTTTTTACAATTGAAGTATATGTATGATGGGACTGGGTAAGTACCACGAAGGTGCACATCAACTTGTTAATTTTTCTATGTATACCAAATTGTTTAAGGTTTTCAAAATATAATTCCCATCTATTAAATAAATATAATCGTATATATAAAAATCTTTGATATTTTCCTTTTCCCGTTATATTTCTAAATTTCCAAAAGATCGCTCAACAAAATTTATAGAAATAACAAAAGAAATATGGCCTATTTAAAAATAAATAATCTATTAAGCATAAATGTTATGTTTTAAATACATAACTGGTCCTATCGTAACCTAACATACATAGTATCGTCAGGAGTTCACATACGAGTAGAGCGTGAGTACATCCGTACAAATCCCGAGGTTCCAAGCTGGGTCTACACTTTTTTTGTTCATGTAGTCTTAGATTATATCATTCTTTCGTCTTCCCACTCTTCATTAATTCTGCGACTCTGGAGCTAATAGAGTATTCGAGGACTATGTGAGTTTATTTTATGTTCTTCCCTTGCTTCTTTTAAGGCGAGAGTTTTCACCTTTAAACAAAAAATCAATACCTACTCACTTCTTGTGTTTCCTACATTCTAAGGTATACAACTCACAACAATTCTGCAGTTGTGTGTGTTTAAAAAAAAGTGAAGGAAGGATTTCTCTTCTTTTTACATGCTTTGATTTGTCATTCCCTTTGATACGCTTAAAATACTCCCACAGTTTTCCCAGGTGTCTCTATTAGAGGGGAATGCCTTTGAACCTTAGTCAAAGAAAACTAAAACAAGTAAATTATGGTGGGGGTGTTCAAATTGGGGGAAAGTTAAAAATTTGATATTTGAGGAGGTAACATTCAAACAGTGCTTTGTCCGGATGAATGTACTTTACAGATATCAACAATATCTGAATGTAATAAAACAACAAATTTATTTTTGTTATGAAAATACTGTTATATAGTTTAAAAACGTATTTTTACAATGAGATATATTGTTTAAATAGTTAAGTGGAATAAGTATTATAAATATTAGCTGGTAAATTGGACAAAGCACACTTTGCATGAAATAATTTGATTTATAGTTTTATATAAAAATTTATACAAAAAAGGCGTAATTATTAATTTGGTTGTTCTTTAATACTACTAAGTTAGACATTTAATTAGGGGGAAATGAAATTGTTGGAATAAATATCCGCAAATAGCTAAGATATTATGTTTAATTTAAGATTACGAATACATCCATAATTAAGTTAGAAATGACAAAATAGAATATTTTGTTTATCTATACCTGTTAAAGTTTTAGTTTTTTATGGGATTATAGTTTGTGCTTTGTTTTGTTTAGAAACTTAATTACGTAACCAGTATACGAAGTATAGGGTAGGTTTAGTAATCCCAAAAGTATTCGATCTCCGTTCATTGACTGATCTGTTCATCGTCTTTTTCGTCTGTATGTAAGCATAATAGCGGGCACAAAATATAGATAGCGACATTAAATTGATACAGGTGACTATAACATGGTAATGTAGAACTCTTTTTAAATTCAGAGAAATTTAATGAAAAAAATCAAAATTGAGACTAATTTAAACAATAACCCTACCTCTCTACGACGACAAAAGACTATGTTATTCTTAAAAATGTAATTCGAAACCCTGACCTCCTATGCAAAAGTTATATTCTTATAGTTACGAGATGAAGGTCCGATTTACCGACACGGAGCGTAGGCTTCTTCACATATGTACAGCTTCGTGGACTATTAGTTTCAGAGACACTGAAAGGAACAAACATCCCGTCATCTAACAACAAAATTTAACGTTTCCTACATGGCTCAAGAACCCAACTTTTAGGCATTACGTTTAGAGTATCTGGGTGTAATGAGACTAGCTGAGTACAACGATGACGTCTATAAACTTCTTTAATTATTATACCGATAATATAGTTTAAAAAAGGTGTTGCTGTAAAACTGTAATAAAGTTTTCAAAATCGTCTGTTAATGGAAATTAGAAAAACAACACAAAATTTAAAACTATCTCCATTCACTA
Source organism: Aphrophora alni (assembly GCA_963513935.1). Taxonomy (NCBI): domain Eukaryota; kingdom Metazoa; phylum Arthropoda; class Insecta; order Hemiptera; family Aphrophoridae; genus Aphrophora; species Aphrophora alni. The sequence goes on along the minus strand of OY740765.1, from coordinate 132,961,658 downwards.
ACATATTTCAATAGGGCATTGGTACTATTTACGACGATAAGAGTATGTGTCACTGTTTCTGTGTAATATTTAAGAATGAAAGAGTTTGTGCTGGGTTTATTTGCTCAACTAATATTGATCCAATCGGTTTCAGCTTGAGGCCTTTAGTCTTCTACCTCACACGAAACGAGAAGGAATTGAAAGTTTTTAATTGGTTTTAGTTGAGCAGCAAATTAAATGTAGGGAGCATAATGAAATCACGCGCGTGGATAAATACAGAGATAATTTGATAATAGTACGCTTAGTAAATATATATAAGCTATAAAGTGTACGTGTACAATAATATCCTGAGGATATGTTTCGATAAATTTAATTAACAGAATTGTATCTGTTGGATGAGAGAAGTTCAACTACAATCTAGATTTCATCGGTTCATTGATAAACCTTTGCGTTGATGAAGGCACAGCTCAATGAGCCTTCTCCTTGGAAACACCTGAGACTTATTGGCGAAAAGAAATACCTAGAGAATAAATTGTAGTTGCTAATAACCTTAATTATTTGAGAGAAATTGATAAAAGACGCTTTAAATTTGTAGAGGTATAAAATTAATACTTTATGCCACGTATTTGCAAGAGCTTCACAATCAAAGATTATGCGGCTTACGGTTTCTTCAACCATCAAGCACAGTCCACATACAGTTTTGCCATAGTATGCTCCTATCCTGTGCAAGATCATTCTCAGATTACAGTGTCCTGTAATAAGTCCCGCGATTTGTCTACATTGCCACCTACCCAAGGTCTGCACTGTCCCTCTTGGTTTACCTAATGGAGTTTTCTTGGTGGTAGTTTGCTATGGGAGTGCCCCCTAAGGCTATCCCATCTCTGCTGGTGTTTTCTATGAACCCAAGTATATATGGCCATATTGGCCAAACCCACAGGTATTCCTACTGCCGGCTCAGGTCCTACGAACTTTGATACAGAGTCTCATTTTAGCCAATGTATTTGCCTCCTTAATTCCCACAACACCTTTGTTCCCTGGCAGCCTTTCATTTCGTTTTAAAAAACAATAACAAAAATATTGTATATGTTATGTACAATTAGAACGCACTAATTAAATTTTAATTTAACTTTCATATTAAAGGAAGCTTTCTGTTAGTTAAATGCCAGCTGTATTTCTGATAAACATTACATTACATTGCAAGATTCTGATTACTTACAAATGTATTTCTAACATCAGTTGTGTATTTTTTCTTTATTTGTCTTCTAAATTGAACAAAAGACTCAGAGAACTGTTCATTCAATAAATCACTCAAAGGAAAATGTCTTTTTCCTTTTACTAAATTACGGTGGACATCTTGAAACACGGCTTTCGCTTTAAGCCTATCACGTCATCCGTCTCCATAAATACGTCCTATACACATTACCTAAAGCAATATATTGTATCTGTGTGTTTTATTGCTTTTACGTATTTAAGAAAAAAATAAGGAAACGGGCGAAAAAGCTTCTAGTTTTTCGATGAATATGATTTATAGAAACATAGTAAACCATACTCATGTTATTACACACAAGCGCAATTTGTGTGTAAAATGTTCCTTATTGGAGGTTTTATATATATAACTGATTAAAGTGAACAGCATAAGTGGAATTTCAAAATTAGTATAAACATAGTTTGCCCCACATTGGGCGTATATTCTACACCAGATAAAATTAAGCGCCCCTCTTTGGTGCGCCAACTTTACAACGATTAAAGTCTCTCAACCTTCTTACGAACTGTACACTTTAAATAAGTTACAATCACCTAATAGACGTATTAGGCTATCTATTTTGTTTAACCTAGGTGATGCAACTGATTACCGAAGATTTAGTTGTCGAAATATCCTGACTAAAACTCTTTCAACAACAGACTTCCAGTTATCATATTTAAATTTACTATTTAACATGCTCAGCTCAAAAATAATTACTTTAATGTTAATTTTAATATACCTCTGACCTGTGAGTACAACTGGAACTGACCTTATAACTTAATTTACTTGTGCTTTGGATATTTCTATAATAAACACTGTCATAATACTAAATAATAAGAAACATTGTGATTGAATATTCATACAACGAGTAAATTATAACTCAAAAATTTCTGTACTTAGAAACACAAACCAAGAATTTATTCAAACTTCAAAAATAAAAAATAAAACAAATAAAAACAAAATTTATTTTTGGGTTCTTCCTCAAATATGAATATATATCAACTTAATTTTACCTTGAATGATACATTATTAATTAGGCAGAGCAATTACTAATAATTGTAAATAACCCTTGTTTATACACAATTTATTTGTTTTCATTAATATGGCTTTAATTAATTATTTAATTATTTTGAATTTAACTTTACTTTATGTAATATTTCATTTTCTTTTTTAATATTTTTCTTTTTTTATTATAAATCAAATTTCATGAAATCAAATAATTCACTATCCTATCAAACCCAGTATATAAAATAAATTAAAATTATTTTACTCAGGCAAATTTAATTTAGGAAATATGGTAAGTTAACTAACATATGCCTTAGGTAGGCTCGCTTTGACCAACTTGATGGTGTTAATGACATTGGGTGTGGCTGTCGGTTAAAGATAAAAAATTCTTCCCGAGTTCCTTTTGTCGTGCTGCTACGTTAAAGCTGTCTTCCTGATGGATTGAGGATTGCTGAATACAGATGTTCTCCTGAAGTCCTAAGTTCTTCGTGCAGTTTCCTCTCTTAGTTATCTTCTCATATCAGCAAAACTTTCCTTTTGGTAGCCGGAAATCCCAAAATAGAGCTATTTTGCTACTTCAATTGTCATATGTAGGTTTTTTGGTTGTAGTGATACTTGATAAATTCATTAATTTATATATTTGAATGTTTAAAATAATACTACTTTTGTAGTTTACTTTTAATATGACGCAGATATACTAATTAGTACGCTTCCCCAAAAATTAATTATAGATTGTCGTATATCACATAGAGTTAACGTATTATACGTACAGACCTTATAGTAAGCGACATAGCAAGAGAGTGGATTTTCTGTATGTAACAGAAGAATATCCAATAAAAGTTACATAACGATCGTAGCAATTTTTGTATTTTAACAAACTTCATAAGAGCGCAAGTGAGAGCCTCGAGCCGTTGAGTACCACGTTATATCTACGTTATGGTACTAAACCGAGTGTAGCCCTCCTGGCGTTCTATACTAAGTCCAAATTTCTTTTAATCTCAACTTTATCCGGGAATTATTTTTGTCTAATTTATTAATTAATTTGCTTTATTATTTACATTATTTTAAGTAAAATTTATTATTTTCGTTGAAACTTTTGCCAGCCTGTCTCCCCACCACTTTTGAAGTGCTCAGGCTTTTGGATCCTAGGCTTTGGCTAATCTAATTTCTTCTATTGTTCTTTTAATTTCCTTTATGACTTGTCGCAGAGGTGTTTGGTTTTGAAGCCAGTTTGATTTTCGTAATGTGCGTCCTTTTTTTTTCTTTCATCACAAACTCGAACTATAATAGTGCGACTTATTGATTAATACGGTTCGCGACACGCCCGTGTTTTTCTTTTAAGTTTCTTGCGATACAGTTTCTGGGCTTTCACACTACTTATATCTTTACATAGGAAGACACTAGCCGCCGTTTCATGTTGTTTGCTGGTATTTTGTTTATAATATGAGAATTATAATTTCTACCGTCTTTCTGATTTTTATTTTTAAATAACATTTAAAAATTAATAGAATATACTGATTTTATTTTACATTTTTATTTATTACTAACCTCACTTTAATAGTGATATACTTTATACTTTCAATTGTCTTTTTATTTAACAAAAAGTTGTGAAAACTCTCACCCTTCCATTTTTATAATATTTAAACTTTTTACTTTATTTTATTATAAAACTTTAGCTACTTTACTACTAGTATTACTTTCTTTTCATAATACTTTATTTTTTTAAATATTTTAATGACGTATGATCTTTGTCATTTTAGCTATTTTCTATAATATGGGAAATTTATTAATAGACCTTTCCTTTATGTCTATTGAGCAAATTTGAACTTTTCCTTTAACTTTAATCTTTAATTAAGTATATGTAAACACTGTTTGCTATTATGATTTGAGAATTAGATATACATACGCGTTAAGCTTGACGCATTTGATCAGGAAAAATGCAAATTCATAAATTCCTCTAACCTGGTATTCCCCTACAATTGATTAATTCCCGGCTGAGTTATTTTACAATCATAGACTTGTCCAAGTTCAACAGTTATCTTTGCAGATAACACTCAACTCGCTTGAACTCGTCGTTTTTGGCCCTGCATCCGTACGGACTCATGCTGTCTTAGAAAAAAATTGTTTTACAAATGTTTGTAAATTTCAATAAGAGAGAGAAGAAGATTGGGGGAGTCCAATATCAACAGATAATATCAGAGACAAAGAAAGAGACATATCAAGAGTCAGATGCAAAGATAAAAAAGAAATGGACTGCCCTCATTTTGTATTTCACTGCATATGCACAGAAAATATTATATTCTATATAGGACAATCGGTCTCCTAGGAGCTGTAAAATAATATCATTATATAAGATTATACACCTGAGGGTAAAATGCATTATTTTTTTTAATATATATATATATCTTGCATTTGTCAAGAATTGCAAGGGTTTCATAACGTCATTTTATAAACCTTTAATAATGTTATGTAGTGCTTTTGTTTACGTTTATAAAAGTAATTATATTCACAACTAGAGACTTCATCACTGCTCGCTTTAAAGCTTGAAATCTCAGAGGAAGATAAGTAATTGTGTTAGAATTACAGTACTGTTATCAATAGTATGAACGTATCGTAATGCATTTTAATATAGTTGCATAATAAATAAATTACTTCAATACGCGAATAAATAAATAACAATAATATGCGAACAATTTTTATTTACCCAGTATACAGATTCCTCATGAATAGTTTCAATTTTACTTCCCAAAATGCTGCCCATGCTTTCTGTTTTAGGAGCTGACAAATTCAATATTCCGCATAAGCTTTGTGCCCATAACTCTTAGGTCATATATTAAACTTAGATACACGGCCATTTGTCTAAATATTTTACAATTTTTCATTGAAAGATTCATATTGTAGTACAATCTAATAAAGCGGTAGATATAACATTTTCTTATAATTTTCTTTAACTCATTTTGCAATTTTAACGAGTCTTGTGACCATAACAATATATCGTCAATCACTAAATAAAACATTATTTTTTTTTTTTATCTTTGGCGATTTGAGTAAAAATAAGATTCTAATTTGATCTGCATCTCTCGTCTCGATGACATTTTAAAAGATGTTCGAAGGAAAACCTCTAAGAAAAAGTTTATAAATTTATTATTTCCCGCTTTTACCAACATATTTTTATTCTTGCATCAATATAGAAGTAGTATAATGAAAGTTGTGAGTAAAGAAATCTAGATCTAGTCAAGATATTGAAATCTAGTTTTTGAGAATATATCTATTTTCAGATCCACTGATTTGAAAAAGTGTTTTTTGAAGTGTTGTTTGTCGTATGTCCCCAAAAGCTTTGACCGATTTAAATCAAATTATATCTGTTGGCTAATTTTGTTGATATTTTAAAACTTAGTTTTTCTAATAGATCAAAAATTGGGTCTAGCTGAATTAAAAAAAAAGAAAAAGAAACTCAAAAATTATGATTTTATCTAACCCGATTTCGATCTCGTTTTGCTTAACTATATCCTCAAAGGACCCAAGGAAATTGTATTGGTAAATCACTCAAAAAAATCGTTAAAAAGCCAAAAATTAGTCATGGAGATTTATAAAAGATTTAAATTCTCAAACTCGGCTTAGCCAATTTTTTAATATGATGACCGGAATCACTGCGCGAAATCTTAAGTAAGAAAATATTAAAGTTCGAGAATAATTCACAAGAACCAAAATAAACTTGGACTACCGTCATTAAAAGGTGGATTTTAATCAAATTTACTCCCATGACGCTTCTATGGCACTCACTCTGAAGATCAGTCAAAAAAAAAAAGAAAAAAAAGAAGAAATTTGTTTCCAATACTTCGTAAATAAAAATAAACAATTGTGTAACAAACTCGATAAAAAAAAAAGTATTCGTTTTCTTTTTACATGACTTAAGTTATCTCAATTGATGTAGTCAGTTTTTCTTTTCACAGTTTTTACATAAAAATTTAATTTTACTCGTTAGTACTAAATATTAAAAGACAAAATTGTTGCCAATATAATAAAATAAGATGGCATATATTATCAAAATGAGCAATGGTAGGATGTTTGATTCTTTGAAACCTTACAGTTTTATTTCATTTTCGTTTTACTTTCTCCTAATGTCGCGCCATTTCCTTGGTGCAGGATCTTTTTATCTTACTACTTATTTTCAGAGATATGATATAAAATAAAAACAAAAAGTTTACGTTTTAAATACTTAATTTCCATTTATGACACTAAGAGGGCTTTGTTGTGTTGCTATACCTTAAAAGCAGTTATTAGTTGTTAGGAGAACACTATAGAAGTTGTAACAGAATTTAATAGAGTGATTAGGGGGACGATTACATGCTTAAGGTTTGTCCTTGCCTTTTTATACAGTGGCTTTGGCTCAATAACGTGTTGAAATTGTATCAAGTATTATAAACAGGGTGCTGTAAAACTTTTTGTTTCTCCTTGATACCCAGAAAAAGAAAGTATATTTAAAAAAACAAGAAAAGAGATTCGTAGATAAGGATAACAATGGTCATATCTATCCCCTGAGACTATTTAAGATTTCGATATTTCCTTTTATAGGACATCTTGGTATTTGTAGATAATAGTGGTTTTATTTATGACTTACCCAAATACATGGGTAACCTTTGTTTTTTGCTGATTTTCGGGATTTATGACGTCAGACCGTAGTCATTGTCGTCTGTAAGTAAGCACGATAGCTGCCACAACAATTAAAATAGAAAATTGGCATAAATCACTACTATGTTCTTATATAGGACCCCTATTATTATTTTTAAACGTTTAATATTTAAAAATGGTGATCATTTTATCAGTTTTTGTTTTTATCTCATGTGTTATTCAATAAGTAACGCACTAAATTTAATAAACTTTTTAACATTTCTATTTTCCACGTAATGGTGTCAACCCCACCTCTATACGACGACAAATAGCTAAGTTATTGTTTTAAATGTACTTTTGAACACTAATGAGCAAAACTTTCGACACACTTTCGCAACCTGTTTCAAACAACCGTATTCTATGGGTAGGGCTCCTGATCTACCAATACAATTATTTAACAAACCCAACAAGCTCCGAGAAAACAAGTTTTGAGCAAAACATTTATATGATCTGCTTGTGTTACATTGTATAATCTGGCTTAGTTAACTGGTTTTAAATTTAGATACAAAACCACGTATACGTTGGTTATTAAATTTATTTATTAAAAAAAGTTAATGGTTTCTACTTTCAAATCTAATTATTTGATTTACATTGTTATTGCGAGTTATTTTTAGCATTTTTTTAGTTACTTTAGGTGTTGCAAGTCCAGTGGTAAGGGGTTGGTTTTTCCATCACTGCATCCAAAATGGATGAGTTGTAGTATATATAGGAAGCTTTAATACGGGTTGTGGTATGTATAAGTAGAATTGGAAGCACCGGTGGTACATGTAAGTAACATTGTGACCTCTGGTTTATATTGGGTTTAGTATTGGGACCTGGGGAGGATTATTTACGTAAAATATCATCTTCAATCAATTTACAAAACAGTAGAGGATTGTCATAAGGCAACCCTGATTTGAGGTCTACGGAGTATACAAAAGTGATTTTTGGATTGATGTCTGTTGTATGTGCAGTGAATTCCAAACGCGTGTGTTTTGGAAACCAAACAATTAAATTTATTTTGTTGGCATTTTTTACACATACGTCGGGAGTTTGTGTTTAATTTCTCATAACTCAAAATTTTCGATTTAAGGACTCTTCAAAAATTTGGTTTGAGTGTTATCGGTAAAACAATAAAGAATTGGCCGTTAGAGTGTTATGAAGGACGTAATTTATAAAAATCTATTTTGCTTGAAATGTGTAGAGTAATAACACAACCCCGAGTGCAAAATCACAAGTAATAAATATTACTCTTCAATAATTATTGGGAAAAATAAAAGAGAGGCACAGTTGTTAATGCTTCGATTTTAATCAAGTCTGATATATGACACAAACTAAACATGTTTATGCGGTATTAAAATACATAGGGCCGTGTTCATGACTCATTGCCACTTTTTGACTTGACAACTACCAAACTGACAAATTTAGCTACGAATAGTTTTGTCTGGATAGTTTTTCAATTGAAAATAGACGTGAGAGAAGTTGTTAAATATTTTACATTGTTTATTTTATTTCACCCTTTAACATTTTATAATTAGCAACAGTAACATTATATTTGTTTTTTGACATTCTTTAAAAAATTTCATAAATCTCAGTGTCTTTTTTTGTTTTCAAGACGTTGAATCATAATTGTAGTAGTTATTATTTGTCTTTAACCATATATCGAAGGTGCAACACTTTGTCTTAAATTACTATATTGTTCGTACTGCCAGCAATTTATCTAATAGCAATTTTTCCTTCGAAATTCTAAACTTTAAATTAAGAACTATTTGTAAATTTAAAATACTAAACTATCCCAATAACGTCTTTATGAAGATAAATAAGTATGTAATTCACTACCATGAGGAAGTGTTAATTTTCATAAAAGCTATTTGTAAAGGTTAACAAAAGTTAACAGAGCACTTATCTAAAGCTGCTATTAAACCAAGCTTTGTATCTTCTATAAAGATGCTTTGTAAATTCTTTCACATCTTATGAAGATGGTTACTCTCTTTACTCTATACTAACAATATTACTGCTTTTAACGCTAACTAAATTTAGAAACAGTTGTTATTATTTGTATAGTATAAATTATATTCAGATATTATATTCTAGGAAGGTTTAAAGGTGCTGTTTAACAGACTGAATAATGATTGTTCATTGAGATATGATGTTAATTTTTGCCCTAAAAGTTAAAAAAAAATGAAGAAATTTTAAAATATTTTGATGATGAAATAAAACCGCTTACGTTCTTTATGAAATATATTATAACTTTACCCGATAGTTTAAAACTACAACATTATTTTAACCTATTTATCACGCAAGTAATGCGAGATACCAATACAAATACAGTCTGTCTTTAGACCGGTAAACCTCCTTGACTATCACTTAATTAATCTAGATCTAATAGAAAATGTGAACTGTATAGGTGACCAGAAGATTTAAGTCAATTGTTACTAAAAAATAAAGAATAAATGGTTGATAGAGCAGAATGGATACACAGTGACACAGAATGGATATACAGATGGATCCTTAATTGATAGATAGGGTAATGCCCGAAGCAGTAGTGTATTCTTAATTTAATTCTCACTACATAGCAGTAGCGGATCACAAAACAAAACTTGATCCAGAGAGGGAAGCCATATTTTTCTTCTTAGATCTAAAATATATCTAATGAATGCTGTATTAGATTCCTGTGAAGCAATTCAATTTAAAACAGCAATAGCTAATATTTAAAGCAATTAACGGAGCAAGAAATCTAATAAGAATATTTGATAATTTGGATAAAAAAGATATGTCTACAGTGAATAACCCCACGCATAGGATTCTCTTAGAAATGATGTGGCAGTTGCCTTGGCTAAAGCAGGAACTAAACTTTATCACCCAAACAAGAGTAATGACTACTACTACTACAAAGGGTTAATATAAAAAGGGGTGTTAAGGAAGATGAGTTACGATATCTTGGTAGTGAAACATTAAGGATGATAGCAAGGGGGTGGTGTTGTATCCTAAGTTATTACTCAGATTACAAGATTATCAAATCCGCTAGACATTTTAACTTATGGTGTAGAAAAGATTTTTTATAATTATTGTCAAAAGCATGAAGATTAATATTTTGCTATTTACAGATAATAGGAGGGTTGAATAGTTTATTTGAAAATAAATCAATTAGAGTGTTATTTGTATACATACACGTATTATTTAATATTATACAATTTTTCAACAAACTATGTAACTCTCACATGCACAGAAATTACAAAATAAATAACTTTAAAAATTATAACCATGTTATTATTTTTTTAATGGTTAATCGTTATTTTTGAAACTGGTGTTAAAAACAGGTTAACACATATTTTCTGCTTATTCGCTGCATTTGAAGAAATATTGATTAAAATTAAAGATTTTAAAAACAGTTCATTTATTTTTTTAAATATTTAACCTAAATTTTACACAATTAACAAATATGCATGCTAACTTAAAATTCAAAAACCACTAATGGGTTTGTCTGCAACATATACGTTGAACAGAATCTTAAATAAAATTTAAATTATTTAAACAAATACAATTTATTTCCCTGACTGAACAAAAGACCGCTGGAAAGATCTCTCATTCGTTGTTTTAAATTAATTTTTAAACAATAAACAGAATTAAATAAATTTTACTATGCAGTGATTTTTGACAAAATACGAAATTTTTGATAAGGTCCAAAGTTGTTCACAGCTGATTTGAGAGATAGAAAAACAGTTGGGAGACATTTTGTAAAACAAGTTAATGAGGCCATCATAGTATTTACCGAGCCCCATACAAAAAACCACAAATAGATCCTATAAATATAATGCTAAAAAGTTGGTTTCTTGGGTTTTGTTGGAAAGATTAAATTGTTTTGGTAAATCAAGAGGTTGAGTCCAGTAGGGTAAAACAGTTGTTAGACAGGTTTTCTCAAACAATTAATTGTTTGTTACTACTTTTTTTTAGGTCGGCTAATCAGGAACGGGACACGTAGATGTTTATATATTTAAAACCACCACTCACTACGCTTGAGTAAGTGTATCGTACCTGTCAAATCTCTTAACATGGCAGCTATTTTGAGATTTTCTCCGTTTCAATAGAGTTGTATAAGCACACTATACTTGCATATACTAAATTTCATATTCCTATCTTTATTTTTGTGACAACTATCGGGCTTATGTACAGCAACAACGGACGGAGAACATGTCGAAAATTGCATTTTCTGTTTCTGGAGACCGTGAAACGTCAAGATCTGTCATAAAGGGGTTGGTCGATATTTTTTGCGATTACATACTCTTGGTATACTAGAGAAGTAAAACCGTTGTTTCTTAGAAACTAGATACATTATAATTGCGTTAAATTCATAAAATGAATTATTTTTAGAATACAAATTCTCTCTTGAGGTATGGAAATATATATAAGAGAAACTTACAAATCAACCGGTATAATATGATTTCCTGCAATAGCCTAAAGCAGGGGTTTCCAAAGTTATAATCTATAGGGCCTAACTAATAGAAAAATATAAGTAGGAACGCGGGCCACCGGTGGTCCGGGGGGTATGTAATAACCCCACATAAATGTAAGTTCAGCAATATTTCATTTTGAAAAAATTGCATTTCAAAACAGCGTTTAAGGGCTATCTATACATGTATTCTAATGAAAATTTAATAAATACCTCTATGTTTTTAGTGATTATAATTTTAGGAAACTTAAAAATTAAATTTGTGATAATTGGAATTGAGTAGTGAGTAGGTCTACCTGGATTTTTTGGCTACCGTAATTTAAAAGTTTACCAAAATGGGAACTAAAAGAAATGTATATATTTAAAAATAAAATAAACCACATTTCCAAAGAAAATAAATTGTTTATTTATTTGTAAAACTAAAAAATAAGTTCATACACAATCTTAGGATACATATACTTATGACAAACTTAATTTTTGGACATTGTCTTAACAATTTCTTGGTTATTGTTTGTTTTTCTTACGTATGTGTGTGAAGTGTGCAATTGTTTCTGTCGAATGACAATTACAGTTTACATTGGATTCAACTTAGATGCTCCTATTTATCAAAGTTAGTTTCAAATGATCATATGATAAATTAGCTCTGTATATAGATCTCACATGCTTCATTCTTGAAAAGGTTTATGACATATAAATATAGGTTGACCCAAACACTGTAAACATTCCACTTGCAAAATTTTAATCTCCTTGAAATCGTCAGTTAATGGCCTGCAACGAAAAAAAAAAACTGTAAAAGTAACTTAGCTTAAACTTTGGGTCAATATACAACTTTTTTACTTACTAATTATAAATTCATAAATCAAAGTTATTATTGAATGTTTAAAGACATACTAGTAGAATGGATAAAGATCTGCATTCTTGAAACACTCGTTGTAGTCGTCTTTTAAGTTCTCTTTTGAAGTTCTATCAATTTAAGTTGAAGTTTTGAAGGTGATTTTTCAAATTAACTTGTCAATGGATTGTGAAACAGTTTTATCTTTTCTGCTACCAATATATCATCAAAGTCTGCAAAGCGGGTTTGAAACTCCTCGCATAGTTTAACGATGGTTTCTACTGCATATTGTGATGGGAAAGACACACAGGTTTCGTTTGAAAACTTTTTGTATGTTTCTAAGTGATCCAATTTGGTCTTCCCAACCTGACTTACAAAGAGAGACAGTTTTTTTTCGGATAAAAACTTTCACATGATGGAACAAGTCATTTACAAACGATTTTTTTCCCTTGAAGTTTCAAATTCAAAAAGTTTAAATTAGTCTCTTTTTTAAGATAAAACATTTTCTGGTCGAATCTGACCTGTCATTTCAGCCTATTTGCATTTTGAATGCTTTGTTTTACAATGTCTCCGAATATTATATTCTTTCAACACGGATATTGTTTCATTACAAATAAGACAAAGCTCAGTATTTTTGTTTTCAACCAAGAAGTAATCGATTCACTATTTTTCGTTAAACACGACACTCACTGTCAACTTACCTCTTTTTTGGACATAGGCATAACTGGAATAATAGTTATAAAACACTAGCACTACACCCAAACACTGTATCCATTATAACATATTTGTACTACACTAAAATCCTGAATTAAAAGTAAAAGAAGCAACGTTTTAGTTAGCATCAGACTTCATCGACAACTTCACTTCTGGTATATGTTGATTGTTGACACTAGACTAGGATAGTAGCGAAGTGAGTCACCACCGTAGGGATGGGAATCTTCTGGCCTACTGTACCCTGGAGCCATTTCATCCCTCCAGTTTAGTAGAACGTGGTGCAAACATGTAAATTTAATAGAGCTTTGACCGATTAGAGCTTATGTCTAGGCGTAGCGTACTGCTTTAACTTATCATATAATATGTAACGTTTCCGCTCTTAGCTAATTGGTAGGAAAGAATCGGTCGTTTTACTCAAGGTAGTTAGATAGGGAGCGGGCCGGACAAAACCTCTTCGCGGACCGGACCTGGCCCGCGGACCGGTCCAGGCCCGCGGACCGGTCCAGGCCCGCCGACCGTAGTTGGAGCCCCCTGGCCGATAGGATTAGTGTATAATGTCAATCAGAACTATTGACTAAGATAACTATGACTTATTGACTAATTCTAATTACGTCCAACAAATCTTATCAGTTAAATCGTTTTAAGGTTTCTAATAATTAAATTACAACTTTGACTCTCTACCAACTGACCTGTACTCAATTCGTAACTACGAGTAATTGAGTAATTTGTTTAAGTTAAAATTTTAATTAGACGAGTCTAAGAACCCAAAAAGTAATTAATTCTGTAAAATTATCTTATTTTTAATTAAGGAATATAAATTGTTTTCATTAATTAATTCTACGCTCGGGGTGAAAGATTATAAGCCAAAATTACGTTAAATCATTATATTATTTCTTCAGAGCGAATGACGTCTGCATTCAAATATTGTTTATTAAAGATTTGATTAAAATCAAAACAATGTCGCTTCTAATTACTTTACCCTGGATATTTAGAAATTCAATTTAAAATGTTGTAAAGTAAAACCTAATAAATTCTCTGTAAAGTAATTGTTGAAATAGAGCTGATGTTCGATTTTATTAATGTTTGAGTGAGAGTGAGAGTGAGAGAGAGAGAGAGAGAAAGAGAGAGAGAGAGAGAGAGAGAGAGAGAGAGAGAGAGAGAGAGAGAGAGAGAGAGAGAGAGAGAGAGAGAGAGAGAGAGAGAGAGAGAGAGAGAGAGAGAGAGAGAGAGAGAGAGAGAGAGAGAGAGAGAGAGAGAGAGAGAGAGAGAGAGAGAGAGAGAGAGAGAGAGAGAGAGAGAGGAGAGAGAGAGAGAGAGAGAGAGAGAGAGAGAGAGAGAGAGAGATATGGGGAAAACAAATAAAGTGGTAAAGTTTTAATCATTCCTTTCTCGTTCTGTCAGTCTTCATCTAAATGATTTCACAGCAAAATAAATTTATTTTATTGAATTTTTAAACATATATTTTAAATCTTAATGTGTTTTAAAATTTTAAGGTCTTTTAATTGATTCTGGATTTTCCTTTTATTTATCGATCGGGAATTAATCTTTTTATTTATTTTTATAGTTTACTACTAGCGAATTTTTAAACGTCCCGCCGCTTTACCATCATAGTACACACCCACACGAGGTGTAACAATCCCGAAGTAATCTTAGCTTGGTCATCTTTCATCAACAAATATTGCGTTAGAATAATCTCTTTTATCTTTCCTATTAGGTCTCTCGTGACCAACTCAATGGTTCTCTTCCGACACTGACGCCATTAGAATGATTGAGTGCAACGGTGTTTCATTAATGTCATTTTTAATACGCTTATGACCGATATGGTTGTCAGCAATCAAAACACAAAGAAAATAGTTTTGACATTACTTCCTGAAAGTCGTCATTCTAGGAGCACCGTGGATATCGTCTGCAACTAGAGACCATCCAAAAATTGTATTTGGTCTTCCATCCTCCAGCCTACTCCTGTAACCAAACCGTAACAACTGTTTTTTTTATACATCATTATGATATCACCTACTTATTCTCATTTGCTGCAGTGCATCTAAATTCCTAACCTCACAAAGTCTTCTCCTCAGGAAGTCCATCTCTGTTGTTTTCGGTTTCCTTAAGGTGACCTTCTATATCTCTGATTAATAAGAGGCTACACTCTGAGGGGCTCACTATCATATAGTAAGATAGTATTTAGCAATCACTAGGAACTCCCGCTGGACCTTCTCCTTTTTTACTTAGTATAAGGTTACATTCGTCTTTTTCATTTTTTCAATCAAGTCTAAATTAACCTACTCTTGTTCTCTTCCTACTCGGATGCTATTCTAATGCAAATTTATAAAACATTCTTCTTATTTTTTCCAGGAGGTTTTAACCCTTTAAACTCCTGAAAATTAAATGGTGAAAATATTAATAAATTTTTTCACCACAGTGATTTACATAAATATACAAAGGATATTTAAATTGTGAGTACATATTGTGATTACAGTGAATTATCCAAGATTAACTTTAACTAAAACATTATGGAATTACGATAATTGTTAATAATATTAAAATACCTTGCGCATAAATTTACCCAAAGAAATTCTCTTAAATTTTGCTTTAATAAAAATTTAAATATTCAAAAGTATTATGCTTTTCGTTAAAAGAGGATAATCTTGTTTCTTGTAAATACTTTATAAACCTAATATGTTTCGAGATATGCAATATATAATTTTGTTTGTTAAATAACAAAATGACCGACAGACGAAAAACGATGCGCTACCAAACCTCTATTTTTCATCCTGTTATTCTTATACTTAGCTCTAATCACCTCCTAAACTATTTTATCGTACATAATATTCATAATTGTGAATCGTTCTGTAATTATCACTTTCAGACATTATCTTTTATGTTGACTTTATTATTTTTTGCTTGCGGTTCGTTTTTATTTTCGGTCAATGTGGATATATTTTCAACTTTAAAAATATTATTATTTTATGCATGAATTAAATGTTACCTCTTGATTTATGAATAAGACATTGTTGTGAAACAGAGAAGACCGGTTGAAAGTCGTTAAGTTAAACGTTTTAATTAACGCAGAAGGTTTTATACGTGACCAGAAATACAAAAATAAAAAGCGGTAAAATTTCAAATTACGTTATGTCAGAGATATATTTAAAAAAATAATTATCTCTGATAGGATAAAAATAATTCACATCTGCAGAACAGTCTCAAGTAACAACTTGCACGTGTAAAGGCAGAACGGTTGTTCAACTTAAGTTTCCCAAGAGAAAATAATATTTGCAAGCTACACATAAAACCCTGAGAATTGGCCTCTGGAATGATTTCAAAGTATTTCCACTGAAAACACAAGATTGCAAAAAGCAACGTCCAATCAAGAAAAGCCCGCGAATAAATATCCAATAGAATCTCAAGAAAGTACAATGCTCAATTGAAAATTAAAACCTCATGAAGTTAGATATAGTACAGTAGAAAAAGAGATGCTTGCCTTAGTATATGCAGTAGAATATTGGAGAGAGTATCTATTAGGAAGAAAAGTAGAATGTTACACAGACAACTCAGCTCTACAATATTTCCAAAATTTCAAAAATCCATCAAATAGATTAGGGAGACTAGCAACAAAATTGGTAGATTACGATTTAAAAATATATTACAAGAAGGGAAAACAAATGGGATTACCAGACTTTCTGTCCAGAACAGATACTCGGGAACAAATTGAAAACGATTTCGAAGACATATTCCTCATAAACACTCAAAACACACAAATAGAATTCCTACAGTCGATAGACCCATACCTAAAACAAATAAAATTAGCATTACAGGGTATTGAAACAAAAAATAAAAACATTGATCGAGCATCAAGAAGATATAAATTAGAAAATAACATATTATATTACAAACAATACGTTGGAGAAGAAAGTTCAAATCTATTAGCAGTACCACAAAATCTAAAACTAGAAATTTTGAAACAAGCTCATGATAATCCAATAATGGGAGGACACTACTCATATTACAAAACACTTCTAAAAATAAAAGACAGATACCATTGGCCAACCTTACACAAAGACGTACAAGAATATACAAAAACATGTGAAACCTGTCAGAAACGAAAAATACCTACACGAAAGCAATATGGGCTCTTAAAACCAATATTAGCAACCCATAGGCCATTAGATAGAGTAATAATTGATTTCATAGGCCCCATTACACCTTCATGTACATACAAATATATCTTATCATGCACTGATGTCTCCACAAAATATGCGTGGGCATTTAAATGCAAATCGGCAAATGCAAAAACGGTTGCAAATAAATTGATGAAAATAATATTAAGACACGGAAAAATGCGTATATTACAATCCGATAGAGGTACACATTTTAATAATGACGTCATAAAAAATTTAACAACTACATTAGGAATAAACCACATTTTGAGCAGTGCTTATTCACCACAATCACAAGGGTTAACGGAAAAATTCAATGGAACACTAGTAAACATGTTATCACATTACGTACATGAGAACCCAAAATCGTGGTCTAAATACATTGACCATGTGGTTTTTTGTTATAATGCAACAAAACAGACGAGCACAGGATATTCACCAAATAAATTAATGTATGCTTTTGAACCCAACTACCCAATGGAAATAATACAGATTCAAGAAAACCCCAACTATGACATACAAAAGGAAATCAAAGAAATCCAAAATATAAGAAAAACGATTCCAAAAATCATTGCGAAAGCCCAAGAAAAACAAAAAAAATATTACGATAAAAAAAGAATAGACTTCAATTTCCAAATAGGTGATGAAGTTTTAATAAGAAGAGAATTCCATGGAAAGGCAGTGTCAAAATTTGACATGAAATATACAGGACCATATCAAATTACACAAAAAATAAATAATCTCACATACATAATAGAAATCCTCAAATATGGCAAACTGCAAAACGAGCCAATACATATCTCTAGAATGAAGTTGTATCATAGGAGAGTAAAATAAACACAATTATAATAATTAATAAAATATTATTTAGATTAATAAATATTAATAAACAAAATAATAATAATATTTTATGAGATCTTTCATTTATTATTCATAAGACTAAGATGGGATCTTTCATTTTAACTTGTAGATAATAAAACATGTTAATAACTCTAAGTACTAGCTTTAAGCAGTGAAAATTTTGTTTTGCAAAACTAAAACATACAGTTTTAACCATTCATAAATAATAACTCATAATGAGAGCATGTGATATAATAATTACATTGACAAGATTAGCATTCTAGCATGGAATTTGTATACGCTAGTCCAGTACTATAGCAGATAAGGAGCGACCTTGCTTACCCAGCAAATAGTCCGGAATATTACATGGGTAAAGCAATGGTACCACAATATAAACATTAAAATTGAAATTGAAGCATTGATCACGCTTTAAATTCACTTGTATAACATCCAAATAACAACAACATTGTATTGTTTCAGCTATTACTACAGGACAGAAAACAAAAATGAAAACAAATGCTAACATCATCATACTAACCATCCTACAAACATTATTGAAAGCAACTAATACGCTAAAAATAAACATTGTCACAGGAACAAATTTTAAAGAAATTTTCAACATAAACATTTATCAAGAGTCGGTACCGCTGATTTACAAATTACCTTACCACAATGTGGGCGAACAACACTACAAATTTACACCAATAGTGGACACATCATGCCAAATAAAAACCGTAAATTCAAAAAAATGTCAAATAATAAACCATAATCAACAGATACAAACACTTATAAACGAAATTTTAGAAGCAGAGAGAAGAACTTTCCAAACCACCCCAACACAACCAAGAAATGTAAAAACCAAAAGGGCAATTGAAACAATTGGAGCAGTATTTAACTGGTGTTGTGGCGTAGCTACAGAAGAAGAGGTTCATGCAGTAAACAAAAATGAAGAAAATTTAGATACCCATATGAATAATATAATGGATTTTGTGAAAGAAGACCACAAGGACCTAATACAGACTACGGAGCAAATTTCAAACTTTTCAAAAAACATCAATTCCATACTACAAACTGTACACAATACAGTAAGAGATATGGAAAACCAACTCCAACGAACTACAGAAAACAACACTGAGGACTTGAAAATAACCATATATACCAATTTACAACAGACATATATATACATATATCTAAATTTGTATTACGATAATCTCAATAAAATAAGAACAAACTGTAATAACAATCAACTAACTAAAGCATTAATAACGAAGAGCTCACTTGAACAGGATCTTATAGATTTGGATCAGAAGCTAACAATAAAAGGACTACAATTATCAATACCCATAAATGAAATAAACAAATACTACACATTACCCATATCAAAATGCTTCTTTTCAAACGAAGAAATTTTAGTAAAAATTCAAATTCCAATAAAACAACTCAAAGTTAATTATCAAATCTATATACATAAACCAATCCCACTACTATGGCATAATCGGTCATGCAAACTTAGTTCTTCAGAAACACTCATAATAAAATCAAATAAAGACATACAAGTAATAGAGCTAGAAGAAAATTCTGAATGTAACTGGAAAAAACACAATCTTTGCAGATTGCCAAGGGAAAATGTAAACAAAGAACTCGCATCAACATGTGCCAAACAACTCCTACAAAGCAAATCAATCCCAGAAATCCAAAAATACTGTCAATTCCATTGCACGGACATAACACAAGAACCAATAATAACCAAAATAACAGAAACAAAATTCCAAATAACAAACATAAGGAGAGACATGGACATTACATGTAAAGGAAACAACACAACAACCCGCTTACCAAAAAACCTAATAGGATCTCTAGAACTGGATATACCATGTGACTGCAAAATAACAGATACAGAGAACAACCTAATTATAAGAACCATAACCCCTTGTGACAAAAGGGAAACTAAAACCATAGAAATGACACACATCATACCAGCAACCTGGACAGATTTAAAAACAATAAAAATAGACCCACTACCTGAGTCACACAAACCAGAATTCCAAAACATAAATGACGTATTGAATGAAAATTGGAACATATCAATACCAACCTATATAGTAAGAAATCTCATACCTCAAGAAACTTTCCAACACATACAAATGGAAAACAATTGGTCGGACATCATAGAAAACAAAAGAATAACCTTTTACATTTTGGCAATATGGTCAAGCACTTTAACCATCATAATAATAACACTATGCTACAAAATACACATCTATAGCATCAAATTGAAGGCATTAAAACCACATACAGTTCCAAGAGACTACCAATTGTCAGACAAATAACAAACAAAAACATAAAAAAATACAAATTGATGGTACAATTTACCCCAGTAAGGGGAGTGTCAGAGATATATTTAAAAAAATAATTATCTCTGATAGGATAAAAATAATTCACATCTGCAGAACAGTCTCAAGTAACAACTTGCACGTGTAAAGGCAGAACGGTTGTTCAACTTAAGTTTCCCAAGAGAAAATAATATTTGCAAGCTACACATAAAACCCTGAGAATTGGCCTCTGGAATGAACTCAAAGTATTTCCACTGAAAACACAAGATTGCAAAAAGCAACGTCCAATCAAGAAAAGCCCGTGAATAAATATCCAATAGAATCTCAAGAAAGTACAATGCTCAATTGAAAATTTTAACCGCGTGAAGGAAAAGGAGGGAGAGACGCAAGTTTTCTTAAGACAGTCTAAAAACTATCACCACGCAAGTTAGACGTTGAAAAGATCCAGAGTAAAATGGTGTAAAATAATTTCAATAAGTTAATAAATCCAAGTGTGTTTTTTTAAAAGGCAAGTAAAGCCATAATAATCATAAAAAAAAATATATATCAAGTGTTAAGTGTAAAGTGAAACATCAATAAAAATAAATTATAAAAAATAGCGTATTGTGTGTGAAGTGAATCCGTGTGAATTGTATGTGCGACGGTTTGATAAAAAAAAAATCTGTAAGTAGCTTTAAATATATACACAAAATATGTAAGAAAGATCTCATAAAAACAAAAACTAATTAATACAAATTTTAAAAGATATCCCAGAATTAAAATAAATGATTTAAAAAAAAACAGTATAACTAATTAATCAAATACACATTGAGAGTCCAAAATCATAATTAATCTAAAACAAATCTAATCTAGAACCATTAAAATAAATGTAGTATTGAGAAATTGTGAAAAGTATTTTGATTTAAATATTAAGGAAAATCTCCTTCATCATAAATAAGCTGATAAAAGGATCTCATGATACCTAATGAAGCTATTTTGAGGGAGCCAAAAATATTTCTTTAATTAAATCAAAATAATTATTATGTATAGTAAGTAATTTAAATTGTGCATTTAGTTAATTAAGTAATTTAAATTAGAAAAAATAAAAATTATAAAAGTAAATATTGGGAAGACTGTAAACTAAATATTGTATAGTCTTCTATCATAGTTTTAACATAGAAATGAAAGTTTAAAATATACATCTAAATATTGTAAATCTTTAATTATGTTTTGATAATATTTAAATAGTTTTGAATCACTTAATTTTTGTCTCTGTACTTATTTAGATAAATCCTATCACAGCCAAGCGATATTGATTCGAGAAATCGAATCCACACAAAAAAACCTTACAGTTACAACTACAAAACACAGAACTGTATACATTCTATTCGACAAAAATCTGTTTGTAGCAATGACTCAGAATATTGATTGAAAACATAGTTTTTAGTTATCACGTATTCGTAGTGTGATAAAATGTTATTGAAAATAATAATTTAGGAGTTTATCCACTTGTAAGAGATATTAGCAATAAAAATTGGGATTGAAACTCTACATGTAATTTAGGAATACTACTGTGTACTAAGACAGAAATAAATTGGGTTTAATAAAATATATAAAAAAATTCAAAATTAAAAAAATCTAAGAAAAACTAATAGTTATAAATAAATATTGAGATAATATTAGATAGAATAAAACTGGAACACACGATCTCATCAAAATTACGTTTATTTAATCAAACGCGTTTCAATGACAAAGTCGATACATGAGCTACAATAACTAAACTTAAAAAAACTAATAGAATTTAATTAGTTTTTTTTGACTAATTCAACTTAAACAACCTACAGCTCCCAAAAATGTACATTTATTCTGTATATGAAATATGGTGAAGTCGAGTAGACAACTAAGCTTATAACATCTGACTGTCCAACTTTGAGGATGAAACAGATTGTATCCTTAGGGGCTCTGTGGAGTAGAGGAGAAATCGTAGAACAAGACATCATCCGAAGTATCTTGTAGTTTTCATTAAAAATCTGAGAATTTATTGAAGAGGGATGACCTGTGCAAGAGAGTGAACATTAAGCTTCATACCTGAAAAGCACCACAAGGACTCAAACCATGGCCTTCCTCTAAATAAAAGAAATGAATTACTTAGAATTTTTGCAACATTAAATTTTTGCAACATTTTTGAAAGAAGTTAATAATTTTAAAGAGCTGTTATTGCTTTATTTGTTACAATAACTTCGTACTTTATGAAATCAAGTTTTAAGATGCTACACACCGGTTTGAGTTAATTAATATTCACATTTCATCAAAATTTTAAAGTATTCGTTGAAATATATACAGATACGTGTACAATTCTTTAGGTATAAACATTTATTCATACGACTAGACTAACTTACTTACATCTCAGGGTAAGACTTTGCTTTTCCATCGACATCTCACCTTACGTTTCGATCTCCCACAGGGTGTCTCCAGTCTATTCGTTCACATTCTGTGCAGATCTATTTCCTCTACGTCAGCCATATATTTTTCGCCCTTCCTAGAGTCCATCAAACATTCTCTCAACATGTCACACTCAAAGCAGTCTCAGAACTATAAAAAATAGAAAGTTGAATTCCCGAGTCAGAATATAAAATGATCAAATTTATGTAAAAGTTAATTTATGTAAATAATCAATTTTCCTATTTTAAGTAAATAATCTTCATCTAAAAAGTTTTCATAATCAATCTTTAAGCACTTAAAATGAATTTTTAAAAGTTAAATTTCCTTTCTCTAACATTTCTCACCAGATTCAGAAATACCAACCTTAGATTTCTTAAAGTTTTGTTTTTTTCTTTGAAAGGACAATCAATGTCTCGTGAAATAAATATTCCCAGTAGGAAAATTGAATGGAACAAATTGCAGACAAATGGAGTAACTTAATTTAAATCAGCCTTTTCTTCGCTAGAAAACTTTGGCTGAATTAAGTTTATAAGTCATTTCCATCGTTAAAAGTTCTGTCACGTATTGTTTCTTCGTTCCCTTTATGGGTTAACTGATTGATTCAATAGAAAATAGAAAATATTCAAAAGCTGTTTAGGTAATTTCTATATTGGAACTGTAGCAGTCAAGGACGTCACTACGGTGAGCATGATTTGTCCATTAAATCTGATATAACTAATACATACACTTGTGAAATATTATGAAATCCTACATTCAAGACATGTTATACCATGTTTAAACTTGAAACCTGTATTATACTATACCCATCAACTTATATTTTCTTGGTGTTTTAAGTCGAAAAACCTGTAGGTCATCATCGCCTAAAGAAAAAAGAGAAAGACTATAAAAATTCCTAGCCCCCCCCCCACAAATACTCTAATAAAATCAGGGTCGGAAGTGAACAAGATTTGGTAAAGGTAAACTTTAAAGTACTGTCATTTATTTATCAAAAAATATAAAGGTTAGTATTACCACATGCATAATTAGAATCTGACAATGTAGACTTCATTTAGAAAACTTAAAATACAACTTATGCAATATGGATACCAATTAATTATGAACAAGTGATATACATTAAAAAAAAAAATGATGATGTTTGATAATGCCTGAATAATGGGCGAAAAGACGAACCAACAGGAAAAATGAAAAAGAGAAAAAAAGAAGGACATTGAGCAGAAAAAACAAAGTTAAATAAGTTAATAGTAAATAATGATTAAAATTGGGGAATTAAGAAAAAAAAGTAATTGAATAAAGAAAATTAAAATGCTTACTGTAATTCACTTCCACGTTTTATTCATATACAATCACTTGTTATTTTCAAAGATTTACAAAATGATTGTTTGTTTACGTTTGAAGGTTAAACATGTTTCAAATGTTTTTCCTGACATTTATTTTTAAATGAATCAGTCTTTAAAGTTAATAACTGAGCGCTGCATAAACCTTATTTACTATTGTACAAATACAACTTTGCACAGTTAATCCGACTGTGGCTTTGTTAGAACAAAGCAGTAATTGTATCGTCAGTACGTGACGAGGAGTAGCCACAGCATCATGTAATTTTGGTGAATTATATGTGCCGTAGAGGGTATTATACGCAAATAAATGTAAGGTGTAAATTGTGGTGTATATTTATGGGTAATAAAGATATAATTTGTCCAATAGTATAATAATTATTAAAAGTACTATATGCCCATACATGTAATAATTAAACCATAGACTTTACGGTCATAATTTAACTAATTATAAAATAATAAAATATATTCCTTGGCGTAGGTATTAATTCAAAAAAATAGAAAGAGGAGGGCCTTTTTAAGTACCAAGATATAATTCATCCGTATCTTATTCTACTTACACTAGACAGTTTTTAATCACACTTAAAATAATAAAATATGTATGAGTTCAGTGTTTATAATGGAAGTTCAATAAAGTGACATGTTTAACAGTGACTATATTACCGTATACCCTTCTAATATTTTAGATATTACCCATCAGCATATTCTGGATATTACATTATAAATCATAAAGCCCGCGTGTACAACAAACATTTCTGAAAATTTTAAGGTAACTTTAATTTCGAAGCTAATAAATTCTCCAAAAAATTGCTTTCATGACTAAAGTTATTTATATCTTATAAATCAATTTTAATGTTATGAAACACGATACCACTTTATTAAAACAAAAGTTATATAATATATGTCATTGTTTAATTAATACAGATTACACAATAAATAATACTGTATTTTGTCGATTCTGTACTTATATTTAAAGTAATTATTTATATTGTTGTTACAGATAGTTAGGTCTAACAAATTAATTTACTATTAAATTAAACACAATATTAAAATTCAAATATACACATGATTTGGTTATTGATATAAACATGATTGTAGTTCATAAACTATTAATTAATTAATATAAATCATAGATCCTCATACGCTCATTCTGAAATAGTAATGAGAATATAGACTGAGACAGTGGTTGTGACACATTGTCTTTACCAAGGATAGTACGCAGTAGGTGAGCGAAATGAATAGTATCGCGTTCCGCCAACTCGGCTGTCTCTTACTTTTTTCACAAGGCGAAGTGAGGACTTTAACAGACTTTAACATTTTAAATAAATGATGGTTGACTTGAGCGGAATATGACGGAGTTCGTATTATGAATAATTGAAATTGTGTGCGTTAGTGTTAAAAACTCAATTGATCTATAAAGATTTCGTCGCTGTTGTGGTCATATGACTAAAATAAAACATTTTATGCATTTCAAATGAGATACATTAAATGAGGCATCATTAGAGATAAAAATAAAGAAAAAAATTTGTATATTGCGACGGTTTGGAAAAAGCCAAACGTCTCAAGTACATTTAAAACAAGTTAAATTCCCGCGATAAAGCATAGTGGATGAGGGACGAGGGGGAGCGATGACGTCACGGCAACAGGTGTCGAACACTGCATGTTGAATCGTGTACAATCGTTCTGTCTGGTTTCTTATTTTATTAAAATATTAAATTATTAAAATAAATTAATGTACAGTAGAATCAACCGATTAAGAATATCAAAGAATAAATTTAAAAGTTATTAAAACAAAAAAGTTATTCAAGTTTTTATAGGAGCTCAAAAACCTAAAATTTGGAAAATACTTAAATTCAAAATTCAAAAAACGTAGAGTCATAACTCAGAGGGGAACTAATAATAATCATAAATAAAAAATATGAATTAATAATAATTAACAGGTGAGAATGGACTTAGAAAGTCATTCTTGGGGAGTTTTTTGGAATTTTTGAGTTGAAGGGGGGATCATTTAAAAAATAATAATAAGTACTATTGTAGAGACCACAATAGGGCACAATAATATGTACTTAGAATCAAATTTGAGAATAAAATAAGGGAGATATAATAATTACAAAACGTAAAACTTCAAAGCCCAAAAGCGGGTAAATTAAACGTTAAAGGGGAAAAGTAACAAGATAATTATATGTATCTAGTAAGTAAAATTGTAAAACATCAAAGCAGAAGTAATAATATATAATGGGGGGGTTTTCATGAACATAAACTCATACGACACAAACTCAAGGACTTCAAAGACGAATAACTCGACAACCAAACGAGTAATGTAAAAAGTACAAACATAGTTTTTCGTCGTAGTAGAAGAGGAACAAGATTTCGTCAAAAGAATTTTGAGAAAGGACTTATCTCAAAATTTGAAAAGGAGAAAAATCAAATTTCGGGAAAAGGGCGATAACTCGCGAACGAAGCGTAGTAGAGCGATGAATCAAGTTCCACAAGACCCACAAGATGGAAAGGAAGAAGAATCCGAAAGGAACTTTAAAATCGGTTCGAGCGTTCGAAAGTTATAGCGAGTTGAACGAAAAAACGTCAAAAGTAGAGATTTTCATGCAAAAACATGAAAAGTTGCGCGCGCATCTTCAAGCGGAGTCTAAAGTCAGAAACATCATGTTGCCAACTTGGATCAAAGATAACGTTAAAGAAAAAATACTATAAATTATTAATTAAAAGGTGTTTTAATTAATAATAAAGGGAGAAAACTATTCATTAGTCAAAAAATAGGACTAATAAAATATATAGTGTAATTATTTCAGACCAAAAGGGCCTGAAAACACATAATATATGGAAAATACCTTTTTCCCAAAAAGGGAGGAAAATTGGCTCCAGAAAAGTGGATTAATTCCCACTGACAGGGAGACCGAGATTTAACCGTCGAAAGACGGTTACTTTTGATTTGGAATCGACGCTGAAAGGACGTTTCTTCTGCAACCGACTCTGAGCTGAGAGGAAGATTCAACTGTCACTCTACTAATTGGACTTAGAATAATTTCAACTTTAATCGATCTTCAAGGCGACTTAGAAGAATTCGATACCAGCGTTCAACTACATAGCAGCTTACAGACTCTGGATAGAAACATCACAACAACATCATCCTAACTATACAACAAATTCCAAATCCAACTAGAACTTCTATTAAAGTGTGAAGGTATCTTATACTTAAGGAATAATTCGCAAATATTAACTTCTTTTTAAATATAACGTCATTAGGGGAATTATTAAAAATTAAATTCATTTTAAACCTCTGCTTTGGTGTTGAAAATAATTAATAATTTAAATACGACTTTTTCAGTACAGGAAAAACTGTTTGTGGTTCTGTCTGAAAAGTCAAGCGTTGTTATTTTGTTTAAGATATAGAAAATATTACATTAATTAATTTTGTCAAATAAATAAATAGTTGTGTTATTGTTCAATTAAATTGTTTGGTGTGATTAAGAAAGTTTTGAATATATAATTTTTCTGTGCAAAAGAGAAAATAATATACAAATAATTCATTTCTAAATTTTGTTGTGTTTTTAATATATATCCATTCTGTGTATGCTATTAACCTTGTTTTAACATAAATTTTATATATGTGCTCTGGTAATATAATTTGAAAATTTTAAAAGTTATCATCAGAACTTAAGAGCCGATTTCTCCCAAAAGGCACGACCTTGGAGAGAGAGAGTTAATCTTAAAAGAGTTAAATAATCGAGCATTGAGATAAAATTCAGGGAATTTTGCGTTAATTAAAATTTAGTAAGTTTATGAGGACAAGCTCATACTTATTAGAGCCAAGAGTTGCAAAATCTTTGATTTAAAAAAGTAAAAGTGAGCACCTTGGCCTTGCCCGCGCCTGCTCTGAAAATAAAGGTGGTTCGCCCAGTCGGTGGTGATCGTACAGCGAGTTTAAGAGTTCGTGATAATAGTGTTCCAAAAAAGGGAACAAGAATCTTAAATTCGTGAAGTCAGACAAAGAGAGACGCAGCGCGGCAAGTGGCGCCCAATAGCGTGGAGCACGAAAAAGCAAAGTTTTGGAACAAATTTTCAAAATTTTGAATTTTTTAGTGTTTCATACGAACGAGAATATCTTAAGTTCTGATATAATTTATATGTACATGTGTGTTAGAAATAAGTTGTGCTGGTAATTACAACGATAAATATACTAAATTGCAAAAATAATAATAATTAAAAGTAGAGTCCAAATTAAACCGAAATTTAAATTTTTTAATTAAATAAACCAAGTGAATAAGTGAAGTGAAAATGGGACCAGCGAAAGATCCAGCAAAACAGGAGGGTTCAAAGGAACAGGAGACGGAAATGCAGAAAATGGTGAGGTACCTGAACCAAATGGAGGATAGAAGAAAGCAAGAGAGGGAACAGGACAAAGCGGAACAACTGAAAAAAGAAAAGGATAAGGAAGACGAGGACAAATTAAGAAGATTAGAAGAAAGAATCGAGAGAAACCAGGAGAAGGAAGAGATGGAGGCCAAGCAGTTGAAAAGAGAGGAAGAGCAGGAAGCCAAGCGGAAGCAGGAGAGAGAGGAGATGGAGGCCAAGCAGTTGAAAAGAGAAGAAGAGCTGGAAGCCAAGCAGAAACGAGAGAGATAAGAATTGGAAGCAAGATGGAAGCAAGAAAGAGAAGAAGCAGAAGCCAAGAGAATAAAGAGGGAGGAAGAAATGGAGACAAAACGGATCCAAAGGGAAGACGCCCGTAAACAGGAAATAGGGAAATATATGGAGGAAATTAAGGAATCTATAGATAGTAATATGGCCGAAAATACGAGACGAATAGAAACTTGTGAAGAAAAAGTGGAAGAGTGCGTAGGGGAAATTAAAAAAATGACGGACGATTTAAAGGAACAGGGAAAGTCGACCAAAGAAATTGGGGAGAAAGTTAAAAAGTTAGAAGTTAAAATTAGGGAAGTAGCCAAAATTAAAGAAACCGGTGGAAACGCTAAAAATATAATTTATTTAGATAGGGCAAATTTAGAATCAAAAACTGTAGAATTTTGGGGAAATTCAAGAGATAATCCTGTGCAATTTTTAAAACAAATTGAGGAAGTGTTTCAAGAAGTAAATCCGGTTATGGAAGAAAGTGATAAATTGAAAGTAGTGGAGAAAAAATTGAAAGGAGCTGCCATGGAGTGGTGGGAAATAATCAAGCGAGATACAGAAGAATATAGCCAGTTTAAATTGTTATTTTTAGAGCATTATTGGGGTTATCAAACGCAACAAGTAGTTAGGAATCAGATAGAAAACCATAGATATAATCCTAACGGAAATATGAGTAGGGTCGATTATTTTTGTAAAATGGTGCGAAAGGCCGAATATTTGGAACCCAAAATTCCGGAAGAGTTCCTTATATACCAACTAATGAGGCATTTTGATCAAAAAGTTCAATTAGCGTGTATTGGTAGGGCTAGTGAGCATTTGGAGGACGCCATTAAGTTTTTGAGGACAATAGAAAACGTAGACGGAATGACGAGAGAAGTTCGCCGACCAGATAGTTTCGAAAGGAGGGACGGACCACAAAGAGATCAAAATTTCAGGCAAAGGAATCAAGACTACTCAAAACCATCCCAAAACCCTAACCCTCGATCCTATGGTCAAACCCAGAATAAACCTCAACCACAGATACCTCAAAACCCTGGTCCTTCAAACCAAAAATTCCCGCCCAAGTTCACAAAAAACTAAAATACGAGATCTCAAGGCAAAATTTTTGGCAGAAAAAGGATAATACAAACGGAATTGAGATCGACGATAAAACCAAATTTAGCAAACATAAAAGGGGGGATCTGAAAATAAATAAAATTAAATTGGGGATTTTAAATACCGAAATTAAGAGATTTAATGGAGGAAAGAGATAATAAAATTTTAAATAGTGAAGTTTACGAAAAATGTCCGGAAATAGGGATAGAAATCGAAAATATAAAAGTAAATATGTCCATTGACACCGGAGCTCAAATGTCCTGTGTTCAAGAGGATTTTTATAAAAATGTGCTTAAAAATAGGAACGATAAAATCATGGAATTACCAGTTGTAAATACGGAAATGGTGACAGCGATAAAAAGCCAGCGACAGAAGATTAAATTACAGGCATTATTGGAGATTAGAATAAATAACCAATCAATAAGAGGGGTATTTATGGTGGTACCAAAGCTAGAAAGCAAAATGATAATGGGTTGTGATTTAATGTGCAAATATCGAAGTCGAATTAATATGGAAAAGGGTTTCCTACAACTGGTAAAGGAAAATGAATTTATTGTTGTAGATTTTCTTAAAGAAAATAAATCAAGATTGAGCAATAGAGACGTGCAGAACGAACATCAAGATGGCGGCGAAACCGGTAAAATGGTAGAGTCGTCAGCTGCGAATAAAGGAGGCTCAAATTCGTATAAGCGAGTATCAGGGGCTTATACGTTGTCTACCAAAATGCCGGTAGACATAAAACCAAAAGCAAAGGACGTGTCTAGACCGAGTAGTGACAAATCAGAAAGTGGTCAAAAGCGGAGGAGCAAGTTAAGTGCAAGGAATGAATCGACGAAGAGGAAAAATGCAAATTTTAAAAATGATGAAGGGCTGTTAAAAGCGTGGGATAAAGGTAACCAAATAATTAATAAAGATAAAGGGCTGAAAGAAGCGGAGATTAAAGGAAATAAATAGTGGGCCAGAGGCCATAATCTACGAAAATAATAGTGGGCCAGAGGCCATAATCGAAGAAAATAATAAAATAATAAATTACGACGAAAATTTGCAAAATAACTCCGAAAACGATTCAGAACTTACACAAGACAGATTCGACGCCAGAGACGGGAGTGATTGGAGAGCTATAATACAAATGGCGGATCCGGAAAGAAGACAAAATGGACGAAATTTAATATATCGAAGGAAGAAAGTTAAGTTCAAAACTTCTACGAAGTGTAAAGTAAAAGGAGGACGGCCCAAGGTGAAATATAAAAGGAAAGAAGAGTTTCAAGTATAAGTTGTAATGTTTAAAAGTTGTAATATGTAAAGTGTAGAAGCGAGTGAGGTAAAAAGGAAATAACGGACTGTCAGCTGATTTAAAGAATGTAGCCTAGGTCAGTGAATAACAGGAAAAGTCCCGAATAAATTACCAAGTGTACAAGGTCAGGAGCATAGCGGTAGCACGCATCTGCAGGCCGCACCTGAATAAACAAAGTATAGACGAGGAGGTGAAGGGGAGAACCGGACGTCAATCAACCAATATTGACAGACTGCGTGTTCAACAAATTAGCCGAGGGGGGTAGGAATGAATAGATGTTTAAATGTGTACTGTTTTGTTTTTTATTAAAGGGAGATTTCCGATAGCATAAATATTTTTTCTTTTTAACTGCAATTAGGATAGTAAACGTTGTAGTTACCAAATATTTTATATATGTATAAGACATAGTATTAAATTCAACCAAAGCAGATAATTGTAATCATATAAGACGAATTATTCCTTATATAAATGTAATATGTCTTGTGTGTGATAATGTGTTTATTTACAGCAAGGACGTTTAGATGAAACGGCTGTAATGGACTAAAATGAACGCTTAAGCAAATTTGTATGTATACTATAATGAATAAAATGTGTTTTGAATATATAAATATTATACTATAATGAATAAAATGTGTTTTGAGTATATCAATATATGAAATGATGGAGGAGATGTTTGTTTAAATATAAATATATGTGTTTATATAAATTGTTAGGTTAATATGTCAAATTTTATGATGATGATTAATAGAGATGATAAATAAATAGTTAATATGAAATGTAATATGTCAAAAAAGGGGTTTAATACTAAAATTTTAGTTTTTTAAAAAATGAAAAAATAGGAATTTTTCATTTTAACCGAAAATTTTAGTTCAAAGGGGGGATTTTGCGACGGTTTGGAAAAAGCCAAACGTCTCAAGTCCATTTAAAACAAGTTAAATTCCCGCGATAAAGCATAGTGGATGAGGGACGAGGGGGAGCGATGACGTCACGGCAACAGGTGTCGAACACTGCATGTTGAATCGTGTACAATCGTTCTGTCTGGTTTCTTATTTTATTAAAATATTAAATTATTAAAATAAATTAATGTACAGTAGAATCAACCGATTAAGAATATCAAAGAATAAATTTAAAAGTAATTAAAACAAAAAAGTTATTCAAGTTTTTATAGGGGCTCAAAAACCTAAAATTTGGAAAATACTTAAATTCAAAATTCAAAAAACGTAGAGTCATAACTCAGAGGGGAACTAATAATAATCATAAATAAAAAATATGAATTAATAATAATTAACAGGTGAGAATGGACTTAGAAAGTCATTCTTGGGGAGTTTTTTGGAATTTTTGAGTTGAAGGGGGGATCATTTAAAAAATAATAATAAGTACTATTGTAGAGACCACAATAGGGCACAATAATATGTACTTAGAATCAAATTTGAAATTAAAATAAGGGAGATATAATAATTACAAAACGTAAAACTTCAAAGCCCAAAAGCGGGTAAATTAAACGTTAAAGGGGTAAAGTTAAATGATAATTATAGATATATAGTAAGTAAAATTGTAAAACACCAAAGCAGAAGTAATAATATATAATGGGGGGGTTTTTATGAACATAAACTCATACGACACAAACTTAAGGACTTCAAAGGCGAATAACTCGACAACCAAACGAGTTATGTAAAAAGTAAAAACATAGTTTTTCGTCGTAGTAGAAGAGGAACAAGATTTCGTCAAAAGAATTTTGAGAAAGGACTTATCTCAAAATTTGAAAAGGAGAAAAATCAAATTTCGGGAAAAGGGCGATAACTCGCGAATGAAGCGTAGTAGAGCGATGAATCAAGTTCCACAAGACCCACAAGATGGAAAGGAAGAAGAATCCGAAAGGAACTTTAAAATCGGTTCGAGCGTTCGAAAGTTATAGCGAGTTGAACGAAAAAACGTCAAAAGTAGAGATTTTCATGCAAAAACATGAAAAGTTGCGCGCGCATCTTCAAGCGGAGTCTAAAGTCAGAAACATCATGTTGCCAACTTGGATCAAAGATAACGTTAAAGAAAAAATACTATAAATTATTAATTAAAAGGTGTTTTAATTAATAATAAAGGGAGAAAACTATTCATTAGTCAAAAAATAGGACTAATAAAATATATAGTGTAATTATTTCAGACCAAAAGGGCCTGAAAACACATAATATATGGAAAATACCTTTTTCCCAAAAAGGGAGGAAAATTGGCTCCAGAAAAGTGGATTAATTCCCACTGACAGGGAGACCGAGATTTAACCGTCGAAAGACGGTTACTTTTGATTTGGAATCGACGCTGAAAGGACGTTTCTTCTGCAACCGACTCTGAGCTGAGAGGAAGATTCAACTGTCACTCTACTAATTGGACTTAGAATAATTTCAACTTTAATCGATCTTCAAGGCGACTTAGAAGAATTCGATACCAGCGTTCAACTACATAGCAGCTTACAGACTCTGGATAGAAACATCACAACAACATCATCCTAACTATACAACAAATTCCAAATCCAACTAGAACTTCTATTAAAGTGTGAAGGTATCTTATACTTAAGGAATAATTCGCAAATATTAACTTCTTTTTAAATATAACGTCATTAGGGGAATTATTAAAAATTAAATTCATTTTAAACCTCTGCTTTGGTGTTGAAAATAATTAATAATTTAAATACGACTTTTTCAGTACAGGAAAAACTGTTTGTGGTTCTGTCTGAAAAGTCAAGCGTTGTTATTTTGTTTAAGATATAGAAAATATTACATTAATTAATTTTGTCAAATAAATAAATAGTTGTGTTATTGTTCAATTAAATTGTTTGGTGTGATTAAGAAAGTTTTGAATATATAATTTTTCTGTGCAAAAGAGAAAATAATATACAAATAATTCATTTCTAAATTTTGTTGTGTTTTTAATATATATCCATTCTGTGTATGCTATTAACCTTGTTTTAACATAAATTTTATATATGTGCTCTGGTAATATAATTTGAAAATTTTAAAAGTTATCATCAGAACTTAAGAGCCGATTTCTCCCAAAAGGCACGACCTTGGAGAGAGAGAGAGTTAATCTTAAAAGGGTTAAATAATCGAGCATTGAGATAAAATTCAGGGAATTTTGCGTTAATTAAAATTTAGTAAGTTTATGAGGACAAGCTCATACTTATTAGAGCCAAGAGTTGCAAAATCTTTGATTTAAAAAAGTAAAAGTGAGCACCTTGGCCTTGCCCGCGCCTGCTCTGAAAAGAAAGGTGGTTCGCCCAGTCGGTGGTGATTGTACAGCGAGTTTAAGAGTTCGTGATAATAGTGTTCCAAAAAAGCGAACAAGAATCTTAAATTCGTGAAGTCAGACAAAGAGAGTCGCAGCGCGGCAATATGTACATAGGTCTGGAAAAGTCTCGTTTTTATGTGTCGATCATTTCGTGTGTGTGTGTGTGTTTTTTTTTTTTTTTTTTTTACCATGTCATTAGAACTACATAAAATATTGAGTGAATAATTTGTATATACGTTATGTAACCTTTCACCAGCATACCAGAAAACCAAGACTTTACTTTGTAAATTATAAAAATGACCCACGTTTAAAATATTTACTATCGAATATATCGAAACCATCAACATTACAATACATTTGCAAGAGAAAACAGATTTTCCTCTTTTAACGGAAAACATTTTTTTTTAAATCTTCTGTCTGTAAGTTGAAAGATAGCAGATTTGTAGGCAAAAATATTGTAAACATAATTTCTTGATAATTAATTTTCTACAAGACCCTAGATTAGCCTAAACTAAAATAATATGGAATTATGATAATTGTTAATAATAATATTATGTTAACATTTTAATTGCTCCCTAAATTTAAAATGTAAAAGTAAAGTTGTTGTTTTCTGGTATACTTTTAAAATGTTAAATTATGAGTATTAGAAATCTTCACTCTATATTTTCGTTACTTTCAAAGATAAACTGTTTTCCTGTGAACACTTTATATTTATATTATCTTAAATACGTGAGCTCATTATATTATATATATTTTTTCTTATTTTAATTTTTTAAATCAGTTCCCGAAATATCTCCGTGTAATTTTTGAATTACCCTTTTTTTTACACAGATACACAAATATTTGGACGCAAATAAGACAAAAATATGAGTAGGATAACGGAAGGAAATATTAACACCAATAACTGGGTTCTAAACTTGTGGTTAAAGGTTTCACAAACTAGTCATACCTTAGCCAATTGTGTCACGCCTCTCTTTCATTATATATTTATAAAATTCTGTATCTCTACGGAAACCGATATATTTAAAGCATTAATTGGGGAAATTATTATTAAAATTGTTATCGAATTTATTTAAGTTTATTTCTGTAAAATAAATCAGTATTAATTAAGTGTATAAGAGGCTTTATTCTCTCAAAAGTCTTTATTTTGAGACTCCTCTTCACGATAAGTAATTTGTAGAAAAAATCGTATAATTGGTGATTAAGGAATATCATCATCGCCGACGTAAAATATAATAAATCCCAATTAATAATTAAGTACATCATAAGTACAAGATAGAAATCGCCATTAAAACTTCATTATAAAATAATTTTATCTCAGAGAGAGCGGAAAATAATCTTAAAAACTGTAAAACTTCGATAAAGATTGGAAAATCCCATGTTTTTTTATAACGACAAAGAGAAGTTAGACAAGAAGAATACGTAGTTATAAGAAAAATATTCTGTCTTAGAAAAACAAACTTATTTTAAAATTAAATTTACACATGTTTATAAGAAGTAGTATTTATAAAAGTTTTGTATTGAAAACAAAGAATATGTTATTTTGTAAAATGTTAATTTAAAAAAAATAATATAATTTTATGTAAATTCTTTTCATGATTATGTTCTTTTTTAGCCCTTCTATAATTCTTTCTCTTAATTATTTTTTTATGACTTTTAAATTGTAAATGCTGAAATATGTTGTAAATAGTGTAACAGGATCAATATCACATTCGGGCTTCCGATTGAATCATTGAACCTGTCACTCTACCGGTTACCAATCTGTGAAATCGTTCATCATGGGTCTCCACCATTCTATTATGTAACTAGCCTTTTCCCTAGATGTGCTAGCCGTCTGAGCCTTATTTATTTGGTTATTTTGATCAACTCAAGCTGATTACGACTCCTTTTTATATGTTTTTCTTTCATACACCGCAATCGAAGTTATGGAATAAATACTATTCCTAAGTCTCAAGTCTTCTCTTATTTTCCCTTGTTAATATAGAGGTCTCCACTCCATAGGTCTTGTTAATATTTCATAAATGCCTAGCTTTGTTATTCCAGACAATGACTATGATATTAATAGCTTTCGAAATGTAAAATAACTCATTTAGGTTTTATTATTCATAAAAGTTTCAATTTCATTGTTATTATCTGTCCGAATTTGTGTAAGATATTAAGATTTGTAATTTTTTAATTGGAAAATCTAATCTTATGTTCATCCTGGGAGTAACAAAATCTTTTTGTTAAAACTTTTGATTTTGTTTGTATTAAAAACTTTCGTTCGGAGCGCAGGCTACTAATATATGCTCTTTGTAGTTGCTGTCTTTGTCGAGAAAGTGATGGTTCACTAGTCTCAGCGAGTAAGCTAGAAACTGAGCTCGAACCAAACGCTCCATAAACAATACGAATTGCAGAATTATGTACGGCATCAAGTTTCTTAATGGTTCATCATCTAGCGAATAAGTAAACTGTGGAGCCATAATTATTCCGCAATCGAAAGGACGGTAAAATCGCAACATACAAGTACTATCGGCTCCTCACCCTGAGTGTTTTATAACACCATGTTTTCAGGTCAGATGAATATGGAATTAAAGAGAGTCTTCAGTCAAATAATAGGTGTGCGTGCGCGCGCGCGTGTGTGTGTGTGTGTGTGACGGTCCAAAAACCCGATCTAAAAGGAGAATTCTGAAAAACTCAAAATTTCAAAAATTCCAGTAAAATTGACCAAAAGTTGTAGAAATAAGAGTAATAATTAGATTCAGTATAGGGAAATGTAATGTAACTAGTCAAGGCTTGCAGCGACGTAGGTTTGTACGGACATGAAAGGCCGAGATTTCCGGTCTCAACATTTAAAGCTCCATAAGAGTACATGTAAAATTTTCAAAATTCGAGTTTAACTATAAAAATAATGTCTTCTTGTAGAGTAATTAAAATAGAACAAATAATAATAATAAAACAAAACTGTAAAATAAATATTTAAAAAGGTTATAGTCGATAGAAAGAGGTGTAAAACGAAAAAGTAATAATAAAGTAATGTGTTCATAAGACCAATTAATAATAATATTAATTAACCCAAATTAAAAATATTAATTTTACATAATAAAATAAAAAGGATAAAGAAAACCAAATAGGAAGAAAGTGTCATAACTCGGGAACCAAAGAAGCCAGGAAGAAGAGGGGAACGGTTTTGAGACTTTTGGAATAAGATGAACAATAATCCAAAAAAAAATTTTAAGATTTCCAAAAATAACGAAAGTGAAATTGGAAAATTCACGAAATCTTAAAGTCACCATAACTCAAGAAAGGAAGGTTGCACAGGTTCAAATAAAGTTTGGACAGAACAGGAAGAAAGGGGCTTCAAACTGAGCCAATTCAAAAGAAGATCGAGCGAAGCGAACGTGAATTATGGCGAGTTGAAGAAATCAACGGTAGAAACTTCAATTTTCAGGTTGTCGCAGGAATTGAACGACCAAGCGATGACGTATCTTGCTACGCGGAGTGGGGAAGGCCTACCACCAAAAAGGCAATATACAAGAAAATCTAAACATTGAAATAAACTAAAAGAAAAAGAAAAATATATTAAAAACAATAGAGACAGAGTAGGAATAATTACATAAGCTATGAATAGTTAAAAAACGTACTAACTAAGCAGTAAAATCAAAATAAATGAAAGAAAAATGAAATTAGAAATTATGTAAAAGTTGGCTATCGTGTATAGTTTAGAAATTTGAGATCTAAATTGAACCAAGTTAGATCATCAGTTTTGTTCTTATTTCAAGGAAGAAACCACGTTTCTAAATTAAAAATCTTAGTAAAATCGGGAATAAATAAAATCATAAAAGGAAATATGCGAAAAGAAATAATTAATTAAAATAAAGTCATTATCAATATTGGAAAATTTCAAATCTATTTAAAGGAAACAGATTGGTCAAATATAAAATTAAAATTTCATATTTATTAAAAAGTAATTTACATTGTTTAGAATTTTAAGTTTAGTAGGATAAGTATAGAATTAAGTGTATATCAGTTTGTTGATAGAAATAACGTTTAGATTTCATATGTTAGAATAAGTCAACGCAAGTGGTAATGATTTTAAAGAAATAAGGTCAAGTAGTATTTAACATTCCAATCTAAATTTTGTATCAAAATTAATAAATCTGCTATTTTTTTAAACTTGTTGTGTATTTTTAAAATATCCTTTATGCAGTAAATTTCATTTTGAAAAAAGAAATCAAGTGCTCTAAAGCAAATTAAAATAATTAAAGTAAAGACAATTTTTATTTGGGTGAGATAACAAGAGCTCCAAAAGGCACACCTTTAAGATAGAGTCTGAGGAAACATAAGATAAGGTAAGACATATATAGATAATTGAAATTATTTTTTGCAATTTGTTAGAATAAGAATTTTCAGAATATTTGTACTACTTAAATAAATCAGTGTACAGTATTTTAAGAATTTAATAGGGGAGTTAGGGTATAGGCTACGAAGTAATAAATTCTCTACCTTTCTCAATTATTAAATTCTTACGTTCGATCGGTGTAACTTAGCGACCAAAAAAGGGGTTTCTCGCAAAATATAAATTAATCCAAACTTACGCCGTACAGCGTAGTGTGTGTATGTGTATTTGTGAGTGTTTGTGTGTGTGTGTGTGTGTGTGTGTGTGTATATATATTATGTGTGCGAGCGTGCGTGCGTGTGTTTTACACTGATTGTTGTAATGTATATAATCGTATTTCAATTTTTGTGTTTCACATAAACTTCTAAATGGTTTGTGCCACAATAATTTGTTTAAATTTTGTTCACTATAATTATCTTATTTCCTTTCTCCGTGTACAATATTGTAAATAAATTCTTTTATCCGAGGCAAAAGTGTATATAAAAAGAACAATATATAAAATTCCCTGAAGAAATACAAATTATTTGTGATTCTGAATATCGACTGTTTTGTAGGCTACACAAGTCTCACATAATGAAACTGCACAAACTAACTCTTTCAACAACACATGCAGTGAGCCATGGAGATGCAGATGTGCACAATATACATGCTAATTTCTGTTCAATTAAACATCGCTTCGTCGTTGTAATAAAACAATAAACTGAGAACATTTTACTGTAATTAAATAACAGTACTAGTCGTGGCAACTCAATAAAATATTGAAAACAGTATAAAAAAAAGTTTGTCATGGTTTGGTTTTATAAAATAAATCGCCAACCGAAATTACTTTTAGATATGATTTGCTAATTTCTAACTCAAAAGCTTTAACATTTCACTAAATATTTTTGTAACAGTTTTCTTTTTATATATCATACAGTTGGTTTGATTTCTTTCACTATTTGATATTTACTGAGATGTTGTGAAATATGTTTGGAAATATGCATGAAATATATATTTTTGCCGTAATGTTCAATCACCCGTTAAACTTTGTATATGACATACCATATTAGGCCTATATATTAAGAAAAAAGTTCTTAAATTAATATATATTTTCGCGTATTTTCTCACCATTAAAAAACTTTGAATTAAAACAAGCATATAACAACTATCATACAATCTCTATTCCAATTTACAATATGATTGGGGGGGGGGTGACACAGAATAAAAGTTGTCGATTTTATCTTTCTTACTCAAAAAGCTGAAAAACCCTTGGTGGTTTGCATGGGATATGCTGATTAAAAATATGTAAGTTTACATCAAGCATCTTCATATAAAGACTACTTTACACACATAAAAACAGTCATTACCTATTTCAACCTGTACAGTATCCCTACAACACTAGAACATCTACAAGAATTGACATTTATTTCTAAATTACCGAACAGTATGTCAGCACTAAATGCGAACTATATTGCTCAGATGCTGGATCGAAATGATCCATCAGGACTGAGAGACATTGCCTATTGTCTATTACATTCGTGTAAAAGACTTGTAACACCATGGCTCTTCAGTATAGTCAGGTATCAGAAAACCTCCTCTGGTTTGTTTATAGATAGTAACTATATTAGATATATTCTAACTTATGTTGTTTTAAACTTATTAACAATTATTTCATAATTTAATATTTGTTATTATGATTTAATTGTGTGATTGTGTGTGTGTGTGCGCGCGCGCGTGTGTGTGTGTGTAAAATCGATAAGTAATTATATGTATACAAGTGTTAATAGATATTCTGACCGCTGTCACCATTCTATCTCAATCCCACTGAATTGTTAGTGTAACGAAGATAATTATGCATCCCAGTGAATTGTTAGTGTAACGAAGATAATTATGCATCCCTGTGAATTGTTAGTGTAACGAAGATAATTATGCTTAGTACAGTCAACTCTTTACCTACACACAGGCTTGGTACCCATGTAAGGATTGTATTCTGATCATTGTTTATCAGTATTTGTACTCTGTAATATTATAATGGAACATATATTATTTTCATTTCATGTGTTTATTTGTTTGTAACTTTGGATTTGGGTTACCTATAACTACGTCAACGAAAACCCTATATAATGACCACACATCCAGTGATCAAAAGTAGTCTAGACCTACAACGATCTATTCAGCTAATAATTTATTTTGTGTACTATATTTATAACTTTAAGCACCTTTTGTAAGACCACAAAACTAAATTTTAAGTCTATCAAATTGTGGTATTTAACGCGTGTTAGGGTGATGGGAAATCTGGTGGTCTCTTGGTAAGCCTATCTAAGGCACCACGTTTTACAAAATAGGTTCGGGGATCACTCGACACTTGAATATGATTACTTCTCACTATTAACCATACTGTTAAACAACCAGCTTTAATAATTTATTTGTGAATATTAATATAAACTAACCAAACAGAAATTTATGAAATAACATTAAACACGGATTTACCCCTACTAGTACCCCGTTGTCGACGTAAACAGCCTTACAGCCGTACAACTAGGAAATTTCCTCAATTACACTGGTCAAGTTGCTTTCGCGAAAACTCCGGACGCCACGTACAGAAAGTACATCGGGGTGACCCGGTCTTATGAGACCGCATTACAGATCTAAAAAGATTAAATAAATATCCCTAATGCAATCTCTAAACATTCAAACAAAAGTATGAGTCACCATATTTATATAAATTTTAATTTCAGTGTTATGAGTTAAAAGGTAAAAATTTGTTTTTATAGACGTAATAAAAACTGATTTCAGTTTATTGCGAGGTAATCCGATTTCAACTTGAACTTTGTATCTCGAGCAGAGTGAGTTGAGTGGGCTAGGTTAAATATATTTATTTAGCAGTTATTTTGATATTTTTTATTCGATTTAAAAAAAATTCCAGTATAGTTCTATATCATTATATATGGTGAGCAGATTATAGTCTCCTATACTAACTTCCATGTTTCTATCTTTATTTGTGTGGCCACTATCGTGCGTACTCACAGACAACACCGACGTCAGAGCCGACTGGAGGAGGTAATGTTAAAAATCACTTTGATTACCAAACTTACCCTATACATCTTATACTGTGTAAGTGGAAATGAAAAAAAAGAAGGTAGAATAACCCCCCTCTCCTCCCCAGCCCTTGAACACTCTAATAACGTCAGGGTTGAATAGAATAAGAGTTTGACAAAAGATGCCTGCTAGATAAAATGAAATAGAGGGAACTAACCCAAGATTACATGAACAAGGTGTAGATCCAGTTATGTTACTTCGGGATTGTCATGGTCGTACTCATTATAGTATTTAGGACTATGTAGCAATTAAAGTAAAGTGACAATGTAAAAATTAGTTCTAGACTTTTGAAAGTATTACGCCAAAATTGTGTACCTCTAATAAATTTATATTTAATATTCCTTACTCATTATCTCTGGAAAAGCTTGACCCAGGACTCAAAATTTGTATGTTTTATTCAGACAGGAAAATCCTTCGTAGGATCTACGGTGTGATTAACAAATAAGGACATTGGAGGATTAGAAGGAATACAAAATGTAGAAATCAAAATTACTGGAATGGCCAGGTCAGGTTCACAAGAAACAAGAGTTGCTCATCAAGTGTCTTTAAGAAAGTAAGAGGACGAAAGAAGCTCAGTGTAATGTGGGTGGAAGACGTAGGTATAATTGGACAGGTTTCATCTGACCTGTGGAGTTTGGGTGTGCAGTTGGTCTAGGCGTGGTCTAGGCGTCAGTAAGGTGGTGGGGGAAGCGGCCGCCTCAGTCTGTGTCGGGTGTTGGTACTAAAAACGATGTCTGCAAGACCGCTGGATCGGGGACAGTAGCCGGCGCTGACTGTTTCTCTAACAATGCCTCAGTCCCCACGCGGCCTCGAACTACAAACTTTACCTCCCCTCCACGCGCTGGTCACAGCTCAGATGAAACCTGTCCATTTATACCGACTTGAAAAGGATGGGGATTCGGAAGTAGAGTTGCTGAGAACCGAGGAGATTGGATGGCGGGTGTAGAAGGTCATGGCTGTACATTGACTGTAGTGCCGAGGAGGATGATTATGACTCCAATCTAATTCAATTTTATTCGTATACGAATAAAGGTAATTTTTTTGAAAACCTTCAGTTTATTTTGACGGTAAAGTTTGTACACTACTTTAAGAAACGACGAACTTTAAATCTTGTAGTTTAAAGTCTTGCTCTGATATAAGTTAGGTTATACAATAACATAATATAAAAATATTTTCTTCGAGTTACTTCTAATTTAAAGTCGGAGTAATAATATTAATGAAGTCTTGGCTCAGTTTCAGGTCCAACCAACCGTTAAGGCTCTATTACATAGCACATTATACGCTTTTATCTTTAAAGTTAGAAAGAGTTTTATACAGCAATATGCTTTTTAAATAATTTTATATTTACCTCTTTGTTTTATAATCTTTGTGGGGCTTATGATTGATGTAAACTTCTTACAATTATAATTTTTTTTGAAATAATTCAATATTGTTTACACACGCCCTATTAAATTATGTCAGTAACAGTGATGACAGGTCATGTAGTTGTTTTTATAAAAATAAAATCTATGTTGGCTAAGCTTTATTTCAAT
This sequence comes from Aphrophora alni, assembly GCA_963513935.1. Taxonomy (NCBI): domain Eukaryota; kingdom Metazoa; phylum Arthropoda; class Insecta; order Hemiptera; family Aphrophoridae; genus Aphrophora; species Aphrophora alni. The sequence goes on along the minus strand of OY740765.1, from coordinate 132,918,406 downwards.
TTAATGTAATTTATGAGAAACAATATTAGATTGGTAAAATTTAGAAGAATCTATCTTTTTAATTTTAGTTTTTAAATTTATATATAAAATATAATGTTGAAATTGATTATAAGATTGAAAATACTGTCACTTTTTAATATCCCTTTATTCAACACCCTTCAATCAGTCTCTCCCAATTTAACGCTAATTTTATAACGGCTACAAATTACTGCATAAATTTTCTCACTCACCCATTCTCAAAACTAACCAAAACTAATGATTTCTGTAGTGTATTTTGTCAAAAATCTTGTGTCAGAGTGTAAATGAGGTTTTTTTTTACATTTAAATGAGGGAATAAATTTGCTTCGCTTGTGCCGTAAATCATATTTGCTTAAAATCGAACTTCTTATTACGGCTATCAAAATTCGTTTGTTTTACATAGACTCTAAAATGATTAAAGTTTCTCAAAATTGACAACGGCGATTCCAATATTGGACATTTTCAGAGATTTTTTCTTACAACGGTCCAAGATTATTTACCCTAAGAAATTAAATTATGAATTAAAGAATTGATACTATAACTATGAAAAAATATTCAATATAGCTTTCGATTCTATCCTCAACCCCCCCCCCTTATATTTCAACACTTTTTTGTACATTATAGACTAACTTTAAGACATTTGAACATTTTTGAATTCAACGCCCACTCCCTCCAATTTTATAAATCAACTTAAAAGTTTAAAAAAAAAAATTTCATATACTATCATTAACGACTACCATTTTACTCTAAAAAGTATGACACAAATAGAAGTCAAAAATATTTGATAGTTTTCAAAATATTTCCATTATTTATTGAAGACATGGGGTGATTTTCTTATGGCAGCTACTTTAAAAAATCCTTAGGTATGTAAAAAATATCGCCATGAACCTAATTTATTTAAAACCGGGTTCATGCGTTTGGGTCGTAGATACAATGGACAGACTTCAATTCCAAAACAACTTTTTGGACTTATGGGACTTCGTACTTCGGATATATTCCCGAAAAACTCGACATCGAGTATTTGACCTCACAGCACTTTTCCAAAATAAAGGTGAGGATGGGGCAGTAAATACGTTGGAAATTTTAATAATGTCCAAACGTTAAAAAATTCTAATTGTGGCATTGTATAGGAGGAACGAGCGAGTACAAATGCTAATAAAAGGCTTTGTTTTGTTCACAATGAAATTCGATTCAGGTCATTGTGACTAAGCGATAAGATTGTTTCTGTCAACTCCTTACGTCACATATCGCCTGTCGGTTAACTGAAGGATTGCAAGTAGGGGTTCCAATAGTGAAGGATTAGGTCAATCAGAATACTCCATTTATTCACGTGACTTAAGCATCGCCTGTTAAATTCGTGAATAACCTAACCTACATAAGAGGTGGCCAAAGTTAACCCCCTCGTATTTAGGATTAATAATTTAAGTTTTTTTATCTTATGGCAGGTATGCATAAATTTTGAATTTAAAAAAAAAGTTTCAAGAAATGGCCAAAATAGATTTCAATAAAATCAGTAGTTAAAAACAGTAGAGACGAAATACGACTGGTAAATAGACGGACATGATTAAAACAAAATTATTGCACTCACAACTTGAAAACGGATATATCTGCAAAGTGGATATTTCGACGCATTACATAAATTTCGCTTTCCTACGTACATGTGGAAAAATAACACAATTCACTTTGCAATACCGTCATTATTAGTCTTGCTACACACAACGCTAGATTGTATGCCTAAGCTTTGTTGTTGCAATCTCTAAACTTCAATGTTATAGACGGAATAGTTTCTATTGTTCAATCGGTGTTCGGAAATAGTTTTCGCAGTAGACATAATATTTTTGAGATATTAAAAACAGGAAGACTTTGAAAAGCGTTATTGATGGAGATGAAAGTGCCATTGAATGTGACATTTATTTCTCACAGTAATTACTCAACGTTTCATTTAGCTTTGTTTGCGTAATACCAGAAGTAAAATAAGAGTAAGTTGTTCAACTCTCAATCAGAATTCGTTTCAACCAATGGCTGGAGAAATGTCTGTGTCTAATTTAAAAGTTAATCATAAAATTCACTATATCTAGATTCTCAACTATTATTATGGATTCTTTTACTACTCGAAGTAATCGCTCATTTTTGACTGAAGTTCGCGTTTCATCACCTCAGGATTCCCAAACGTAAATATCGTTGGTCGTCGTTGTTGTTGTCGTTGTCATCTGTACGTAAGTACGATAGCGATCGCAAAAATTAAGATATGGATCTTTCATACAAGGAACTATTATTTGTTCATATAGAACCTTATTAAAATTCAGAAAATTCGAATTAAAAAAATTCAAAATTACAGCAATTTTAAATAGGTTTTTTTTTTTAATCTCGTGTATTATTCAATTTATAACAAACTAAATTAGATATTTTTTTCATCTACGTTAGAGCCCACACGACGTCGATAATATATTGATATGCCTTGTGTAACAACTGTTTTAAACAAACTTGATCTACCATTACTATTTAATATTTCCTAAACTTCTACAAAACCAATTTGTGGGGATTACATTTAGAGGATATACTTGTAATACAAAGAAAATGGGTCTGGTTAAATAACAGAATGTCCCTCATCAACATGTTTATTTCTATTAACAAAATAGTCATCTTTCTCTATAGAATGTCATGCAATGAATTTTCCCATGTACTGATGACTATTTTTCATAACTTTCAGAATTATAAAAGTCTTTACAGATACATCCTGTTTTGATTTATTTGTCTATTAAATGTAGAATCTTCTGTAAAATCAAAACAATTAATAAATTTAAAATTTGTTTTATACATTTTTATGTAATGGTTACGTATGAAAATATTACACGAGTTGCATTTTTTATTTATTATTTTTTTTGTCTATCTTATATAACTTAATTTAATTCTCTCTCTGTTTTACAACAGAGTTATTCAGCTCTTGTTCCTGGTATGCCTTTATTAAATGTCTCAAAACTTACGATCTGTTAGGAATTATGATAGTTTTAGTTAGAAATATATTCTAAGTTCTTTTTAAGAAGCCAGAAGACGACAATTATTGTGACAGACCCTTGCAAACAAGGCAGACGTCATTGCTGCTTCAATGATATATAAACTCTTGGGTAGGAGGAAACTTGGCGAGTAAGAGCTTCCTATGAGTATTGAGACTTCAGACGAGCATCCACAAGAATTGCAAGCTAGGTGATCAAACTTCATGTATTAAGAAACATGCAATTGTTTCAGAGTCAGATAATTAAACTATAATATAGAATCAGATCTGCGAGTCACAATAATTAGTCATTATGGATTAATAGTAATAATAAGAATATTGTAGCATTATAATAAGATAGGAGATAGTCATTCTTATTAATAAAGGTTAATGAGTACTGAACCATTCTATTCGATTATATTGAAAATAAAGAACCTAGGTAGTCTAATGTTTGAATTCTAATAAATCTATATTACTTGTGTACATATACTTAGTAGAGAAAGAGAGAGTAATGTGATGGATAAAAAACTGCATGAGCCATTTTTTATGAAACTTACTATATGGGTATGTTTAGGCTGGATTTTAAAAAATAATTTTAAAATACGGTGAGCTTTTGTAAGGAAAAACACCTAAATTACGATTTTCTCAAAATGAGGTGTAACTATCTTCATCAAATTTTGCTCAACTGTAGCCTCAAAAACTCAAAAAGTATTCGTTACTGTATCTCCAAAAAATTATGATCTTTAGTTATCATTAAAAAAAAAAAAAAAAAACTACCGATTTTAATAAAATTTAATGAAATGTAATCATGTAATTTCATTGAATTTGATACAGATAATATTTATTTATTGTGTATCATATAACAATAAATATGATACACAATCATATTTATTGTGTATCACACTCATCATATTATTGTCTCCATGAGTTCTGTGTTAATTATTTTGTCGTATTGGTCTTTAAAAATGTTTAATGACGTACCTTATGTAATTTCGCATTGTCTAAAAGATTAAAATAATAAAACGAAAATACTAACAAAACAAAATACTGCATCCAAGTTGTAAATGTCTTCATTCCATTTCCACGTAATAAAATATTTAATACTAATAAAAATATATAAAGTTGAAGTATACGTAAATAGTAAAGTAATGAACAAATGCTGCCTTAAAATATTTTAAAGAGTAAAGTTAAAAACAAATTTATGAAATATCATCATAGTAATTACCCAGCCCCATCATACAGTATAATGCAAGTAAATCCTATAAATGTAATGCTCACAAGTTGATTTATTGGGCTTTGTAGACAATTTTCTTTATTATTGGTAAATCAAGGGAAGTTACAGTAGGTCTGTAAAACAGTTGTTACACAAGTTTCCTGAATCTCATGATTGTTTATATCACTACTCTCTTGACTTAGGTCAGGTCCTAACGGATCGGACATGTGTAAATATTAAAAAGGCTACGCTCTTGTCAATATCTCGTGTCAGTATAGTTTATTCTCTCTCTGTATGTAGGAACTTTCACTCGGTACGTTCGTGCCGTTGCCTTGCCCCTGCTGAATCTCGTAAAAATACGAACTTGATATTTGGTTTTGAGGTTAGGGTTCCACAATAAATGTTGGCAATAACTTCGCTTTTTGTCACCGTAGAGAGCTCATGTTGGTACCATTACATGGAGAATTGAAATATGTAAATTGTTATCTAATATAGTGTGTTATAAGTTGAATAAATATGAACAGAGAACTCTCAACATGACAGCAATTTTACCGTTTTCAATTGTATCTTTTTGAATTTCTATATGAGCACATTATAGCCCTTATAACAAATTTCATGTTCCTGTCTAAATTGTTGGCTAACTTAAGATGTCGGGATGCTTTAACTTAAAAGTTACTGTATAAATACCTTCTTATCGTCACTTTTATTCCCACCTTCCATGGGCAATATATTTTTTTCCTTAAAGTTAGTGAAATAAAATAAAACATTATTTCACCTGAGTAATAAATTTAATCTAAAATATTTTAAACTAATTTTGATGAAACTGAATTAAGATCGTTTTCTGAGACGCTAAACTCTAGTTTACGTCAAACTTAAACAAAAACAAATATTGTAAATGGTTGCACCAATTTTTCTTTAATTACACCATTTTGTTTTTAATTATGAATAATGGGATAAAATTTCCTTACTTGGAAACTTGCCTTCGCAAAATAGAGTAGAGATGACGTTATGAGTTAATACAGTTACCTCCATAAGATATGTCTTTACTTCCAAGATACATTGTGTCTAACAAAGCTTTATCATGCCTCTATTAGATTATATAGCGTTAATAAGCAATTTAACTTTATAAATAGCAATTATCAAGCTTAAAAGATAATTAACACTTCCAAGTAATTAAGTAGATTTATCTAAAGTTTGTAATTTATAGTGTTATTGCTTTGTTAAGTATTATTTGTTGGAGTACTTAATTTAGAGTGGTTCTTTATAGCGCAGGGGTTGATTAACTCACCGCCAAGTGAGTTTGAACAACAAACAGCCATCTCAGATCCCTCTACATTTCATGTTTTTCTCAGGTCTTTCCTGTAACATGCTCTACTTTCCACTACCTTGCGGGTGTATCCTTCTTGATTTATTACATCAACCCTTTTTACATTATCTCCCCTTTACTATGTCTTTATTTTCCCCTACGTTTGTTCTGTTTTCAGCCCAACCTTAAAGTTTAAGACGACCTGTGCTTATGGCGTATATTTCACCGGGTAAAAGGTGCAGCCTACAGAGGCTGTGAGATACTTGTTATCCTCTCACAGTATTTAGCCTCACTCGACTATCCACGGGTAGACAGACTATCCTTTACCTAGCTACTCGTGGAAATACATGGATAACAAGCGTGTACGGGTTGTCACTGCAACTAAACTTGCTGATGAAATTGAGAATGGTCTCCGTGATGACAATCAGCATGGCTAGCCTTCCGTGTCGAGATTTCCTCGACAACACGGAGATAACAAAACCAGTAGGGACAGATCAAACAGATCATTTAGGAGGAATATTATAACTGATGGAAGAAGCACCCAACAAAGAGGAGACTGGTCAGAGAGGCTACAGAAATATGGAAGAAGGGACATCCCCCTCCCACACTTGGATAACCTGGCGGAATAGATGATCCACTGTGAATGATGTGATCTGCTAATTCGGTCAAGAGGAGATCCCACGCCTTCTGTTAGTTAAATGTAGTGCAGTAATACCCCAGAATGGAACTGCAGAATGAGATTCAGGATACAGTTCCACTTCTACTAAATACCTCACCGCCTCTTCCATGTAGTCTATATACCTTGCTACTATCTCCGCCATATCTTAAAAGGAATAAAACTATGAGACATCTGAATACTAAATATGACATGAAGTTAAATTACGAATACTCAGGTTTCCCATAAAATTAACTTTGCTTAATGAAACTTAATCTGATTAGGTATCCAAACTACTATGTTGATGTAGATAACGTATCTTTTTTTGAACCCCTGAATGTGCTGTTAATGTGACTTCCTACAAGGGATGGAGCTGGTGGGGCTTCTACAAAAGAGAGTTCCCCATGTTAGAAAAAGTAAGAGGGCACAAAATTTCTTTAGAAGTCACAGTGTATTTTACCCCCCCCCCCCATAACTACTACTACTACTCGAGTGTTTATTACTTTCTCAAATATAAGTATTGTTTTGGGGTTTAAAACATTTATGTATCCGTTTCAAGGTCATGTGTTTCAACATTTAGTGGTGTTTTGTTTTTAAAATATTGTTTTTTGTTGTTGTTTTGGTTTTTTTTTATTATTGATTCTGTTCCATAAAAGACGTGCCTTCATAAGTAAAGTGTGTTTGGACATTAAATTAAGGTCATTTCTACGTTCATCTTAAAGTCACTATAACATCACAAGACGTCATCATAGCATCGTTTTGCTGTCACCGTGATGTTATTATGACGTCATCTCGGCAATATACGAGTATTTTAATTTTATCATTATGGTAAAGTAAATTTTAGGTAATTTTATCTTCACCAAGACATATTTCCCAATCATATTGTCTCGTGAGGCATGGATGTAAGGAAATCCCTCCATATGTCTTCCCAAATCTATATTTTAAATAATCAACTTATAAAACTAAATTAATAGCAATTAATTACAATACAAATGGAAAAGCAGTTAAGTCTCGTAGTTCATACATGTTTTTAAATACCCTCATGTTTGTTTTTAATACAAACAATACAACGAGTATAGTTTATAATATAATTGGGTTTTAGTTGACTGCTACATACTAATTTATTTTTATGCGCCTGAAGAAAATAAATACATTTCGGTAAAGAAAGATCTCCATTCACCTCCTATAACCACAATTTTCACGTTTTTACTGTTGTGAAATGAGTTAACAACAATGACAATACAAATAAAAATTGTATTTTTTGGTAGACACTGTTTTTCTATATATGTAAATGAATCAGTGTAAAATTTTTTTTAAGTAAACACAACTTACATTATGTTTTTATCTAATATTAAGAGTTCAAATGAGTAAAAAATAAATACTCACTTAAATCTTTTTATTCTTTTTCCAGAGTCTAGGGAAGAAATTTTATTAAATGAATGTTTAATAATAAATAAATAAATAATTTTTAGCCAAATTGAAGCCCTAACAATATTTAACCCCCGCGAAACACATAGGTTAAGAGGTGATGAATAAATTAAAAAATAAATAAATAAGATTTAATTTTATTCCGTACAATAGATTAGAAATATTTTTTTTATATATTCGATAACTCTTTTATAGAAATTAAGACCGATACGACAAAAAACTTTAAATGGCACTGTATTTAAAAACAAGTTTTTTTTTTAAATGGTTTTAAAGCCATTAAAGTTTAAACGTGATTTGGAATACAAAAAGGGATATGAAGCTAAAAAATGAAAATTAAAAATGGGAGACATGGTAGTAAATCTATACAATACAAGTAAAGAATTGCAAAAAATAAGAAGAAGGAAGAAGGATTGGAGGTAATTTTATATATTTTAAGTTTAAAACATTTCACGGATGATTATACTAGAGGATTTTGTTTAAATAGAGAAAACAATCTTTTATTTAAAAATTGAGAATGTTGTCTTTATTTTGATTAAATATTATTTCTGGATATGGTTTGTGTTCCTTCAAAATATTCTATGAATTTAAAAATTCTAATCGTTTCCATTGAGAGTCTTAATAGTTTTGACATGCAATTTAAAATAATGTTGTGGACTGATGTTCATGATGGCATCAAAAATTTGAACATGTTGGTTTACTTCACGATTCAGTGCCCTTCGATTTTTGCTATTGGCGTTTTTTGTCGACCAGTAAGTGTTCAACTGTTTCCATGCAGTCTTCCTGCGGCGTTTACAATATCTAACCTCCCAAGCAATTGTCACACAATAACAATAAGCGACATAAACTTTTGCGAGATGTAAACAATCATCATACAACGTGAATCATCACAAATAAAGTAAGCATTATATAAGTTAATCTAAAGATAATTTTCAACAGTTGTTGTAAATTTTCAAACAAAACAAAATAATAAAATGCATTCGAAAATTTAAAAGCTCTATTTTTGCAAGATGTACGTGATCAATCACAACACAATGTGACTCCCTACAAATAAAATTAGTACAATATAGTTAACCTAAAAATAAACTAAAACAGCTGCTTAAATTCTCAAAGAAAACAACAAAGTAAAACTGATTTAAAAATTGATAACAGCTGTTTCAAGTTATTTATGTTGTGGGACATGTTGTTAACCCATAACAAGTATGTTATTTAAATGATAAATTTATTACGAAATAAGTATTTCAAAGAAAAATAAATAATTTTCAGCAAATCTGTAGGTAATACTGTTTAATTTGATACCTCAATCATTACAATCTACCATTTAGTAAAGAAATACTCGTCTGGCGTAGATATTTCTTAGCACATTTAATATAAAATTATACAACAATACGCCTTCACTTTTGTCTATAGGTAATACATTATACTGCACAGAATGGTTGCAGCCTATCCGGAAATATGCAGGCGCAGAAAAAAACCTTGATCTCAGATTCCCTTAGATAATAGTTTAGAATCAATGAAGTTCATATAATCTTACAATAGTTAATAAATAAAATAAAGACCCCTAGCTCTCTATTACTATAATTGCAGCAAATTCGGAAAAGACCAAAAGTTGGTCAAGACAAACCTTTTTTACTATAGTGCTCTGGCATTCCAGTAGAGTTTGGTCATATTCCGTTCCCTCTGGTAATCCTTATCCCGTCTTGGACAGTCAATAGCTGGTCTTAGTCCATCATGGTGTTCTCATCCTTATAAGTCTAGGACAACAATCCAATCCAATTACCTCAATATCACTCGATATATTTCTACTATTAATTTTTAAGTTAGTAGATTGGTTATAAACAGTCGTTATTTAATCTTCCGTTATTTTCAGTTGGTATATAGTATTCTTTTTAGTTAGTTTTCATGTTTAATTCATTTGATTTCTTACGTGTAGAATTTACTAATTTATCTCACACAACATGAACTTAAAAAATATTAATAATCGTTAGTTATTACATAAAGATATTTGTATGTAATGAAAATAATTCTATTCTCCATTGCTAGCAATTTAACATACATTTATCAAACAATAATCCTCAACAAGATAGAGTTCTGCTGTTGAAGAGCAGGACAACTACAAACAAATAAACTTTTAAAATAATGTCCTATTCTAAAACTGTGATTGGTAGTGTTTTCCAACCACCCTATACATATTATTACAGATTACGTTCATTGAAATAGATTAACAAGTTGATACAATCAGTTATTCTGACATTCTATGTGAGGCTGGAGACTTGATATATTGCAAGATTATAATCTTATGACAGAACCTTATTTGAATTGCTGATGACGTCACGGTTTCAAGAATTTGCATCTGTCGTCTTTACATAGGCAGTGATGTATATGTATTCAAATACAGGCTGATGAACTGATATCGTGGATAATAAATCATGTATTAAATATATTTTAAGTAATTTCAATGAGAGTAAGTATATCGATACACATATCCGTCTGCCTGTCCACAGAAGTAAAGGAATATCACAGCAAACAACAGTTCTGAATTTATTATTTTATTTACTCCTCTAAGAAACGTTTTCTAAAAATATGTTTATTTGTTTTTTGTTTCTCCTTTAGACGGCTAAATCTAAATTTACAAATAGCCGAGACCTTTTTTTTAAATATTGTAATACATTGGCCACCCATTTTCTCTTTTTATTGTAAAAACTAGAAATATTGCTTATACATAAGAGTTTTTTTAATTAGTCAGTAGTTTCAAATTTGTTGTCAGCATATCTCGAAACCCTGTATTTTCAATATTGTATAATAAATTGATCTTTTCTTCATGTTGTTTGAAGGCAAAAAACCTCTCTGTAATCATTGTCTAATAATAAATCATCGTCAATACTCTTCAAAGCACTTGAATACTTTATTAGCGTCAGGGTTGGAAAAGGACAAGAGTTTGCAAGGGAGACCCGATATGAATATAAAACTGTGAAAACTGATCCAAGACAAAGAAGAGAGAGAGAGAGAGAGAGAGAGAGAGAGAGAGAGAGAGAGAGAGAGAGAGAGAGAGAGAGAGAGAGAGAGAGAGAGAGAGAGAGAGAGAGAGAGGAGAGAGAGAGAGAGAGAGAGAGAGAGAGAGAGAGAGAGAGAGAGAGAGAGAGAGAGAGAGAGAGCTCTAAATAGGGTCTTTAAAGATTTTCAAGCCGTTTAATAGTAAATGGAAATAATCATTGTTTCTTATTAATCTTCCTTGCTGAAACTCAGCTTATGAATTGTAAGTTTAACACTTTGATAATAAAACCGTTAATTTAATTTATAATTACAAATTCTTAAGAAATATATCAAAAGACATATACAGTATATATATATATATATATATATATATATATATATATATATATATATATATATATATCTTTTGATATATTTCTTAAAAAAGAAATTTCACAAAAGAGCTAATATTATTTTGTGATCTTTGTTAACGAGTTCCGATTTAAAACAACACGTAGGGGCTAGTTATGAAATATTATTGAAGCGATTTACTGGGATGATGACAAAGACGTTTAAACAACAATGGGGGAAAGGTTTCTGGATTTTATATTGAATTTTTCTGTCGTGAGTTACTATATCGTGGTAGTGATACATTAAGAGGGAGTGGTTTTACACAACTAACTTATTGTTAAGATTACATTGTTATCAGATAAACGTCTTGTAGCCATTTTAAATTGTGGGTTCCAGAATAGATTTTTAATAATAAGTCTTAAAAACATAAACTATAATAGGATTCTATTTTTACTTCAGTTTATTTAAGAAACAAAATATGTGGAGTTTGTTTGTGTGTTACCAAATTGTGAGCATACACACATGAGTACGTTTCGCCTTATATCGTGGATTTTTTTATTCGAGAGTTGATGCCATCAGAAAAAAACACAAAATTCATATATTTCTCAAAATTGGCTTTAAATATTATGATTAACATTTAAGCAAATATAACCTATAAATGTCAAACACAGTGTAACGGTGGCCATCTTTTTAAAAAAAGGATAACTGAAAACCACACAATCAGTCGTAGATCTGCTAATTTCTTAAATTCGACTTTACGCTTTTCTTAAAATTCTATTATAATGCGAAGGTGCATAAGAATAAACAAGTGTGCAAAACACAAACAAGACTATTACAGTTAAGTAATAATTCCCCCACCCCACCCCAATGAAAAAGAATAGTTATTACGCATATTTAAATTTGATTTCAACTTATAATATTTATGCTTAAGATGGTTTATGAAATAAGTGTGAAGTAAGATTAAACCTGATCGAAAAAAATAAATATTCTTTAAAATAATCTACAAAATGTAATACTGAATGTAATCTACAAAAAAATGTAATTTTTTGTGAATAATATTTTTGTTTGTTTACTATTTTGATTGTCAATTGGTGTATGAGAAAGTTTGTGCAATGTTTTTGGAGCATTTATTTATTATTAACGTTCCTAAACCATCAGACATATTAATTCTTAATATATCCTACAACTAATTGAATTTACAACTATGTAAGAAGAGACTACATTATATCGTCCCAGGAGTCAGTAGCTTAGACATTTTAAAACTATTTCATGGGGTGCTTGCCGTCTCAAAACAGGCGCCTTACACATGTTGTGGATAGGGGAATACATGATTGTATGAAGAATACCGAGAAATAATAGAGACGAGGCGAACCATGAGTAACAATAAGATCAAGATGAAAGAGAGAAAAAATTAAAAAATTAAAAGAGAATTAAAGAATAAATAAAAACTGTAAGTGATCTCGAGGCTTTCGTGTGAATCGGGCTCTCGAGGACTGTCTACGAACAAATGCTCTAAGCCATTGAATTTTCAATGCTGGCAAGTTATTTTTAATAATTTTTAAAAAATTCACAAAAAAAAAGAAAAAGTTATCTGAAACTAAACTTCTAATATACCATTATTTCCAGAAAGATGAATTGAATGAATAGGATATATGTTATTTAAAAAATGTTCTTTGTAAAATTAGTTGGAGTTAGTACGTCAGGAATCAAAATTGTTGCTGTAAGCGAAGCTAAAATTGGAAATAAATACCTATATATCCTCCTCATTCCAAATGAAATATTTTGATTTCGATTTTCAACTTTTTTGGTTTTTTGACTTCAATATATATGTCAGAAAGTCAACAATATAAAAAAAAAAATTGTTATGCTATCATATGAAATATTTGATGTCGACTATAGTAGACATTTGGAATTTAGGTCCTACCTTTTGACCTATAGTACTTTATTTCATTTTTTTACATTTGGGCAAAATGAAGGGTAAAAAAAGCACAGAAAGTAAATGTAATAAATGATTTTATTACACAAAATGTGGTTACAATGAAAATAAGATTCTTCAAAGGTCGTGGTACGCCTTGTAGCAGTTTCGGTTCTCTAGCATACACAAGTACACCTTGCATGTTGCGCAACGTACTCTCGCGCCATTTGATCCACATCCTGGGAATCTACAGCGGTTTTTCGTAGCAGGGGTCGGTATTTCCGGTAGGTGAAGGACATTTTTCGTGCGTAAGGCATCTGGTGGATGAGGAACTCTTGGCTGTTTCCTTGAAGGGGGTATAGCGCAGACATAGTCAGGGTCACTGTCCTCCGAATCCTCACCAACATGCCCATGAACAAGGTACTCAGCGTAATCTTCTTTGAATCCCATCAAATCAAGCATATCTTTCTTCGGTGTACCGAGGGCACGCTGATCCCGGCGGTACTCAATCCAGCCGGCAGCGATCGCAAAGTCAAAGAAATGCATGATGACTCGGACAGTCCATTTTCTTGTTCTAGCGGAAATGCGGTAATAGCTAATCAAGCGGTCCAAAAAGTCGACTCCTCCCATTTGTGAGTTGTACTTTTATACAACTAAAGGTCTATCCACGTCGATGAAAACAAAACTGATTTTACACCATCTTCTGCATTTGTCGATAGGTTCAACGCCTTCTTTACTTGAGATGAGCAGTACAGGTTTGTTGTCAAACTATTTCACCACACTTATCTGCCCATCTGACCTTACGCTCTGGTCTATGGATACTCTTCCTTCTTTTTTCATAATATTTTCCTCTTTTAGTTTTGAACTAGAGGGGATCCTCTGCTTTTGTAGTGTACCAGTTCCTGTTGCCCCTTGCTCGGAGTGTAGCAAGTCTAGTAGTGTTTCGGAGGTAAAATACCTGTCCATATATACAGATACGCCCTGCGGAAATGTGCTCAACAACTTAATCACTGTCTTTCCACCAATATTAAGTTGAGAAAAATATGGATCTTCTACAATTGGGTCACCTTTACCATTGTAAAAAAAGAAATCAATAGGTAATAATAATCAAAGAGGCAATAAATCTGTGTTTTATTAAGTTCCAGTGATTGTGGTTAGGGGCAAATTCAAATTATTATTATATATATATATATATATATATATATAAGATTAACAAAAGTTTTTAATTTTTTCAAAGATATACAAAAGTTTTGACATTTTGTTGTCAATGAGAATCTGCAAAAATATTACCAATTTATTAAATTGTTATAACAAAAAATTAGTTTTTATGAAAAAACTACAAAATATGTAAAAATAGTCCTATTTTTAAAAATGCCCTAAATATATAAATTTGTCCAAAACTTAGCTTGTATAATACTGTTTTTGTTTTCAGAAATATGCATAAAATGCATATATGTAATAAAAAATTATATGTAGTTGTAAATGTTTTTAAGTTAGTACGTCAGGAATCAAGAAAGTCGCAGGTAGCCGTCCTAAAAAGCCAACATACACACCTATATAAATGATACAAATATATTATTGTAACTTTTCTCAAACTATACAAAGTTTTACCATTTAGTTGTCTATAAGATTAGGAAAAAAAATTAACAATGTATCAATTTGTTATTAGACAAAATCAGTTTTTATGTTAAAACTACAAAATATGTTAAAAATAGTCCTATTTTTAAAGATTAATATAATACATATATGTATTTAAAAAAATGATAATTGTAAATATTTTTGTCAGGAATAATATAAAAGTAAAATATAAAAAAAAAATGTTAACTATACAAAATGATAGGCTAAGCTTAAAACAAAAATATAAAATAATAACTTCACTGAAAAGTTCACTTGAAAAATAAATTAAATTTACTATATATTTTCACGCAAAAGTTAATGTATTGACCTGTATTCACTAAATTTATTCACAAAAATACACTTGCAAAATACAAAGTAAAATGATTCTGAATGAACTGTGCGAAACAAAGATGTGGAATAACGCTCAGAAGTCGATTTTCACAAGGGATCTATTACAGTCAAAACCGGAAAAACGAGACAAAAAATATACCATTAGAAATAAGAAAATCTCTACTATACTATCGTATTAGAGTTCTTCCAAAAATTCGCAAAAAAATTACCGACATTTCACAATTCGTTGTGTTAAGTTAAAGTTTGGTAAACTGTGCTTTCAGAGATAAGGGAAAGAAAATGTGTTTTGCTTTCTTCAAATTCAATGTCCACTGTTTGTAAATTTACAGTTTACTTAAATTAAACGACTTCATAGAAATTGTATATATATATATATATATATATATATATATATATATATTTGTTTATTTATTTCCACCTAACAGTATACGAGTTTATGATTATAGCAAAGTTATTGGGTTTGCCGTTAAGGACTCCAAATTGTATGTGGTGTACATTGAAACGGGACTGAATAAGTTGTATTTATTTACATTGAAGCTTCATATTAACTATTTACTTAAGATATTTGCTATGTATGACATTAGACTACCTAAACTATTGGTTAAGCAGGTGGCCCAAGTTGATATATCTAATGTAAACAATTAGGAGAAAAATACTGAGTAGGTTTAGGGAAAAGTCAATTTATCCAGCAGTTGTAATTCAAGTTTTCAATACAGAACAGACAGAAAGTATCTTATTGGCAACAAAGGGCGGAGAGTACCACATCATTTATGTAAATTTAAATTTATATTTGGTTGATAAGGAGTACTTAATGATAGGTTTAAAATAAGGGAAATAAAATTGATATTTAAGTCTAGGATAGAATTATTATTGTAAATTATAAGGCGTGGGGACAAGGGGGGATTTCATATGTTCATCGTGTAATATGGGCGTAAAGGAAGACATTTTTAATTTTATTGTGTCCGATATTATCAGAGTTTAGAAAATCATGTTTCCATTTAAGAGTATTGTCTAAGGCAGATTTAAGGAATTTATTAATGGCAGGTTTGGTAAACTCTTTGTAGATATGTTCAGAATTCATTGAAGTATAGATGGAAAATTATACAAGAATTTGATTTTACTTAATATTTATTTTGAAATTTTATAATTAGTTGAATGGTATAGAGGTATTTGTAATGGTGTATATTGTGGTAGAAATGACAACATAAATGGAATAATAAAGAAAATATTAATTTTACTTTAATGTTTATTTTGAAGCTACATAATTTTGTGAATGTTTATACCTATATTTTTAATGCTGTGTACGCCTAGTGTTAACTTAGTGGTTATTTTGATATAACTGTATGTTGTTGTGTATACATGACATGTACTTGTAATGGTGCGTATGTTTAAGATGTTAGAAATGTCAGTCTAACGGACGGCCGTTAGGTCATTGTTAAAAATATGTTATGATAATCTTACTGTAATAAGGTAATGTTTAAATAAAGCTTATGTTCTGTTCTATTCTATTCATTCCAACATAAACAATTTCCTTTCACGAAATATTTGTTTACCAACAACGAGTTGAATTAAAATTAGTTTAAAAAGCCTAACGTGGTTTATCCTCTATTCTATACCACTTTCAGGGATTAAGAAGTTAATAACGCTGTAGTGTTCGTCTGGGATATCATCATTCAAGAGATTTATTGCGGGTGTTCAAAGTGTGCAAAAGTTGGGGATCTATTGAAATAGTTCTCTCGTCAGTTGGAGAATTGTTAGAGACCTTATATTTTGTGTAAAATGGAAACAACTGTGTTTAAAACACTTTCAAAATATCCGAAAATGTAACCATTATCTATAAATCATTTACTATTACGTTTTAGTAACGGTGGCAGAGGTTGAACTATTTTCCTGGTTTGCCGTTTAATTGTGATATTGCTGTTGATTTGTAATTCTAGATAAGTAAATAATAGTAAAGTTAAACAACAAATCATACATTTTGAGATTTACATTAATTTTCCCACTTCTTAATTTAAAAAAAAAGCGGTCAATATTTATTTCTCAAAAACATTGATACACATTTAGATTAACGTTATGTGTTATAATTGCAGTAGGGATAAGTGAAACAGCCTCCTCATATCTCTAATATTCATATTTCTCTGAAGTTTTTCTTGTGACCTGTACTACTCCCAACTTCCTACACGTGTATCTTTCTTAATCTATCCTTTTTCACCATAAATAGCCTCTACTATATCTCCATAACTTCCTCTTTTTCTGTTTTCAGCTTAAAGTATAAAGAAACCCGTGCTACTGGGGTGAATGACACTGAGAATTTGCCAAACATACGGAGTCAGTGGGATACTTATTTAGCGTAACCCGACCAAGCGGGACCAGCTTCTGCGGGATGTCATTGCAACTCAACGTGCTGATAAAATGGAACATGTGGGGAGTCAACGAAAACATTTCATTAAAAACATGAAGATAATAAACAAAGACAAACGTTGTGAAAATTACCAAACAAACAAAAAAATATAACAAATAATTAATAATAAAGGTCTCAGAAACATAGAAGATCGAACATCCCGCTCTCGTCATTAAGACATCCGCACTGGATACATGACTACTGAGAAAGTTGGGACCTGCAACTTCTACTAAGAGGTATAGGAAACTCTATACCATCTATCAGTCGAATACGGTACAGTAATACACAAAAGGGCTAAAAGTCTAGATTGATACCAAATTGATATAGAGGAGATACCCTTGACCTTCTTCGTGTGCTGCACTTTCTAAAGGAATTGGAGTTGGAAAAGTTTCTATAAACGGGAGTTAACAGTCTTAGGAGAAGTAATGAGGCACGAATTTTAGAGGTAACAGTGCATTTCTCCTCCCCTTCCCCCACATACCTACTACTACTACTATTATATATCATAAGTTGGTATTTAAAATGTGTTTTATGTAATTAAAAATTTTAAAGTAACCTACCTATCATAATATTAGAAAACAGATATTTAATTTTTTATAAGTCCCTTCAAAAATTAGAGTAGATATTATAGGTAATAGTAAAAAAATCAAGGATTTGTAAAATTAATAACTGCATAATTTCCCAAAAGAGTCTCATCCGATATTAATAAAACTGTTAAATATTTCCAGATTCAAAGTTTTAAAGAGATAGTTGGAAAACGTTTTTTAATGTATAGGCTTTTTGTGTTTTGGTGCTTAAAAAAGTTATGGCAAAAATTGTATACACAGTACGTTAATTTATGAATAATTACTTCATGATAATTAATTTATAATTTGAATAATTACTTTTCTGTTAAATATTAATTAGTACAAGTATAATTATTCTGAATGTAATTAAAACTGTATAAATTATCATTTTAAACGAAGGAAATTAAATTACATTTGAAAGATAACTACAGTCGGGTTGAAAATTTGAAAGCAAATTATAATTAATGTAATTATAATACATTCCTGCAAGGGTGTATAAATTTTAAAATATTTCAAAATATGAATGACACCAGTTCAGTTCTAATTTAACCCTCGCAATTTAGAAATACAATTTAAAATGTCATTTCTTTAAACGAAATATTTTTGTCTGAATTCATTACAAATTAATTCATTGAAATGAAGCGAACGTTTAAAAACGTATTTAGAGAATTAAAAAGAACTTACTACAGTGAGGGTTGAGTACCAGCATAGTATTCCGCCCTACTACTTTATTTTAGGTCATCCAATTAATTTAAGTTATTCTACGAAATCCACAAGAACTTTAGGATCGGGCTTTCAAAGGCTTTGCCAAGTAAACTTATTCTTCATAAAGTAAATACTTCTCTTTTACACAAGTAGGATTTTATCGTTCCTGTTTGTTAGTAGTAGAACGGATAGATCTCAATCCAATTATTCTTAGGTACAGAACAAAATTAGATCATGGTCACTCAATTGAGAGATATTTTATTTCTATAGATTTAGAGAACATAATAAACGTCTTGGATTATTTAATCTCTCAGTAAAGTAGCTTAGTCTAATCTTGAATTTCAAGCATTCCTGGAATACGCACTTGGATAAAGGGCTAAAAAAGTCTAAATGGACTCTAACGGGGGTCCCATACGACTTGGTAACACAACGCAGAATTTAGCTGTACTGTGCGGTTGGAAGACCCCAGATGTACCATGGTGCTTTACATAGTTGCCTAAGGAAAGCCGGACTAAAACACGCAGAAAACTAATTAACCTACAAAGGCTGACTTGTCTCTGTACAACCGGTGCCTTCGTCTGAGAGTGAAATCAAATTTATTCAAATTTTAATCAAATATAATATGTAAGAATTTTTGTCAATATCTCGGGATATTTTTCAAATATTGTTTTTGATAAATCAAAATCTAGGGGTAGTGACATAAGAAACAAAAAACAAAATTACTATTTCATCAAAATCCTTTTTGAGTTTGACCTAATTTGTTTTTAATTGTAGCCTATAAAGATCCAAACAAAACATATTGTTTACCATACTTTCAGTAAACATGTTTGAGAGTAATCGGTGAAAAATTTAATAATCTTCTACAATACTTTTATAAAGCAAAATTTGGTCAAACTCTCTCAAAAACACGTAGTACTAGATCGTAACCAAATTAAGTTTTAGTCTTTCGGTTTTACAGTAGTTATTCCCAATTTTTGAATTATGACGTTAATATAATATAATACGATCTATTAAAGAGGGGAAAGAGCATAAGCACGAATTTAATAAATAGATAAATGATTAAGATATTTTTTTTTTTTTACTGGAATAGAAAGTATAGGGTAAATTCGGTATCACCAAAAATATCTAACTCCGTTTTTTAACTGATCATCAAGGTTCCTGGCTTCAAGAAATTGAAGAAGTTATTTTATATTTTTGTAGTACTTCAATCGTTGATGTAGTAAGTTAGAACGATAGCGGCCACCAAATGTAAGATCAACGTATGGTATTTACTATAGGATGTTATGGTGTGTTCGTGTAGACCCACACTAGATTAGATGAAAAATATCATATTTCAATTCAGCATATTATATTGGTACCAGTTTTACTTCTTTATGAAGTTATTGTCAAAAATGTAATTTCAAACACTGACCTCCCATGAAAATTTAATTTTGGTGTAGTTACAAAATCTGTCAGAGTAGAGTTACCGACACGACCATAGCAAGTGGAGACTCCTTCATCATATATGTACAGAGTCAAGGCCCGCCTGGATCGAGATCCCAACACAAGCTATGGGAGTGGAGACTTTTAATATGTTACACATCTACTAGACTCTTTAAAGCCAAGTCGACGTCAATAAAATAATAATATATACAATTATGAGATACAGAAAACTTGTGTAACAACTTACCCTACTGTATAATGCATTTTGATCTACAAATGCAATTTAAAATTTCCTACAAAGGCACAATAAACCAAACTTTTAATATTATATTTAGAGGAACTGCTTGTTTAAAATTGTACGATGGAACTGGGTGAGTACCATGATGTCGCCCATTAACTTGTTTCTTTTTAAATATAAAATTAGAAAGTAAAATACAAGTACTTTTTTTACCCAATCAAATTATAGGGCTCTTGGTACTTTGTGACACATCCTTACCTCTTTGTAAATTGCAGTAATTTATAGTGCGGTGGGGTAATCAAATAACAAATCGCATTGAGTACAGAATTCGTTTGATCTTCTACTTAAAGTCTAAAACCTTTGTTACACCATCTTTAATATTATTAAAATTTCTAAATAATAGTGCTATTATATTGAAATGAATCCTCTTTTAAGTACAAAACTTTTTCTAAATATTTTCTAGGAACAGATCAGTCATCGAAACAAGTACAAAATTAAACTTAACATCAAATCTTAACACTAATTACCAGTCGCTAGTACGATAATTTACATAAAGAAAATTATTGCTAACTTTAGTGTGTTAGTATAACTGAATAAAAGAATTACAATTGTTTGACAATAGTAAACAAAGTAAAATTACAAACAAACAAAAGCTGGATATTTTAAGTCAAAACAATATTACAAATTACAATATATAATAATATTTCTAACTTTTAATCTAATCAGTATAAAAATTTAAAACAATTGAAAACATCCAAATACAAAGTTTAAAATAATTATACGGTTTATGATAAAGATTATTTTAATATTTACAAGAGCAGAAAATATCCCGTGGAACAAAAATCCATTTTTTTACTTTATTTAAAAATTTATTTAACTGATTTTCTCTTTTGTCTTTGTCTGGTAATACGTTAAAGCATTTCGTTCCAAGTAAATGAAATACTTCTCAAAGCAAATCTTAAATATTTTTGGCCTTCGGAGTTTTCACCGAGTCATGTTCCTTGTGTTTATCTCATACCGGGATTCACCTCTCTGTCCGATCTGCTCCTAAAATATTCTTAAAATTTTAAATATGAATGAGTCTTTCACCGAAAAAATGAGTTGCTTGTAAAGTGAAAAAGACGATTAGAGTTTTCTTTCAGAGAAAATTTAGTTGGTTCTAAATTTGTATGCAATGATTTAAAGTCCCCCAAACTGTATCCCATGTTGTAAGCGAGAATTAATGAGATCAAAATGAAAAGTTCTAAGGAATCTGGTATCCGAAATATCTTTTAGGCAATACAATATTTTGATATTTCTCCTTACACTTTTCTTGGTATTATTGATGTGCTCTTTCCAAGCCAGTTTGTCATCAAAATAAACCCACAAATATTTAAAACTTCTTATTTTTTCCAAAATTTTACAATTACTCAAGACCCGACTCTTATTCCAGCTCTCTTTACAAAAAAAAACTATTTCCATTTCATTAGCAAAACACTTCTAATAAAATTTTATGCATTTGGTTTTATAGACATTTATGATTAATACATTTTCCTAACATCAATTTTTAAATATTTTCTGTGTGTATATTTTGTTATCTGAGCATCGTAATTTGAATATTAAGATAAACACATCATCAGCAAAAACAACAAACAAAAAAAGGATTTTCTAAAAGATCGTTAATCCAAATTAAAAACAAAGTTACAGACATTACTGAACCCTGTGAAACATATTTTCTCATTTATTCTGCAGTACTAACATCATATTTTATTTCCACCACCTGTTGTCGATTCACTAAGAAAGAAGAAACTCCTAAACTAAACCACTCTAGGCCAACTCGCCTCACACTTGTTAGCAGTGACTCCCTTAAAAAACATGCCATGTTCGACGATATCATATACTTTTTTAATAATCAACAAATTTAATATAGTTGACGTCTTTTTACTATTTGTATAAGCTTTCAACAACATCCAATAAGCCATCCTCAGTTGATTTCCTTTTAGTAAACAGAATTGCAACTGACTAAAAAAATTATTTTTATTTAAGAATTTGAGGAATCTATCAACTTTACCAACATCTTTGAAAACACTGGTAAAAAAATAAGTGTCCTTAAGTTGTTTGATTTTCAGTACCTCAGTTTTAGTATCAGAATGACTACACATTTTTTCAATAATTTTTGGAAGCACGCCTAAGCCAAACATATGACTTAATATAGGAGTAATTATCAAAGCTATTAACGTTATTATTTCATTTAGTAAATTGTCCACTGGGTTTTTTGTTTTTTAAATTCTGTATTATCCTTAATATTTCTTTTGTAAATAAAAAACTATTCACTTAAATAACGGAAACCTCTTTCTATCAGGTTCGATAATTGGACACACAAAATTGTTCACAAATCTTTATAAAATATTCGTTTTTTTTCCTTACATACTCGTACGTCTTTTGGGTCCTTAATAGTCTCCACAATATCTAAAAATGATTTTATCAGTGTTTTCTTATCATTTCCAATAATGAGGTCAATTATCTTCCATTGAGCAGCTACATCTCCTGTGTAACCAATAATCAGACTTCTGTAATAATCTTTTTGATTGATGAATATTAACGAAATATTAATGTAGAATTCTAAATGTCGGCACCTGGGGCTAATAAATGTGTGTAATGTGATGCCGAGATGCATACACGATAAAGAAAAGAGTTGATACATTCTAATACTCATATATATATACACATCTACGATGACCGTTGGGACGTCAAGAAAGATAACCCTTGATCTAACAATACAATAAATTAACATTTCCTACAAGCCCCAAGAATAGAAACTTTTGTCATTACGATTGGAGGATCGGTTTGTCTTACATTGTATGATGAGACTGGTTATGTACCATGATTACGCCCGTTAACGTGTTTAATTATTACTTGTATTTCTAGTACATTTAGTAATAATTATACAAATTGGTATATCAATTGCTCTACGTTTGGTAAAGGCATACATATTATATTACAATATATGTTAGTGATATATTGTTGGTATATTATGAATTGGTTCGAAACCTGGCTTTTAAGTCGTAGGAGAAATTTTTAAAAAGAAGATAAAGAACTAATAATAAATTTTAAAATATAGAATACTTTAAATTAAGTTAGTAATAGGGGACAATACTTGTTTTAGAAAATAACTGAAATCACAAGTTAGTATTAAATACATTTACAGTGATACTAACCAAAAGAGTGAAAGATAGAGAGAGAGAGAGAGAGAGAGAGAGAGAGAGAGAGAGAGAGAGAGAGAGAGAGAGAGAGAGAGAGAGATACTAATTAATTTGTCATCCCTCCCTCAAAAACAAATTGAGTGTATTTTATTCTTCAGATCACTTTTAAAACATCATCTCTATTTCAACAATTAATTTACAGTCAGAGAATTTATTTTGTTTTGCTTAACGACATTTTAAATTGAATATCCAAATAGAGAGGGTAAGTAATTAGATCCGCCATTGTTTGGTTTTAATTAAATATTTAATAAACAATATTTGAATGCAGATGTCGCACTTAAGAATTATTATAATTAATTCACGTTATTTTGTTTTATAATTTCTCAACCCGACTGTAGAGTTAATTAGAGAACATACCTTGTTTTCCTCAATTGAAAAAGAAATAAGGGAATTTCGTAGAATTAATTATTTCATGGGTGATTAGATTCATGTAAATTAAACTTTAACTTACACAATGATTCAATGTAAAAACGTGTTACGAATTATTTGATCTGATAGTACTTGGCTGAAAGTCAAAATCAAGACATAATAAAAGCTATATCTGAAAACCGTATGTCGGACATATTGCTAACAAATAGATTTTGACAATTGTCTGGAAGAGAATATTTTAATTTTATATTGAATTCTAATGCGCACAAGCGATCAAAGAAAGTAAAGAAAAAAAATCAGAAAACTCACCAATCACAAAGGATAAATTAAAAAAATAATGTTAACACATTAATAACATCAGTACTGACTGTTTTTAGCAAAGTTATACTAAAATATAAATTACAGAGATTTGATCTATTGTAATGAAAATAATTTTCAATTTTCTTTAATGTTGCTGATGTTAAAAAATATAGTATGATTAATGCCTTTTTTTTCCGAATTTTCTAAAGAACTTGAACCTCGAGTTTAGAAAATAAGAATGTAATTTATCCTCAATTTTTAGAGAATGTGTATTGATGATCACATCAATACAATTACTTTCAATGGATTTCACCTAAAACAATTTTGCCGTAGACCCGTAGCACCATTCATAACCTTCCACTGAAGCTTCTAATTTCCTTTACAATTTTCTAAAGTATTATTATTGTACAAAGATAATAACTTGTATTAAAATTTACTAAGCCTTTGCTTTAAATTTTATACGAGGGATATTTTAAATTTGTCTACACAGTTCGTTTCTTTTATTAATTTTAAAACATCTAATCTAAGGGTTTAATTTCTTTTTATTACTGACCAATTTCATTAAATTTGGAAAAAACATTTACTATAGACAAGATTAGCATTTGTTTGATTGTAGACTTCTGACCCATCTGTTTTTTGCAAGGTCATTTTAAAACCAATCATAGTTAATGTGCCGAAGAGAATAGAAACCCGATAAGGCTGGGTGGATTTATTTATTAAACTTATCTCAAAATGATCCGTGATATTGATGCTTAGAATTTCAGATTTCATATTTTTTTTAAAACTGTCTTCTTTGCAAATAAATATTGAGCTTAACTCTTGAGTTGTTTTAAATTTAGATAAAACATAAGCACAATTTCTCACAAAAAAAATGATAAATAAAACGCGTTTCATCGACGATGTCGTTATCTTCAGTGATGCATGACCTGCAATAACTAAACTTAACTGTATTTCTAATACATGCATAGTTAATACATGTGGATGAATTAAAGTGTAAATCGCTTATTAACTAAATACTGATATAGAATTCGAAACGTCGACACCTGAGATAATTAAATGTGTGGTAGTTTTTATTTACTTGATTATATAAAATCAAAAGTTATGCATATTTTCAGTAAAAACTGAAATACTTCTTTAAATTTTTGATTTAGTACATGTCTACAATAAATAATAACACTTACTTTTATATACAAACATTTTATCACCCTTCTACCGTATAAAAGTAGAAACTCATTAAAGTGCGTACTTTGAAAAATAATTATTTTCTGTTAATGTATAAACATAGGAAAAGGAGGAACTTCCTTAATAAAGCAGTTTTGTAAAACTTTTTCCTTCTCTGTAATAGTATGAATTACTATTCTCTTCGATCACATTACTTATGAATTAAATTATATTACAATTAAAAATCAAAAGCATTTATAAGCTTTAATATAATATTGGATAACTTAATTGATTATTTCAAAACTATGATTTGTAAGTGACAAAAACTATTTATACTTTTTTATATAATTGAAAAGGGTGGAGCAGCTAGTTAAAATTTAGGGTTTCAGTCCCCAAAGGACAATGTTAAAAGAAAAAATAAATAACCTAATTAAGATTTTTTTTTGACGTCTAATATAAATTTCTCAATCGCCAGTCGAATTAGGTAAATTTTTAATAATAAATAAATTGTATTCTATACTTTAAACTAGTGCCTTAATTAATTTTACTTCATTTTTATTAAAACTAAACATTATAAATAATTATAAAATTATAGTCTAATTAATTAAAAAAAATATATAATAATACATATTATAAAAAAAAAATTCTAATTACCTCCTCATCTTTGAGAAATAGCAATATGTTAGGAACAAAAGGGGTTTATACTGACCTTTCCTTAACAGGGAAGTTTTTCAAGACTTGTTAATGCATAACTAAAATTCAATCAATTGACGTGAGTGCTCCTATTCTCGGCTCCAGTTCATCCTTCCCATTGTGTGTAAAATTAATAAAACTCTTTTCCACAACATAAGTTAAAATGGCCACTAAACATTTACTCGATAAGCTGGTAATCTTAGTAATAACTTAAGGGTGTAATACCGCCCCCTTGTTATCACCCTTAATGTTTCACTACCACGATATCGTAACTCTTCTTCCAAAACACCCCTTTTTATATTAAACCTTCGCTTTACCGCTTTATCTTCCTTGAATATCACTTCACACGAAACACGATTTTTATATACAACACCGATGCTCTCCCTATCTCCTCTTGTAAAAACTCAACAGTTCCCAAGAGTGTGCAGAGTTATGCAACAACAATATCACACAAAACACAAGGGAATGGTTGTCTTATATGTGGAGTCATATTTCCTGAGATATGATTACATGTGTTCAGCCTGGGAATATAAAACACGCTGCTTTTCATCTCAAATAGCTATTTTGATTTTATAGAATTCTTAATTTACTTACATAGACGCGGTTTCTTTACAAAAAGAAGAATGTAATTGCCTTAAATTATGTAAATTTAAAATAATTCAAGTGAAACTCTTATTTTATGAAACGAACTATTAATAAATTATCCTTTGGTTATTCCTCACCTAACCAACTGAACAAGATATAGTGACGTTAATATTTGTGTAGTAAAAATTGTAATATATTTTTACGATATTCTATATATATTTTATCTGTATATTCCTCTTGGTATTTGTTTTTAAGAAAACTGCTACAAATGTCAACTAAATAATTTTTAAATGTTTGCATATTTTAGATTAACTTTTCAGATTATACATCATTATATTTTTTCAGGTGTAAAAAGTACTATCCTTGGTATTGATATAAGAAAGATGCAGTTGTAAAAACTGAAAGCCAACGTCGCCTAAACAAAAGGAATTATAACTAAGTAAATTTCATCAAACACTAAATAGGTTTTTACATGAAAAAAACCAAGAGGTATTGTTTTTAGATCAAAAACTAAATTGTGTTTTTACATCAAAATCCAAACATGTGTTATTATCATATCAAAAAACACAAAGTGTTATTTCAATTTATTTTGTGTTATTTGTTCAATAAAAAAAAAAAAAATATATATATATATATATATATATATATGTTGGTCTTACATCACCAATCAAAGAGTTATTAGACTTGACAACTTGAGTATCAAACTGTTATCTTCATATATTTTGTACGAATTTTAATTGTTTCATCATATTCAATCTGCAACATTTCAAATTCAAATTAAACTTCAAGTTTCCATATCAAACATTCTGACTGTAATTAATCGTACACAAGTTATTCCAAGTTCAGTTATCGTTAAAAACAATAATATTGTTACTATGGAGTAATTATACAATATACTACGGTCTGTTAAGCCGCTTCATAGGTTGTTTAAGAAGTTACTAAGCAGCTTTTCAGAAAAAAAGAGCTTGCCGTAATACGAAATTTATGTAAAGTATTCTGTTTGAAATTTTTGGAAATATATCACTACGAGATAAATTACAAATAGTATTTAATTAATAGTCCGAATTACTCACTATTCTAAAGAAGTTCTAATGAATCAGAAATCGCTGTTCTGCCCATTGTATCCTTACATTGATAATAGAAACAAGTTATATTTAACACTCTCTGTATATATAAAGTTAACCTCAACATGAATATTGTGTCTGTCCAATTTTTGTTCTATTCTTAACTGCATTAATTAGCGAGGGTAAATATAAACCAACATTAATCTCTACCACTTTTGTGCCTGTGACATTAAAGGGGTAATAATTTAAACATAATAATTAGTAATAATGTATATCAATATCAATTATCCGAAATATGCAAAAAAAAGTTTTTTTGTAACAAATCATATTCCCCATTCATAATATAAGTCCAAAAACAAATACAGTACACGGTTTTGGGTCACTAATCTATATAATGTGTTTCGCTAAAATTTAAACTACATCGGTGTGACCGATTTTAAGAAATTACGTATTTTATAACACCTCATAACAGATTTCTTTTCTTTTATATCGATAATTCATAACCCGGAATTTGTTGACAGATGCCGACCGTTAGGTTTTGTTAGGTTCCATAGAGGATACAATTAAGTAAAATTTGTTAAAATTGGTAGTAATTCAAGATAATTATCATTTTGTGTTTTTTTCTTATGACTGCTTCCCTGCAAGTTTTGAATTAAAGAAAAAGTTACAAAATGTCCCGAGATATACCCAAAATATGCCATTAAAAACATTTGTTTAAAATCGCTCCTTGCGTTTGGGTTGAGGGCTCCACAGACGACTGGCGATGGGCAACAGACGAAAGACACAAGACAGTAGACAAATATTATTCCAAAACCACATTTTTAGACTGAGGGGACATCAAAACGGATAATATACCAGAAAATAACTTGAGATCGACTTTTCACCCATCACATGACCTTCTTTATGGCACTTATATGCCGGAACATAAAAAAAATAAAACAATTTTAAATAT
Organism: Aphrophora alni; assembly: GCA_963513935.1. NCBI lineage: Eukaryota > Metazoa > Arthropoda > Insecta > Hemiptera > Aphrophoridae > Aphrophora > Aphrophora alni. The sequence goes on along the minus strand of OY740765.1, from coordinate 132,889,892 downwards.
CCTTTTATTTATAATTTGTCAACCAAAATATGAGTTTTACATTTTTATTCATTAAAGCACTCTTAAATGTTCGTGAAATCTAACAACTATATCATTGCAGAATACTGAATATGTAGATACCAAACAGTTACACAGCGTTGGCCGTAAGGCACTGAATGTAATAAAACTTTGAATACGATTTCTAGTTTGAAATAACTAGGACGACAATAATAGCTTTAAAATGACGACCCCTTTATTTAGTTAATTCTTACGTCGAGTGTCTTTCTCTAAGCGCTGATAGCGCGATATTCACAGTACACCGCCTCCACAATATCCCATTATTGTCTTTTAGAATTGTCTTTAGATTAACGTTCAATCTCCTCAGAGAGTCTTCAACAGAATGCGTTTCTATTTCCGTCTGGCACTCTCTGACGAGTCGATGAGTCACTCAAGACATATCGAAGTATATAGTCCATGAAATACACTGTATCTGTGAGCGTGAATATTTCCTACCATTATTTAGAATATTCTTCAGTTAGCACCCCATTCCACTTTAAACTCACGCTTGAAAACACCAGTGAACCGTCAATTTCACGAACTTACGTGTATCGTACAAGGCCATTTTTATTGCACACAAATGTAGTCCAATTCATATTCTGAATTCGAATTATTTTGTATTTTCCAGGATTTCAATTAATTGGTAGTGATAAAAGTTGGATGTTTTCAGTTTCGACATACAACAACCTTGAGCGCTAAGTAGGTAATGAGGTCATCACTACAGATAAGTACTGTTGGCCAGCCAGCTGTGCGCCAAGGTCAGGCCGGTGAGCGAGGGGCGAAATATATCAGACTGCCCCTTTGCTTAGTTCAGAGCTCTGTTATAAATTCATAGAATATTCAATGCAAGGACTATAGTCTTAACACACATTTACAGCATTAATGAGACGTGTTAATGAGAAAACCGTTATTGAAGCAAATATTGTTCTCCATCACGAAATCTTATTTCAGTTCAACCTGCACCCATCGTTAAACCAAGAGGTCTATGCTGAAGGTTAAACATAAAATGTTTAATCGAACGATTGTCTAAAGCTTTCCCACAGACGAAAATCACCTGACCAAGAGACGCGACATTTCATAGTAGACTTTAAAATGTTATGTTTCTAATAATTTAGTCTAAATTATTTAAGTAATTATTATACATTAACTATTTATACTGTTTGAATTTATTGATGCTTTTAAGAATATAAACTCAAGAATTACTCCAATACGTCCACGGGAGGCTTAACAATCATGTGATATGTTTTACTTTTTTGTAGCGTTCATTAAAAGTAAGATAAAAGATAATGTAGTAATGACGGCTGGTAGTAGAGCGGTTGCCGTGCTCACAGCAACGCTGGGCCTAGAGTAGCATGGACTGTTGGTATTGCTCAGTTACCATATATGTCGCACTCTGGGTCTCGCCGTATATTTAGTGTGACTTCTGAACAAATAGAAAGAATCCGCAAGAAGTAGCCGTATTTTGAAAAATTGGAGGTCTTGAAGTTTTTGGAGACTGTTATTTATAATTCAAAAAGCCAGGCTAGACACCTGTAAATACTGCATAAAATACAGGTATTGAAGGTAGACATAACAGTTTTAAATTTGGTTACTATTTCAAATTCATTGCTACTACCTTCTAAGAGCGGAAAACCAAACAACTAGAAATAGAAGAGGGTGTCAACGGATGGTTACGGATGGTTCCAAAATTAATATTGGCACTGGAGTGTATGAACCAAGATATGGAGTATCTTAGGCACTAAACCAAGGGGTTATAGGTACAGTCCTCTGCGCCAAAAATATACTTAACTGAGGTTCTAAAATTCATACACCGTTAAATAACCTAGCCGCTCATAAAATATTGGAATTATTCACCTTTGAACCCAGGTTAGTGCGGGACTGCTATTTTGTGGTGTGGAGTATGATACGGCTAGGGTGAACAATGTCACTCAAAAATGGTGCCTGGTCATAAAATAATAAATGAGAAAGAAGCTAATAATCACTTTACTAGAACCTGTTCTCAAAGATCTTTCCATGTTACGAAACCTTTCTGTATCATATTTATATGATACCTGTATCTCTGAATATTTTTTAGATATTTGTTCGTAAAAAAAACAAATTGAGATGGATGCAACAGATATTAAGAAGGAACACAGAAGACATGGTGAAACAAATTGTGGACGGGAATGCACAAAGGACAATAAGGCCTGGAAGACTATATGCCAAGAGTAAACGTGGCAACGGATGTGGAAAGGGAGGCTATAGAGAAGAAAACGTCATGCGGTGAAGGGAAGACCACGGGTAAGGTGGGAGTAAATAAAAAAATAGATACCGGTACCCAATATACGAAGTTTTTTGTATTAATGTTATATAAACTTTCTATACCAGATTGTAGTGAAAATGTCTATGTAATTTTATTAAAACTATTTATTATTATTATTTTTTTTTTTTTTACGGAAATTACCACCTCACACATTTCAGCTGTTGTAGAAGAACTATCAGATTACAAATGTATCCGGCCACAGGTTCTAACACGATTTTTTTTAATCAGGCACGACTAAGGAAGAAGTGGTTCTTTTCTTGTTATTTAAAGGCAAAAACTTTTTGGTCATCATAACCTTATAAAAAAACGAAGAAAATAACATAAAATAAAGACTCCTAGTCTTTGAATTTCTCTTATAGTGTCATGGTTGATCAAGAGAGACTCGGTAGAAAAGACGAAAGAAAGAGATCTAATCCAAAACTACATGAAAAAAGTGTAAATCCAGTTATGGTCCCTCGGTTTTTTCACTATAGTGAGACCCTGAGGGTTATAGAAGTGGAAGCAAAGCAGAGTGCACAGTGCGATATCTCTCACCAAGGCAGTTGAGCGAAACGAGAAAAACGAGAAGAGTCTAGGCTATTTAATTAATTCATATTATATATATATATATATATATATATATATATATATATATATATATATATATATGTGGTAAACAGACGTACGTAATAGAATATTAAATTTCCAAATGCTTTTTGTAAAAACATCAAAAGCAGTACTTTAGTCTTTGTGTATAAAAAACAGTTTTATATTTGTACGTGCAATGGATTCAACGTCCACTCCGCGACGCGTATTTGCTGAGGAAATGTTTGCTGTCGTTTGAATAAAAGGATGCTTCAACGCTAATAAAATATTCACAATGGTTAACACAATCGTTTATTCAGTTGTCACTGTTTGTCTATGTAACAGCAGATCTACATAACTGTGTAGGATGTTACGTAACTCTACCGACTGATTAATAACTTCACATACCCTTATTTAATATTATTTAACTTTACAATCTATCGTATAGCTCTATAGTTCACCGTGTAGTAAGAAATAATTAGTTATTTTTATAAAGTATACATATAAGTGTACATAAACAAAGTATCATAATTGTCAGGAATATAGATTGTTACATAACTATTATATAGCGTCAGCTCTCTGTATAATGTTAAATAAATATATAGACTGTTTTATATCCCTGTCAGCGAACCGTATAGACTGTTATATAACAACTGTATAGTGCCAGTTAACTGTAGAGATGCCATACGGAGTCCTCTGCAGAGTGTAAAACATCTGTGTAGACTGTATGGAACATCTGTAGAGTGTCATATAATCTCACTCGGGATTGCCAAGTCCATACTCACTATAAATGAGCCCTTTGAGGGTATTAGTTGAAAGTATTACATACAAAGATATAAGTACAGTACAACACAATTTGAAACTGATACAATTTTTTAAAAGTTAAAGTATGTTTTTTTCATAACTGCACAACTTTCTCTCAAGAAAGTAAAAGAAAGAAAGAACGTAAAAGGAAGGAAACAAGACAAAATAAATTGCTTTAGGTAATGTGTTTTATGGGACGTATTGATGAAGTCGAATGACGTAATAGGCTTAAAGCGAAAGCCGTGTTTCAAGATGTCCGCCGTAATTTAGTGAAAGGAAAAACACAATTTCCTTTGAGTGATTTATTGAATGAACAGTCTCTGTGTCTTTTGTTCAATTTATAAGATACAATAAGGAAAGACACAGAACTGTTGTGGAGGGAAATTTGGTTAGAAATATATTTCTGACCTTTTATCAAATTGGACGTTTTTATATAAAATACAGCTTATAATTAAATGACAGAGAATATCCTCTGATACAAGTCATATTAAAACTGAAATTAACTGCATATTTATTATAGGGAAAGTATTTTTAGTACATAAATACTAAAATGTACACGAAAACCTTACAAAAACCTTCTCACATGTATAATTCTTAAGGAGTGACCAACATGGCTAGCGGCGACTTTAGAACTGCATTATTTGATCACAATGGTTTGAGCCGATTTTGTGACTGCCGTAGTTTTGAATTTTGGGGAAACTTTCCCACATTTTTACTTGAATTATGGCCTGGTATAAATACCAAAATAGGCCCAAAACAATTTGGTCAAAATCGGTCTGCTCGATTTGGTAACAGATTACTGATAACTTTTACAGTCAAAAGATGAAACACAAAAAAGAAGCTTTTTTGTAATGGGGGGAGCTTCTGATAGATTAAAACAATATTTTTTTGTTTTAATGTTTGAGGGGTGGTGACAATAGTTAAGGCACAATTAAAATTTATTTTATTTTAGTTATAATAATTCTCTAATTCATACTTTTTAAGAAAATGTATAATAATGCATACATACGAACCTATTGATTGCGAGGAAAAATATTAAATTATTATCCAACTCTCAACACTCATTGAACATTTTTTAGTTTAAGATAAATTTGTTATTGAAACATTACAATATATTCTGGATATAACATAAACAAGTCCACAATTTTAGCTCACCAATCTACAAAAAAGTGTGTTTTTGGTGTAGTTGGATTTTATCCAATTCCATTAACTTCCACTAAATCTAACTACAGTTTATTTATAGTGTGCCTTCCCTCCCACATATCTCAAATCGGAAAGAACCAAACTGCACAGAATAAACGTTATTAGGAGATTAGAATCAAACTATTGTATATGTAACTGAATAACAGCTATTAACCTGAACGTGGTGGTGTAACAAGAAATACCATTACAAAATTTATCTGTATCCTTTGTAAGTTACTTGTGTTTTGATATTTCAAATTGTAAAGTAGATAATTAAAAGTTTTAATGAACCGTTGAAAATTTTTCAAATTTAGATAAAGGTAAAAAAAAATATTATAGAAACATGTCCAGACTTCTACTATTGTATGTTCAATAACCTTATGTTATTGTACACAGCTTTATATCCAAACCTGTGTACAATAACGGAAGTGAAAAAAAAATTACTGTTCAAAAGTAATTGGCAAAAACCAAAATTGAACCTTCATTTCCCGTCAGTAAAATTTAGATTTTAATCAAATATAAGATTTAAGATGCGGACTCGTGTAAGGTACAAAAAAATTGTTTACCCCCCCCCCCCTATATAAATACAGCATCCATGGTTCATTTTCACTTTGTGACTGACAACTACAAACCGACATTATTGGTGACGAATAATTTAGGTAGGTTTTTTATTTGGTTTTGGGATGAGTGAGAAAGTTTGTGTTATATTTTTGTGCTGTATTTTAATTCTGCAATTAATTTTTTATTCTTCTATAATTGACTTATTTTCGTTATCTTTTATAAGGTTCAATTACCTTTGCCTCGCTTTCAATAAAATCAAATCAAAGGCACTTGGGGGAAACTGTGAGAACATTTGAAGTGAATTCAAAGGGAATGCTAAATCAAAACGTGTAAACAGAAGGGAATTCCTGACTTCACTGAGTTAAAAAATAAAAATAAATAAAATTAATGTTGACAGCACACTTGACAAAACATTATCAAGCACATTTGATAATGAGATTTGTTAGTTTCAGTCACGTTTGTTCCGGGTGGACAATGTTGTTTTTAAAAGATACATCAATTAATTATTTATATATAAAAAGTCAAAACCCACTGACTGATCACAAAATCTTTGGATCCAAGAAGAATTTTAAACATGGTTAGAGGTAGGTCTGTAGACGCGTACTAAGAAATGGATTTGAAAATGTTCAATTCCAAGGGTGTTTTTTAACCATAAAGCATATCTCTGGATCCAAGAATCCTAGAGGAATGAATTTTTAACATGGTTTGGGTTAGGTCTGTAGACGCGTATTAAGAAAAAGTTTTGAAAATTTGTTCCACTCCAAGGGTGTTTTTACCCCCAAAACAATTATTATATCTTAGATATTTGTGGGTGGATTTTCATCAAAATTTAGTGTGTTGCTGTATTTGGGAATAATTTATTTCTGTAGCATCACCATTAGGGTTATGCTAAAATATAAAAATAAATAAAAAATAAAACAATCTTTATAAAACTTTCTCTACTATCCCCAGGTGAAACTGGGGCCATCAGCTAGTTATTTTATGTCTTTAAAAAATTATTTTAAAACAATTTTCATATTTTATTAACTTTTTTTGATTTGTGTTAATCCGTCTTTAAATTTTCTGGACATTACAGAAAACCCGATCAACTGAAATTATTTCCGATCAACTGCTTCGAACACTAAATTAAAAAAAAAAACTTTATTTAGTAAAAATACTAAATTTTTCAAAACCAATTAACTTTTTTTTTTTGTGTAATACAATTATAAGACGACGACGTTTCAACTACTAAATTCATCATTCTCAGTCATCATACAAATCGTACTAGTCCAGTGTCAGTAGGGTTTTTGTGCATGTAAAAACTCAGGATGATGACATAGGCAGTCAAATGTTTTCTTATAATTGTATTACTCAAATAAAGTGATATTTATGTTTTCGTTCATTTTGTGAGATAACACAATGATATCGAAAACATGGAATACAGTTTTGTAAGTAACATATACTAGCCTACATAGTAGTTAAGGAATCCAAAATATTATTTCACCTAGTGGAGATTGAGATGGGACAGAGTGGGGGGCGCCATTCTGTGATCTGTTCCCCTAATTGAAAATTTGTATACAGTGAAACTACAACACTAGTTGTAGTCTCAATGGACAGTTTAGATCGTAACTTATTATTTATTGTATAATGTATTAATTTCGAGTCGGTCTGGTGTCTTGTATTGAGTTAATGTTGAAAATAAACAAATAACAACAAAATGTATGTTTATACTTTTGGAAAAGCCAAGTGGAAATCGTGTATGGTTGGAGAGAGCATCTCAACGATAATCCACTGATGCCACTACAACCCCTTATGAGAAAGTAAAGCAATGTCTGGAACTAAAGAAATCCTCCGCAGCAGCGACCATGCGTGTCAACGACGCTGTTAGTAGATCTTCAAAGGCACCGCCCAGATAAGTAGAAAATGAAATTGCTTCTACGTCAAGGTCACAAAGTATGGATTTTGTGCGATCGCCGATCAAGCTGATTTGTGGAAACAATTGCGGGTTTCACAGATATCCGTTTGGCCATAATTGTAACGTTTGTGATCGAACATTGTACACGTATTTACGTTAACTTTCCGTACTTGGGGCAAATTTACACCCGGTTTTATCTTAACGTCTGCTAACAACTTCTGTGCATATTTCCTAAATAAACTTAATCTAGACCCTAGTCTGAAATAAAATTTAGATAGAATAAATTATCAATAGAATACTTTCTCACAAAAAAACAATTCGTATTGAGATATAACGCAATGATCACTATATTAAAGAATGTTCACATTCTGTAGATACTGATGAACTTTATTACGCTTAATTTATTGTATATTCTGATTACGACACTTTCGATTTCTCATTTTATTGTTTAATAAACCCTCAATTTATTGTTTTTGTTATTTTCATTTTATTTAGCAAATATTCAACGTGTTTCATTTGTCTTCATTATCTTAGTTTTTATTTATTTAATGTAGTGCTGTTTTTAATTCTCACAAACTTAACTTTCTTTTAATTAGTTTTATTTATTATACATGTACTGTATATTGCTTATTCTGTTTACTAATCGTAAACGTTCGACATTAACCTTTATATATTTCGTTACTATTAATCCCGCATATCATGTTTATTTTGTTTTTATAATTTAGTCATTTATTACATGTATTATGACTTTTAGTCCTTTGTTAGGTTTATTACAATTTTAACTTTTCTTATTTTTACAATAAGTTTTCAATTGTTTTTCTAATGTTTATCGTGTGTTGTTTTAGTTTTATGTTTTTGAAATTTATGTTTTTTCTACATTTTGTTTTGTTTTCTATATGTGTTTTATTAATGTTTATTTTGTTCCTTTATGTTTTATTTTGTTCATCTCAGTGTATAGTTATAACATGACTATATAAAGTGTAATTTTTAGGTTTATTTTCCTAAAAAAAATTACGACATTATGTGCTTTTAAATATTAATTACAAATTAAATATGTTGAAACTCACTGAAATGCATCAAATTTAAACGAGAATAAAAACACTTTGCATTAGTAAAACAGTATATTTAATTTATCAATTCAGCCATCAACATGCGTTGTTATTGTTTATTTTATATTTAATTTAGCAAAACTTCTTCTTTCCACATAATATATCTCTTTATTATGATTGTTTATTGAATTTATTCACCACGGTTTTCAGTTCTTATATTGTTACTTATTTTGATTATTTGTATTTTTATTGTTATACTTATTTTTATTACAATTTTTGTTTTTCATTTGTTTTTATTATTCTAGTTTATTTTTATTTATTTTCAAACACAATATACAATTATTAAATTAGTCTTTTATTTATTTATGTTGTTCCCAGTTTATATATCTCTTATTGTTATTATTATTATTTTATGTTGTTCGTTTATTGTTTATAATTATACAAGTTATTATTTTTATTTTCACTTCTTTTGTTTATTTTATTAAGCTGTACTTTCGTATTCATTTTATTACGTATTAATGTAAATTATTCCTCTTTTTATTTTTATTTTTCCATTGGTATTTCTAACGTCTACTTCTAACCACAATTTTAACTTTATTATTTATTTTGTTCACTCCGGTGTATAGTTATCATATTAGTCACTGTTGTAGTCTTTTATTTTTCAAATTTTACATAATTCTATTTTTAAATATGATCAAAATCGTTACACACATTTGAGCTATAGGTCATCGTATAAAACTTTATTACCTAAAAGACAGTTTTAGTCTTCGGCTACCTCTTAACCAATTTCTTTAGTTTTGGAATACGTATTTACACTAAAAATTTAACAATAATTAATGAATCTTTGACTCATTACTTAAAGTTCTCTGTACTACTAAGAAATAACATACCAAAAGAGTAAATACAATTAACTTTAAACACATTTTAAATTGTAATTATAGGTAGTATAAAGTGCTGTGAAACCTTTACCTTAGTGTTTTAATAGAAAGTTTTCTCATATCACTGTATCGGATACACCTTAAACCTTTATATATTTAAAGGAGTCTTCAATTCATTAGGCTCTTGTCGGTGGTTCGATCCTGCAGGTTCTCATAACTATAGGAATATCTTTTTTTCCTAGGAGGCCTGGGCTCGAAATTCCTTTCTTTTTAACTTTACTATGTATCATAATAAAGGAAGTTTTAGTACCATAACATGTAAAATTAAAATGTTAAAACTTGTATACAATATAGTGTGTTAAAAGGTGAATAACAGATGAGATATGAAGAAACAACTGTTTAAAATGACAGACATTTTAACATTTTCAATTCAACTTTTTTAATTACTGTATCCGCTATTTAATAAACGACAACGGACCGACGGTATGTCGAAAATAACTTTTTCGATTTCCGAAACCCGTGAAACGTGAATGATCACCCAAAAACATAAGTCAACGTTTTTAACGATTAACAAACTTGCCCTACACCTCGTATATTGGTTAAGTAAAATCTAGTGATTCCAGTATGTATTTCAAACATAACATGATGAATCATTCATGTATAAAATCGACTTCCACCCTCCCTCCTCAGAGATGTTGAAGGGATCAAGTGAGCAGTTGCGTTGCCTTCAGTTATTGACGATTTCAAACTTAAACAAAACACTATATGACGTTAATAAAGGTTTTTGAAATAACGCTATAATATTTTTTTAAACCCATATTGAGACAAATACAAGATATACATTATAAAGATATTGTTTTTTACACTCAGACCATATAATGGTAATATTTTACAGCCCCTAGGAGACCGATAGTACTATATAGAATATAATGCTTTCTGTAGATATATCTTCCAGATATTATGCACTGAAATACAAAATGAGGGCATGCCATACCATATCACTCTTTTTTATTAATCCTATTTTTCAACTTTTGGCTCTTTTGACTTTATTGTTTTCTTCTACTCTTCTTTGATACTCATTAGAAAATCGTAGCAAGTTTATACATCTGGGACTGACATGTAATGACAGCTAAATTGAACTGAATATGTAGTAAGGTATTTGGAAAAATAAAATTTAAACAAAATTGTTTACCATTTCATACTGCAAACAAAATTTTAAGGTTAGATTCTAGGAAGTACTGAGGATTTTTTAAATAGATTAGCTATCAATTAGACGAGATTTATTATCTTCATGTTTTTTTGAAAGACGTTATGAGTTGAATGATAGATGTACCTGAAACTCTAAGCCAAATATTGTGGTATATTCCGGCTAATGGTAGAAGGAATAAAAGAGGTATCAAGAGCGTATTAGAACAAGTGATCATGCTTTGTCTCAGTTCAACTCATCAGGTGCTCTATATAATATGATCGCACACATTGTAGACGTTTCCTGGGATTTGAATTTACGGTATTTCGAAAAGTTTCACTATGACAGTAACACAGAAACAGGACATTACTGGTTTAGTATTGACTGTTATACTGGAACATGGGGTTGCTCAATATTTTTGTTTTCACAAATATAACTCAAAACGTACACTAACATTCAGAAACACACACACCTTCATAGGTGTAAATAATAATATATATTTATTAATTTAGATTCTAGTTGATAAAGAAAATCGTGCGATTTGACATTGAAAACATCTTTACTAAAGGTATTCATGAAATTTAAAATTTCAAAAACAACAAAAAGTGTTTTAACTTTTGATAGAAACATCAAAAGTTTGTTTTTAAGTTACAACGAGTTAGATTTTATTGATTTACTTTCATCTGAGTTTGTATCATTTGTGTATATATATAAACTAATACATGACTTTTCTATAGTAAAATTACCCTCTGTTATCTAGTTGATAAATTTAAAACATGAAACTAACACTAAAACTAGTTATTTCAGAAAGTAACCCAAGACTAAAACTATGCCTGAGCCGTCAACATAACAAACTAAATACATCCGTGGTCTGGAAAACCACAAGTCACAGAACTACACTCTACAAGGAATGGTAAACAACCGGTCATCTTACTAATAAGGGTTGTGTGCCAATGGAGAGTTGACCTAATTGTTTATCGTGAGTGAGCTACTTCTATCCGGGACTCTTTCAAAAGTTTAGTACTTAATATAGTCACAACTCGGCATGGAAATTGAAGCATAAACTTTAGCCCTATAGGAAATAAAGGACTTTTATTTTCAATTTTTAAATTAAGTCTTTATTAACTGAATGGCTTTATTTCTACATTGGTTTGGCTGATAGGATTTCCGATACATGAGGCTTTAATTTTATTTAATTTTTTTTTCATTAGCCTATGTATTATTATTCTAAATTGAATTTATAAATTTAGTACAAAATATGTTCATCTATTTTTTTGAATTATCTGTTAGAATCGCATTTTCATTTTATGTTTTTTTTATCTTCTTAATGCACTGTTTGTCAAATTTATATTTAATATTGTAAAATCTGTTTTAGTGTTCTATGGGAAATGTCCTTATTAACCCGTTCAATAATCATACAAAATCTATCATTATCAAACAACATTACATTAATCTCGCTGTGTTTATATGCTTAATATGAAAATTTAGAATTTTGTATTACAAAACTGCCGTTGAATTGTACTTCAAGTCACGTATAAAACCTTCCGTATTACATGATGTAGAAGAGGAGGGGGAGTTGAACACGTATTGAGGTCTCTAAAGATATAAGTCAGCTTTTCATTCCCTTAAACGTTTAACTTATCGACTTCCAACCTGTCTTATTAATTTCACAGATAAGATGTGTTAATAAAATTATATTTAGTTGGCCAAGCTAAACGACCTTCTGTTTTTATTTGACTTTTACTTATCCAGTATACAAAGAATATTGCGAGTTTGGTAATATTCAAAAATTTCGACCTCGGTTTTTTGACTGGTTTTCACATTTAACGGCGTCAGAAAACGTAACAAGTTATTTTTGACATACCTCCATCCCGAGGTCGTTGTTGTTGTCATTTTTGTTTTCATTGACGTCTGTAATATTGGTGGCCAGAAAATTTAAGATTGGTTCTTTACAATGTTCTCATATAGAAAACTTTTGAACATTTTTAATCAAAATAAAAATATCAAAATAGAGACAATTTTAAAAGGGTTTATTGTTCACATCTCCTGTCTAATTCAACTTATATCATACTCAATTAGATAAGATTTTGCATATTTTAATTCTACATGTAATTATATCCATCCCGCCTCTCTACGATGGCAAATAGCGAAGTTATTGATAAAATGTAATTTCGAATCCTAATTTTCCCAAAACAGTGATATTCGTATAGTTAAGAGATCCAGCAGAGCCTAGTCACCAACAAAAGTGTAGTGAGTGAAGGATACTTTACTCGTGAACATGTCTGAAGGCTCTCAGGGGCATGTCAATAACACGAGCGAAGCGAGTGGAGACTTTTTTAACATATACACATCTAAAAGGACCATATGACCTAGCTGACTTCGTGTAATAAAACAATTACAAAGTTCAGGACACCTGTATAACAACTGTTTTAAAGTAACATAATAGATAGGACCCCTTGATCTACCAAAACAAATAAACATTTCCTACAAAGAACAAGAAACTATCTTTTAGGCTTTCCATTTAGAGAATCTGCTTGTATGATGGGATTGGGTAAGTACTACGTTTGGCGACCATCAATTTGATTCCTTATGATTCCTCTAAAACATGAAATATCTTTCATATAACATTTAAATAGGTATCAATGTGGAAATATACACGTAAGTAGGACCTTTTATACTTCCATCTAATTAGATCGCTCTCCACCAGTGTAGAGTTTCATCAGTTAAGGTTGTCAACTATTCAGACTCTATACATATATTTAGTATATCATAATATTTACTCCCACTTGTGATCTTAGGGAATGGTAAATCAAAGAAAAATAAATAGGAGAGTAGTAGAGGAGGAAGGCATGAAGGGCAGGTTAGAAGGTGGAGGTGGACAAATACTGGGAGAGCCAGCGCTGGAAGTAAATGGTGTGCAGGACCAATCTATGGATTTTGGCAGATTATCTGCAGGGACGATTCTCTTATTTGTTAAGGAAACATTTTTGTGTAGTTAGAAAAATCATTTTTTGAATTCTTTACGGTGTCTCTAGAACTGTTGATGGTATTAGTATGAGTCGTATTGTAATTAGTATCGAGAACTGAGATAAGTATGAGTCTATGAGTTCATTTTGAATTATATTAAAAGATATTGATTTCGTATTTTTGTACATTACTACTTCAGGTACAATATAGTAAATAGGTTTAAGTATTTATGTTTTGGTATTTACATTTACAAATTGAGTTAATGAACTTGAAGTATTATTGATTATTTTATGATATTTATTTGGTGAAGCCCCCTCCCCCCAAGTCTAGTCAATCTTGGGGGGAATCTAGATATATCTATACATTTTTTTCATGTAGTTTTTTGTTAGATCCCTCTTTTTTATCTTTTCTATCTGTTCTCTCTTGACTATCACTAGTTCATTTTGCTTTTAGAGTATTCGAATACTAGAGGTCCTAATTTTAGGATCATTTCATCATTTTGTTTAAAGAAATGATGATCAATAATTAATTGTTTAGAGCCTTTAGTATCAAAAAATTAGAACAGGGTTTGAAAATACCTTGTTGTTGAAAGTGTATTTTATGATGTGATAATACTTATATTTTAAACATCGTTAAGAGTTTAGTTTTGTCCTCCGGTTGCCACCGACAATTATTATGGTGAGCACCATATCTTTTACTTTTCTCGCCCTCTACTGTCACCACACTACGGGTGGCATTTACCCATTGCTATCTAAAATGGATTTACTGTGAAATATATAGGCACCAGTATGATTAATAACAGTTTAATAACAATAAACTATAATTAATTCCAGTTTCCCAATGTCCCTTTTGATCTTCTGATCAACGACATTTTTAAAGACTTCAAGCCTTTCAAATTACGTTCTTTCTCCAAACTCTTGACCCCCGTTTCGTAAAATCACAAACTTGAGACATGTGATTCTACCATCATAATTATTTTATGTTCTTTACAGTTAGTAGACTTATTGTTCACTGTAATTCCTGTCTTCTCAATGAGAGACACTGTACTACATTAACTTAACGGTATGTTAAAATACTGTCTACAACTCATTTAAAATAAAATCAAAACACAAATTACCTATTCCCAATGTTATTTTTATTTTGTATTCTTGGGGCAAAGTAGTAAAAAACAATAACATACAAATAAAAGTCTGTAGGAGGTAACCTGGACTTTTGTTATGCCCGTTAAGGGAATTTGCAGGTGGGAGAAGTTATGTCATAACTACAACTCTGATAAAGACATTGACTCAGCTTCATTTTGCTGTCAACATTTGTCATATTGCCTTCAACTTCAACGGCCAAAGATTTAATAAAATACCCAAGAATAAAACATTCTTAAAATATTGTTTTACACGTGAACTATGCTATTATTTAAACATGTGTTTGTGTTTCTTATTAAGAGAATTTTAAGATTATTTTATCACGGTATCTTTATTGTCAGATGACCAGACAATGTGTTGCTTTATTGATATGGTTTTTTTTTTTTTTTTTTTTTCCACAACTGTCTTGTCAGTTTCTTATCTAGTTTCAGAGATTCTGGGAAAAGCAGCTTTTAATGATCAGCGCACACCATTAACACGAAGTCTAAAATTGTACCTTTTTAATTGTTCGAAAACAATTAAGTATTTTAATTTTTTTTTATCAATAATTGTTATATCTTTGTTGGCGATCAGTACCTTTGTTCCGATCACTAGAGACTAGATTTAGGCAAAATATGATCACAATATTTACAGAAAATATTAAGAAAATCTAAACTATGGACACTACTTAAATAAAATATAATTTGTTATGAAAACACCTTTTGCATGACGCCATCTTTATAAAAGCATAGTACTTTATGGATACAAAACATGGCAAATTAAAGAAAGTAGGGAGCGCCGGCTGCTAGACTTTTAAATAGATTTTTGTCTTAGAGCAGCAGGAAAGTTAAGGTTGGAATCAATACTGAATGAGAGAATTAGAGATTTTATGCACTTCAAGACGAATATAGTAGAAGACTCCAATGGAGACAACTAGTGTGGTACGGACATCTTGAGAGGATGGAAGGTACACGAATCCTCAGAAAAATTCACAAATTAAAGTCGATTAAAAGAAAGAGAAAACGAAGATAAAGTGCAACATAGATGTGCGGAATGAAAAAGCAAAATCTACAACCCCCTGATTGGGAAAACGGAAGAGCAGGACGCACTGAAGGATACGTTGGAGTACCCAAAAAAAAATCAAACTTATGTCATAAGTTCGGCTTCTTTTGGGTATTACATGGATATACATAATATATATATATATATATATATATATATATATATATATATATATATATATATATTACGGACACCCGATTATTCTTAAGATAACTGCACGAGATAGACTGATACAATTCCACAAATTGGCATCTCAAAACGGACAAGTCAATGAATAAATCTTCGATTTTGACGCATATGAATAGTTTTCTTATACTGAATATCTGTGAGAAAGTAAAAACTCTAAGTTAGGTACTCCAACAACTAAAATTTAACAAAGCAATAACACCGTAAATTACAAACTTTAGATAAATCTACTTAATTACTTGAAAGTGTTAATTATCTTTTAAGCTTGATAATTGCTATTTACAAAGTTAAATTGCTTAATAACACTTTATAATCTAATAGAGTCATGATAAAGCTTTGTTAGACACAATGTATCTTGGAAGTAAAGACATATCTTGCGAAGGCAACTGTATTAACTCATAACCCACCGTCTACTTTATTGTGCGAGGGAAAGTTTAGTAGTAGGGAAATTGTATAACATTATTCATAATTAACCAGACCATTTTAGAGAAACTGTCATTTTAAAATTTCGTTTTAAAATTAAATTAGACGTAAACCAGACCACTGGGTTGGTTTTCTCGCTACTGATCCCACATAATTTATAAGACATTATTTTCATATCTTCGTGGATTATATAACAATTACGGTGTTATTCTAGCATTAATGAAAACGTGAGGAGAAACCATTGCAAATCCTGGGCAAGAAAACAAATTAGATATCCTCTATCTATGAAACGTATTTAGGATTTAAGAATTTTTTTATTTACTGACTAGACTTAAGCCTATTTTTAAACACTCAACACTGCAAATTTAATGAAACAAAGAATAACAAGTTCAACCAATAAATAAACGAGGGAACTAGTATTATAATATAGCCTTATCATTAATTTAATTATTTACGTTTAAATATTTAAACGTAATAGGGCCGACTGTGGGGTCACGATTCAAAAACAAAAACACGATCGTGATAATGCCACATTTAGGGTAAACTAGTGGTTTCAAATATAGTTGGTTCGGCTCGTCCGAACTGAGAAAATTTCACCTGATCAGGTAATAAGCAACATCCGAACTGAAAAACATGCCAAAAATGGTTCTGACCACGAACGTCCGAACTGAGCAACTAGCGTCACACCTTTGATGCAAGCTTGACAGATTTTG
Source organism: Aphrophora alni (assembly GCA_963513935.1). Classification (NCBI taxonomy): domain Eukaryota; kingdom Metazoa; phylum Arthropoda; class Insecta; order Hemiptera; family Aphrophoridae; genus Aphrophora; species Aphrophora alni. The sequence goes on along the minus strand of OY740765.1, from coordinate 132,872,967 downwards.
GAATGTAAAGAAATTATTTAACACACATCATACAAACGTATTCTTATCAACTACAAAATACTAAATCAGGTTAGGTTAGGTTAGGTTAGGTTATGTTAGGTTAGGTTAGGTTAGGTTAGGTTAGGTTAGGTTAGATTAAAAAATAAGCTTTGAAACTCTATTCTTAATTTTTTTAATAAATAATAAACTTACCAAGCTTGGGCTAGATGCAATCTGCAAACCACTATATTGGTGTCTACTTGAGGGGCAAGTTGCTCAGTTCGGATGTTGGGATTAGTGTAGGTACCCTTCTTCGACCCTTTACGATCATAAAAAAGTAGCTAAATTCGGATGCGCCCAGTTGGTTACATTCATTATTGGACGAAATCACTCAAAACATTGATTTGTACAATAATATCCATTCTGTCGGATGTGTGAGAAGATCAGTGACTGTGCGAAACAGAGACTTTTTGTTTTACAAGAGCCTAGGAATTTTATTTTTTTTTTTTTTTGAAGCTGAACAATCAGGATGTGGAATAATTGGATGTGAAAGACACCAACATGGCAACAAATTCCACGATCTTGTTAAAGATACTTAATAAAGGTCAGCCAGGATTGGATATTAGGAATATAACATAACCTAAGTGTGAATAGTAAGAGTTTCCACCCTTCAAAACTATCTAGAGTATCATTCAATCAAAACAACTAAAACACTGTTATCTATTACCATAGAAAGTAGAATTAAAATCATCTTAGTATTAAACAGCTTACATAAAATAAAACAACTATATTATCAGATATCGGCGTAGGTGTTGGGAAATTCATCGCCCAGTGGGCAACTTCTCCAAACAAACTCTTTATGTTGTTTTGACGTCTTTCTTGTGACCTGCACTACTTCTTACTCCCTTGCAGAATGATCTTTTTTATTTACTTTATCAGTCATATGACACCATCAACAACCCTCTATGTCTTTAAACCGTTCCTTTTTCTTTTATTTTCAGATCAACCCTAAAGTGTAAATCAACCCGTATTGATGGTGTATATTATACCGGGTAAAAGATGTTCCATAAGGAGCCTCTGAGATACTTGGTGACCTCTCACAGCTTTACCGAACCAAGCGAGGCTCTAGTAGAGTCGAAAAATGATCCCCTAGCTGCTCCCTGGAAAACATTGAGAGAGAGAAATGAAATTTAATAAGCTTGTATGGGATTTCACCAAAACAACGTGGTGATAAAATAAAGGATTTCCTCCGTGGTGACTATCAGTATAGAAAGTCCTCCGAATCGTTGATATTTCCTCTACACCGCGAAAAGTTTTAGTAGAGAAAGGTCGAACAGCCATTCAGGTGGAATCCCACTCCTCATAGAAGAATCTCCATCAAAGAAGGTAAGACAGGAGAGATATGACCCAGAAACATTGAAAAGGGAACATCCGGGCTCCGCCATTAGGACAACCTTGAGAGGTAGATGATCCATTGTGTGGATCAGTAGTATGATGGCACCTGTTATCACTAGCTCAGGCAAAGTTACTAGAAGAAGCTAGGGTAAAAGCTTTGGAGCAAAACAAGAACCAAGATAATAGAAATTTAAAGCGGTGCACCAGGAAAACATTAAGAGACCAAAATTACCAAGAGTGCAGTAATGCAGAAAAGGGCTACAAGTCTATGAGGGAGATAGCCTTGACTCTCTTCTTGTGTCCTACATCCTAAAGGAGTGTAGGTTGGATAGGTTTCTTTGAACCGGAATTCTTAGATTTAGAAGACGTAAGAATTGCATTTCACCACTACATCACTACATTATCAGCTAGAGTTAAAGTACCGACCAAAGTGAATTGAATTTTTGGTGAATGTAAACAAAGTTTTAAAAATTTATAAATTGGGACACTAAAATTTTAAAAAGGAATAAACATAAAATGGTTTATATATTTGTTTTGCTGTAAAACTGCGAATAATGAAAGCCTATAATGTACCAAGTAATAAGGTCTTAACGGGTGGTTGGACCTGAAACTAAGAGAAGTCTTTCATTAATACCCGACTTCATGTTCGAGTTATTCTCAAGTAATTTGAGAACACATTTTTATTCATGAAAATGGTTTTTCTTGTTGTTTATAGATGAAAAATCTCTCCGTCATAACTGCCTAATACTAGAAAATAGAAAATTACATAAAATGCATAGCCCATAACTCTAGAATAATTTAATGGTGTCAGGTTCAGAGGCGAAAAAGAGTTTATCAAGAGAGACCTGATAGGAATGATAATTAATTGATGGAGATTAAACACACTCTGAGCCACTGATAGTTGAAACGTTATAGGAAAGTAACTTTAAATTCTGGTGCAATGTAATTACTTAAAAAAAAAAAAAAAAATCAATGTTTGGTTTTGTGATGTACAAACTTTATTTTTAAAATTGATATTCAATACATAACAGAAAGTAATAACAAGTGTTGATATTTTAAGTTGTTCAAGCAGTAACTTAGGTATAAATGCAGAACTGTTATATTTTATTTTAATCAAATTAAAGGTTAATGGTACCTCATCTAAATATATTATAAAGATGGGAAAAAGTTGAAAACTTTGCGAATGATTGGAATATTGGCTTATCTGTTAGGGTTGAAGTGATTTAGAAGTTATTCCTCTTTTCAGCACTTACTCTAAGTCTATGTATAATATTTTTGTAATTTTGACAATTGAAAACAAGTTGATTGACCCACCATCATTTTACTTACCCAGCCCGATAATACAACCAGATACTATAAATGTAATGCTCAAAAGTTGGTTTCTTGGCCTTTTAGGTAATGTTAAATTGCATTGGTATTTCAAGGGGAAATGCTTAGAGTACGGAGGTGGGTCACACTGGCTTGTACTCCACTTACCCCCTCGTCCATCACCTTGAATGGAGACCACTAATTTTTCGAATATAATTTGTTTGTGGAAGATCAGACAAAATTATTGATGATAAAACATCAGGTTGTATCATTTACTTTTGTGTCAACCCCATCAGTTCTGTATTTACATTACATTCAAAATTTTCTTCTGTAAAATGCTCGGAACAAACATTTGAAGTGTTTGCATTTACGAGTCCTTACGTCTCTCTACCGATATTATCCTCAGTATTTCCCTTTTTGGCATTCTAACCTACGAAATAAAACCACCCTCTCTTTTGTATCATTGTAGCTATTTGAACAAATAGCAACAGCACTGCGAATAACAGGCATGGTTGTTAAATTGAAGTACGAGTATTAATAAGTTTAAATTTACTAAATAAAAGATACAACTACAATAGCCAATGAGTCTTGTGGACAATAACAATGTGAAAGAAAGAATCCCCAAACCAGAAATAAAATACTAACACAATTAACTTTAGAAAGTTTAATAAACTCTTATATACATTTCGGTGACATAGTTACATCCTCAGAGGGATATAAAACCAATACATTATAATTTTTAACCCCTCTGAGGATGCTATCTATTTTATTGAAATGTACATAAGCTTTTATTAAACTTTCTAAAGTTAATTGTGTTAGTATTTTATTTGTGGTTTGGAGATTATTTCTTTCATAAAAGATCAACTTCTTAAATCTGTACTAACCCGATATAATTTAAAACAATCTTATTAAATAAAGGCATTGTATTGAACTTAAATCACAAGAACAACTCTAAGAACATAATACGTGTACACAACAAATGTCTGCAACATGCGCCTTAGATCAAAGGGTTTTACCCAGTAGGGTAAATTTGCATAAAACAGTTGTTACACACTTTTAACATGTTTGATAAAATGTTTCAGATATTCATAGGTTTTTATATGAGTACACTATAGTCCCTTGTAACATATTTCATGTTTCTATCTTAATTGTTATGGCAGCTATTGTACTTACGTACATGCTACACCGACAACTGACGGACGGCATGTCAAAAATAACTTTTTCAATTTTCTAAGATCATGAAACGTAAAGATCACTTAAAAAAGAAGTCAGATTTTTTAGGGTTATCAAACTTACTTTATACTGGGTAACACAACTTGTTACTATGGCTGCCATTGTATACTGTTTTGATTTTGTTTTCAAATCTCGTGTGTTATTCAACTTAGAACACAGTAAATTTTACAAACTTCAATTGGCACCAACCCCAACTGTATACTATCCTGTTTAGATTTGAAACACAATCCTGACACATTTAATGTTTCCCTTCTAACGAGTGTCTCCGATGTTTTACAAGATTCGTGATGTTTTGGTATAAAGTAAAATTTTAAGCTGTCAAAACTTCAAAACAATATTGTGTGTGAACTTGAACTTAATTTTTACATGAGAAAAGCCTTTCAAATGTCTTCAATCACCATCCATCCATAGCAGCTAATAACATTTCAACCTTTCATAAAGTTCCCAACCCTATTCCTTAACTTGATGAAAAAACCCATTAGGCCCTATGGTTGTGGCTGAAAGTAGATCCAAAATGTATAATTATTTCCTTTCTTAGAGACGCGCATAATGAAAAACATTGTGAGAGTTTCTGAATATACAGGTTTTTGTTTAGCTCCTGAATTGACGAAACAATATATATATATATATATATATATATATATATATATATATATATATATATATATTGAGATAATCGTAGAAAATACAGAGATTTTGAAACAAAGACCTTAGGTTTCCGAGAAAATTCCTTATGCCCCCTTTACACTTGAGGGTTGGGCTGAAAACAGTAAAAACATAACAAAAGGGTAGGATTAAGACATACCAGGGAAGTTAAAGTGAAAAGGGGTTGACAGAACCGTTCAAGACACATACAGCTGTACGTGAAAGCGAAGTAGTGTAGATCACAGGAAAGGCCTTAGAGCAAAAAAATAGTAGGAATTTGAGGAGGCTGTTTCCAGTGGATTCCCACTGGTAGATGGGTTAGAAAACCCCTACGTTTTGTTAAGTATTATAATAAATCTTTACGTTATAGTACTACCCTTGGTCTTTTTGAGATAAAGTCCTTTATAAATTACAAGTATTTTGAGTGATAAGTACAGATTTGTTAAGAGTTTTTCTGTTTCACAAAACAATTAACTAGTAAAGGGTGACAGGCTACTGAAAAGTTATTATTCTCGTGTTAAATCAATTTTCTCTGTTTGACTAAAGCTCGTACCTAGTTAATTTGTTTGCTAAAATGATTTGAGTAAAACTCTCTCATCTTAATTTATGATTGTTCGTGTATGAAGAGTAATAAATTTATTTCAAACCCGACAAGAAGTACAGCTGAGCAACTTTAGCTCGATATACACCTTCTATCACGTAGTTTTGAGTTAGAAACCTCTATTTCATCATTAGTGTCAAGTCTCTCTTGACAAACTCTTGTTCCTTTCCCCAAGCTGGCGCTATTAGATTGTTGTGGGTTAGGGGAATGTGAAATTTACAAATATTTCGAATTATATATTTTTATTGCAGCAATATTTTAGGTTGAATAACAAATAAAATGTCATAATATAAAAATATTTTCTCAAATTACTTGGAAGACTGGAAAATAAATTCCGAGTAATAATACTAATGGACGACTTGGCTCAGTTTCAGATACAACCACCAGTTTAAGTTTTATTACACGACTCATTACACGCTTTTATTTTTAGCATTTAACCCTCCCTCTGCCAAACTACAAGAACTTGTAGTACTTTTGCATTTTTAACAGTGCGCGATACATTCTAATATTTGACCCACTAATTGTCATCCAATCTTAATAAACTTTATACCGTTGGAAAGGAAACTTTTCAAACTTTAATCTTTGTATTTACCATATGTTTCTAAAATGAATATTAACACGTCTAATGATCGATGGAATAATTGCAGAACTCTAAAACAGCTGGCCCGAGCGGCGACGAACGGTAGAATTTCGTCAACTTTCAAGATCTATAACAGTTATACACACCGACTTTAGGACAATGATATTTACACCAATAGAAAGCTTGCATTTCGATCTTTCTACCACTGCTTTCAAATCTTAGATCACGTTTAAGGTTTAGGTTTTGTGTCCAACCGCATAAACCTTGGCTATTGGGCAAAGGTTTCAACCAATGAACAAGCTTCTTTGGAAGTCGATATGTTTCTCACAGATGAAGTGTTTGTAAAATTCTTTTTACAAGGTATTGAAGATAAAGGTTCACTGATTCCATTGGTATGTCTTGTATACATTTTGTTCCACTGAGTATTTAGCAAACCCCCTCTCAAACCAAGCGTTGTTTTTACAGTTGAAAATCAACCGCCGTTGGCGCCGTTATTGTATCTGAAGACACGTTTTAGGTTAGTTAGTTTGATCTGAATTGAATGTTATTTTGCTGATTTATAGTGAATAACGTTTATGAAATTGTGTTTTATATATAAATAAATAAGTGTAGTGTTTGTTATTGTGTTTGTTTAGTGAAATTAGTTTTAGACAAGCTAAATTTAGTAACAGTGTAGGCTATGTTTGTAGGTGTGAGTTCATAACATAGGTACATAACGAAATTTCGTTTCGTAATTTCTGATTACAAAATGGTAAGTTATATAAAATGTTCAAGTTTACAGTTCTATTCTATGATTTATTCTCTACAATTTGGTATATAAAATTTCATTTTTGGGTAAAGGATACATTTTTGATTGATGTTTCAAAATAGGCTAAATTTTAGTGCCGTTTGTACGGACATAAAAAAATCTATTTCATAAAAACTACTTTGAAATTGGTAAATGTTTTTACATATTTCTATTCACAACTAAATTATGAAACTTTTGTGTATTTTGTATAACCAGGCCTATACATTTTTATAGTATTTATTTAGGCCTGAATTTAGAAAAACATTTTCCGTTTTTGAAATTTTTTGCTTCCTGAGCTTATAACTTTTACAATTTTGCACCAATCAAATTTTTAGTTACATATATGATTAATTTGGACCTTTTCCTAAAAAAAAGCTATGGATCACTTTATGATTGGGATAGAATTTCTATTTTTGGCGAATTTTTGAAATTATTTCACCCGATGAAAAAAACGTGAATGCGTTTTGTTAAGGCAGAGGGAGGGTTAAAAGCAATATAACAGCAATAATACTTTTAAAACAGTATATATTCATCATATTATTTCAATTTTAGTTTTTAAGTTCATAATAAATTGTGACTCTGTAGAAATTCTGATCAAAATTTATCTAGATTTACAAATCATTGACATATTTTTTGCGTTAGAAACTAGGAAATATAGGTGTGAATAGTAAGTGGGTTTTCTCTCTTACTATAAAGTGTATGCTCAAAAGCATCCTAGGGATATGCTCAAAGACAATAATAAAATGAATCTTTATTATTTTAAATCCCGAGGTACCTAGCTGGGTCTAAACTTTCTTCATGTAGTTTTGGGATCTCACTCTTTCATCTTCCAATCAGGTCTCCTTTGATTAACTCTTGTCCTCATCTGACCCTGAGACTAATAAAGTATTATGGGTCGTTTATTTTAAGTTATTTTCTTTCTTTCTTTCTTTCATAAGGCGATAATGACTGAAAAGTTTTTTTCCCTTTAAACAACGAACGAAAATTACTTTAATACAAAAAAATGCAGTACAATGTAATATTGTAAAATAAAATATAACAGTACTCTACCTCTCTTTTTCCACAACGGTATACCTCCCCCTCCCCTTTCTACGGTGGACTGAAACCCCCTTTTTTACATTTAAATGCAAATGGAGTCGAGAGAATCCTTGCAGCAAATGTTCCTATCAGAGCAATGAAGATATAAAATAAAAACGTATTTGCTTCTATGACCCCAGCCACGTGTGGGTTTATCCTAATTGGTTTACTAAAAGAATTATAAGAATAAGTTCAAATCAAGTCAAAAATCATGAAATACAGTAAAAAGAGATTTTAATAGGAAGTGATTTTTGAATAAATTCACACTTTTAAAAGAATTTGAAATCTCAAGTTTTGTAAAGAGTTGGTTATTAATTAATTGTAACCTCGAAGTATTCAAACAAAACCTATTGGTTGTTACCACTAAAAAAAAATAATAATAATAAAAAAAAACCGCTTCATAAATTAACAATAATAAACTAATAATTCAGTCATGGATGTGTTATAAAATACCTAATTTATTCAAATCAACTCTACTGATTTTGTTCTAATTTTAGTAAAATGTGAAGATTAACGACCCAAACATGTGTAAAAAACGCAAATAAAATAGTAATACTGATCAGAAATAAATAGAAACCATTTTATAAAATGTATACAGCTGCAAACAAAGTGAAGATGGTTAATCAATCAAGGGTTTTGAAAATGTTTCACTCCAAGGGTGTTTTTTACCCTAAAACAAGTTTCATATCTTTGTTATTTATAGTTTGATATTGATCAAAATTGGTGTGTTACTGTATTTGGACACACTTTATTTAAATAGCACCACCATTATGGTTGTTCTAAAAGAAATATTTCTTTATAATACTATCTCAACTATTCCCCTGTAAAACTGGGGCCACCAACTAGTATTTTTTAGTGCCACTGATAGAGTATTGATTATTAAAATCAAACACATACTTCATTGAATATTGAAGATAAATAATCAAATTCCGGCATTCTGAAAAGATTTTAAATGTTGTATGCAGATAAATATGCAGTGAAAAAAGATTTTCCAGGTTTAATGTAAATTATAGAATTTAAAAAAAAAAGTGTTTTTAATTTACTATGTTAAAAATTCTTTAATACAAAATAACAAGGAACATCCAAAGTTTTACTGAATAATAGTGAAAAGTTTATCGATCAGTAGTTATTTGGTCCAAACAATAATTTTATTCATGATATGATCGATTTATAGCTTTAGATTTTACGCGTGTTTTATTCTTTAGTAAATTTTCATTACAGAATTAAAATGCAAGAACTTAAAATAAAGACAATTACATTGTCTAAAACAAATACTTTTTTGATTACACAATGTGTGATTCTGGAGTATTTAACAATTAAACCTGATAACAATCGTGCACGTTTATGGGGTAATGGGGGCACGTTAATCGTACAATAATGGGGGGTAAGTTCAGCTTCATTTTTTAAAAGAAAAGTCTGTTAATTTTTATAACATCGAAAAAAGTATACAATTTTACGATGATTCAAAATTATGTAATAATTTCAAGGATAATCCTGAAAAACTCATTTTTTTAGCCAGTCCACACCTTTACATCTGACTCATCGAAGAACTGTGGACTCGGATTTCTAAAAATAATTTAAAGCAACTTTGCATGGATTTTTTTTTCTTTTTATTTTTTTATTCGTTTCAGCCTGCTTTGGACAGAACTCAATTTTTTCTTCCGTTATAAGTCCTTCACCTCTGATTTTCCTTTTCCGATTTAAACAATTATTTTCTTTCGGTTTTTATTGCTGTTCTTTCTTATATTTCCCCTCATTAAAGCCGTCATTAAAAACTGGATTTATATTTAATGCGATTTATAATGTGGACGGTTTATGGCTCAAGCAAAGGAAGTTTAAGCTCTTATTTAATTTTTTTTTCTTTTTCAAAATCGACGTCCAGGTTCATTTTTACTACGGAAATGACATTTTGGTGAGGAACAGTTTTGGTTGGATTTAAAAGTGAGGAAATTTGCGGAATTAATTTTGGACCGTTTATTAATATCCGAAATGAATTTTTTTTAATTTTATCAAATTTCAAGATTTAGTAAGAAAGTTAGGAATCATACAAGTCATTATAACTTTTGACCATACTTCCAGATACACATAGAAAACGTTTTTGATCAAAACTTTAATCATTTCGTGAAATATAAACGCAGAATAATATTTAAAAATTGACATTCTAATCTTCCCAAAATTTAAATTATGTAGATATTTAATAGGCAGGCATAATTTTATAACAATTTATATAAATTTAAATTTAATACGGAAAAATGTAGAATCAAAGCGTACTGTTGGTGATAACATAAAGAAGTCAGTTCTATAAAATTTCTAGGTTTGGTAATTGATAACAGAGTTTCCTAGAAATACATATTGATAGTGTTTGCAAACAATTTAATGCTGATAATTTCTTAATAAATCTCAGTCATTCTTTTAACCGTTCCACATTGTTACCAGGCTACCATGGTCTTATACATTCACCTACAATACTGTATAATGAAGATGAATCTTTGTCAAGTAAACAACTCGCACCCGCACAGAATGTCTTCACCCGACTTCCAACTGTCTGAGAGTAATTGACAGCTGTATTATTTTATTTATCTCATTATCTTCTAGTATAGTATATTATTGCACATATTCGAGTTATTAGATTTAATTTATATTATTAGTTAAGGGATTATATTATGTAATAATTCATCAATTCAGATGGTGGAAAAGATTTTATTTAAAAAAAAAAAAAAAAAAAAAAATATGACGATTGATAGCGAGATTACATAGAAAAGACATACATACATGTTTTCCAGGAGCTGGGGTTATTGAAACTTTAAATTATAAGTAGCCTATTATTATACATTAAATTATATGTCACCCTTTTCTGAATATCGATGTTGAGAATGGTACCCAACCACAGGTTAAGTACGTTTAAAAAGTTACCTTCGCTAGCTGGGTGGCTTTGTTTATTAAATTAATATATATATATATATATATATATATATATATATATATATATATATATATACTCTGAATTTTAATGACATTAAGCAAAACCTAAGACATCACTTATTGTCTAGATCATTTTACTCTGTGGAGGAATTTCTCTGTCATGAAAGGTACATGTATCTGAAAACATTTTTGTAATTTCCTTTATTGATATATTTTATTTACTTTTAAAATTTTAACACAATTTGATTATCATTGTAAAATTTTTAATTTACATTTTAATGTTAGCTAAGTTATTGTTTTATTTACTTCCTTTTATGTTTTTTTTTTTATTTCTTATTGTTTATTTGTAAATAGCCTATGAAGTTTGAAATTTATTTTGTAACTTATTGTCTTATTTATTTGTTCTTCCTTAATGTAACGTTTAGTTATTGATAATTGTTGCGTCTTGTTAGTGTTATGTTAGTTAGCTATATGTTTTCACATTTGTTTTATTGAGTTATTGACAATTTACGCTGTACAAGAATACAGTGTTACAGCAATATTATTTAAATTAAAAATTTAATAATGTCAATATACTAGTTTTAAATGTCTAAAACTAATTTTTACTTTATCACAATACTTAATTTACTACGTGATTGAAACGTAACAATCAAAAAAGAAGTTATATTGTATTAAATAACAAAAGAATTAAAAATCTGTGTAAACATTGTATATAACATTTATTTTAAAAACCATTAAAAATTTTTTAAAGTTAATAATGATGAAATCCCTAAGTATATTACCACAGAGGGGAAAGAGTTGGAAACTTTGTTGAAGGTTGGAATGTTGACTCAGCTGTAAGGGATGAAAACGGGTTCAAGAGATTTAAAGGACTTTTCTTTTCAGAACTAACTTCAAGTACACACACAATATTGTTTTTGATGTTTTGGCAGTTTAAAACTCTAATCTGAAACAAAAACATCAAGACCACCTTAAAAAACTTCGGAAACATTAGTAATATCTCAAATATGAGATACATTGGGTTTCAAACAATATTATCTCGTGGAAATATTTCGTATGAAAAAACGGTATTTAAAATTTTAACTGCCATTTTTACTTACCACGATGTAAAGTGTAAGTTTGTTAATTATATAACAAATAAGGAAAGTATTATCGTTATAATTTGCAAAATAATGCAATTTAGAACAGTGACCTTACAAGAAAAATGACATTCGTAGTCTATGGTTACGAGATCTGTCTGCTCAATTAGTCCTAACAAGATCTCCGAGGAGGATACTTGCAGTTCTAATACAATAGTATAGGCTGGTCAAATCCCTGATTTAATATTAAACTAGTATAACTTGCCATTAGAGCAGATAGAAGGTCGTAAGAAAAAAGAGAGGAATATTTTGCGTTCCTGAAAAAGTGGGGGAGGGGGAACTTACCCAAGTAGAATTTGAACCACGCTCTTTGATTAAATTTTAAGGTATTCTAATGGTTGAATGTTGACGTTATAAAACACAAAATAGCGTTGGACATCGATTTAATAATAAACAATTATTACCTAATATTTAATATATATATATATATATATATATATATATATATATATATATATATATATGAAGAGGGAAAAGAAATATACCGTTACGATGTGCAAGACCACTACTGATTATCAATTTAGAATAAGGACAAAAAAATGGAAATATTTACTAAATTCTGAAATAGGGGAATTTAATTTTAAAAAATTATATATATATATATATATAATTTAAATACTTGAAGAATATTTTTGGTACATGATTTAAAAACATAATTAGAATGTAATATAACGAGACCGGATGTGAGATTTACGGATATGAGGCCCGGATATGGGTCTTACTTGTCGAGCCTGTCTAAGATTGCCTATTTGCCTGTCGGTGAAAACGCGACATTTTAAATTCCAAACCGATACTACAGTCTCAAACCCAAAACTCACACTCTCCCTCAATATAAATTTTTTATAAATCCATTATTTTGTAAATCCCTTATTTTATAGTATAGGCTACTTACATATTCTAATTTGCCAGATGTATTTTTTTAAATACATGTCAAAATAGTTATCTAGCCTAGTTAAATGAAACAATATTTATTTTGAATAAGTCGTTGTTCAACATTGATAGTTCCTCTGCAGGTTCAAGGAGTGATACGAGTAGGCTGTTTACTGTTAGGTTTAAAATTCACCTGTTTTAGTTTAATTTTGTAATACTCTTTCGTAATACACGTAATTTTCAAAGTCTAACGAATATGATTTGTTTTATAGGGTACAGCTTATGAGAGTTAATAGCCTATTTTTTATTTAATTTTGTGATCTTAGATTGTATACATATTTGTAACACGTACTTTTGTGCTTGATTTTTAATACTATATTACATTCAAATTTGACATCAGTGTGTACATACCTAATCCTCAATTCAAGTGGAATTCGGGAAGGGGCTGTAATCTTAAAGTTGGCCCCGGGTGCCGGTTAGCTTAGGTAAGCCACTGACCCTGTATATTGTGCCTGCACCTGATACAGGGTGAAGACTTCAGTGAGAGCCTAATAAAATGGAATAATATGAGAATAACTATGCGAATTTTTTTCAAAAAGTAGACAAACAGTACGGTATAACCACAGATAAAGAAATCGATGTGGTCGGTTCCAGATGTCAGCTACACTGGAACTAGGGAAGAGATGATTGCCCATTTATAGGAAATGTATTATCCCTCAAGTCGATGGTCTTGGTGGGAGCAATTTGAGAAAACTGCAAATCCTGAGCTCGCGATATATAAGCAAAGGGTAAGGGTGACACATGAAGATTCAGTCATGATGCATAATTAAGAAAGGATTTAGTGAACCCATTAGTAAGCATTTTCATAGTGGTCTGATTTATGGAAAGAGTAGTTGGCAAAGATGTAGTTTGTGTCTAGACCAGAGAAAGGTATAAATACCAATTAATGTGTTGTATTTAATTTACTTAAGGTCGTGGAGAATATAATGAAGGGATGCATCATGGTAGTTTAAGCAATGCTTTCATAATATCAGTTTTGAGATTGATCTAGTCAAACTCAAATTTCCTTGAGCAAATTCCATAGGGTGAAATATGGTCAAGGAAAAAAATGTTTATTGACCTTGATTGATAACCTTTAAGTAGACTTCAAACAGTAGTCTTCCTTTCTTTGGTATGGACTCTCTGTTGTTTGACATGTTATATTCTAAAAAAAAAAACACCCCATATCTTTATTACAAAAATGTAACACTAACATCAACTAACGTCCTGGATATGGATATACAATTCTCAGTTAAATTTAATGCCCAAAGTTAAAATATACTCCAACAAGTTTAAGAAGTAGCTTGAAATTATAAAAAAAAATCTATTTGAAAGAATTATAATCATTTAGAAGAATTTCTTGTTTGTTCTTTTAACTGCCTATATAAGAAATTTTAGATTTGAAAAATATGGACCTCAAAAAGTTTTTGGTACAACCATTTTCGGAGTAGAGATCATTTCAGAATTTGTAACAAATGTCCCCACCACATATTTTTTAATTTATTTCTTTTAGTATATGTATTTACGATCTTAAACGGTAAGTTATACAGTTTTTCTTTAAAATAATTCTAACAAAATATCAAATTAATCTTTTCTCTGGTATTTATAATTTCCTTACATCTTATAAGGTTATTACCATGATTGTACCGTTTATATTTCTGTATCTAAATAATGTGTATGCAATTTAAAACAAAAACTTGAATTAAAGGTGTTATATATATATATATATATATATATATATATATATATATATATATATATATATATATATATATATAACACTAACAGTAATGTACACAATAATCTATATACAACACTGCCATGGGGACAGATATTAAGTTAAGAAATTCACACAGTTTGGTAACTATTATACTTTTGCCTTGTTTAGATTTATAAAAGGTGTTGTGATATCTTACCTATTTCCAATTAAGTTTTTACAGCATACCGTGAAAAATAAATAAATAAAATCTGTTTTGAGAAATATGGATATTTTTCTAATTACTACATTATGCACAAATTGTGTCATTGAATGTTAACTAATATCGGTGTTTTACTTTCGAATTAATGTAGCCTATAATTTAAGATAAAATATAGTAATACCCATTTCACCTCTTCTCTAAATGTTAAAAATATTTTTTTTCAATTTATAGAAACAACAAATAAGACATGATCAAAGAAGGAAGGAAATAAAGAGCTAATTTAAAATTTAGAAATTTGAAAAATGATAGTTGATATTTAAAATTTGTTACCTAAAGTTTGGTTTTAAAATATTTGCATATGAAAGACCACCTCCCCCCAGAAAAACAAAGTGACAAGAACAAGACTGAACATTTTTAACTAAATACAAATTTTGTTATCATTATCTTTGTAAACTTAGGGCCATATTTATAACCATTACTTCGGACTTCCTTTGTTTAAGGTCTCATCTAAGCTGCTTCTTTAAGCCCCTCTTAACGATCTTTCATTCTATAGACACACCATTACTATTACCTTTATTAACGAAGCAAAACTGCCAACTAATTCCTTAGCGATTTAATCCTCCATTAATTAACAGGTCTTAACGACACAACTGCTCTACATATGATACAACCGGTGAGTACGATGGTGGTAATCCCGACGGCTGAACTGTCGTGTCAAGGCGTGTGTAGAGGCCAGTAAGGTACATTAAAAATCCGACTTGTCTGACCTCAAAGTGCTATACATAGCAAATAATGGATGCGAGTGATGCGGTCCATGCAGTTTATTCTCAGCCCTGGGGACAGTCTCTTCAGTCAAACGACGTGATATAAGTAAATAGTTCGCAATTGTGGACGTTTATCCATGTTTTGTATTTTGCGGGCATAACCACGTGAAGCTTCATTACAACTTATTATAAATTCTATGCAAACGTATTTGTATTATTTCGTTTTTCTTTCTATTCTTAGTTTATTCTCTTGAATCAAAGACAAAAATTTGTGTTATGCCGTTTCAATCAGCGAACAGGGTGGTCGCCTCCTTCGCCCCTACCTTAGTACGCTACTGTACAAGGTAATTCATAATTCTCTCTTGTATTTCAACATTCAACTGCGCAACAATCAAAACACATTTATTGTAAAAAAAACTGTACCTATAGATAAAGAAAATGTAACATTTTTTCGTATTTGTTTTTTTGTTTTTTTTTGTTTTTTTTTGATAAGTTGTGAGGTTTACCACTAGGAGGCAGTAGTGTGCAAACTAGGCGTTTCCTGGTGAGCCGTGATAAATCCTGTGACAAATAAGGAACATTCACATGATCTTTCACATAATCCGAGAGAAAGAAATCACACAGAGTGAGACAAGGTGAATTTGAGGGCCAGGGAAATAGAGGAAATAGAAGCCTATTTGTATTCGTTTGTAGGAACGATTCTTGTAAACAGTATCAATTTTAGGACACAAACAGCCAATCTCTTTAAATTGTATTAACACCCTCGTATTGTTTTTTCTATTGGTGGATATGTGTTAAAGTTGTCATGAAACACACTTTAAACCGTTGTACAAACTCTGTTTTATCAAATCTGAATCTCCAAGATCTCCAATATGCACATGATCGCTGGATACTTTGCTTCCTCATCAAAGTATATATTCACATTAGTTTAACTTCATGTTACAAGCTTCATCAAATACACTTTTGTTATAAACATTTTTGTAATTGAACTGTTTTCAACCAAATTCTGTAAATCCTTTGGTGGAATACTTTGTTTAATGGACAAATAAACCAAGGCCATTATCACAAATCCCAGTTGTTAGGGAAATATCTGGAAACCTAATAATAAAACCAGATAAGGATATACAAGTTATAGAGCTTGAAGAAAACGTAAAATGTAACTGGAAACAAAAACAACTTTGTAGGCTACCAATACAAAACATAAACAAAGAAGTATCATCAATGTATGTAAAGAATCACTTACAAATTAAACCAATACACGAACTTCAAAAATACTGCCATTCCATTGTAAATGAAGAATCCATAGTAACCAAATTATTGAAAAAATTTCAAATTACAAACATAAAAAAAAAAGTATACAATTTATGTACAGAAAACTTAACTCAAACCAGCATTCCCCAAAATTTAATAGGATCTATAGATATAGACATACTATGTGACTGCCAAATAATTGGAAAAAAAATAAGAACGTAATAAGGAAACTAACTCCTTGTGATGTGAGGAGGGGGTGTAAAACAAATCGAAATGACACATATAATACCTTCACACCATAAATATTAACCCACTACCAGATACTGAATTTAAAAAAATTAAAGACATTATTTGATTAAGGTCGAGGTAGTAAAAGAAAATTTAAATGGTCTAAATAAAAATATTTATGTCAATACAACAATATAATGAAGTGTATTCACGTTATAAATTAGATTTTGTTTCATTGAAGTTTGAATTTGCAATAAGAAGACGGTAGAAGGTGTTAGGGTTTGTAGAATCATTCTTTTCATGTTACAAGCAATAATAAATTGTTAGTATAAGTAATATTGTTTAAATTAAGTAGAAAATATTAAATTATTAGTTTCTCAATAATTTCATATAAGATGATGAAATGTGATCAGTGATGTCAGTAGATTAATGAATATTTCTGGTATCAAAATTGTAGTAGATATATCTGCATAGAAGTTTAGACAATATAATTGAGTGATTATTAGCCAAGTAATCTCTTGTATCATTTCTAATCTGGTCTCTTTTGGATTCATCCTATAAGGAAAACTAAATTTGACCCACAGAGGTCTAGTAGTGCTCCCAAGTTAAAGCATTAATTTAATTTAAGGTTAGTAGAAACGTAAAGTAAAAATAGTGTACTGAATTCATTATAATCAAAGTATTGCATGGTGAAGATTCTTTTGATTAAAACTTACTAACTTGATAGATAAACTTGCATGTGAATACATCTATTCAAGCAAATGTATTAAAGGTGTAAACACCTAAATAAAGTAAAGCGAGAGTTAAGAAATCCCCACCAAACCTTACACAGACTTTATAATAACTTTGATTTGATCTCACAGGTAGTTCATAAGTTTTAACTTAGCTTATTAGGATGTTGGTCCTCTATGTTGGACCCCTTATCTGAGAAACAAATAATTTTAAGGTAGATAAATATTGTCCTAGGAAGAATTTAGACTTCTGTGTGAAAAAAAAACTGTTCTGAACCTACCGAAGGATGGACATGACTGCTCTAGTTTAGCAGTAGGTAGCTATATAAGAGTAACGGAACTATTAACTTTCCATGTTATTGATCTTGGTAAATGGGTCCTTGTCAGATTAACGTTAACACTGATTATTTATTTGTCCACCCTAACAACTTCTGGTCCAGGATTCAGTGGACAGTGCTCCTATCAGCATATTTGATCAGGTACCACACATCATTTTAAAGTTATATTTTAGGAGTTTAGTCTTCAAACCCTCCTTCTTAACCAATTTAGTAAGGGTTTTGCTTATTTGCACTGTGTAATCTTTGAATATAAGAAGCACAGATGATTGGTTGGTATAAGAAATCTCCTAACTGTCACTCTATCTAGCTTAGTGTATCTCTGGTCAGATTGTGTTGCTTGGTATTTGTGTTTACAGAAAGGAGATTATATCCCGTCTATTTTCTTTTGTCTATGACAATTTCTGTATTCCTTTTGTTTCTGTAAATAAAGCTACTTTTTTTATTATCCTGTCATTGATGGTGATATTCCTGGTACCTTGAGTTAAATCTCACTTACTTTGATTTTACGAAAATGTATCTTCCAAACAACTTTCCTTTTCTTTTTTGTAATTAACTCTATCAGAATATTTATAATATTAATTAATCAGAGTGGATCTCAAACGATGATATATAGAGGAGATCAAACTAAAAATCCAATTGATGAAATAATTAAGAAATGGACGCATGTTAGTTAAGCCTTATCCCGAGAAAACCTAGTAACAATATAAGTTGGTAAACCCTATAGAGGAACGCTAAGGAAGAAGGAGACGAAGAAAGCTATAAATAAAGTGGAGGAGACAGTCGAGAGAGAAATTAAGGAGGAAGACAAGAACTGGAAATAAATAAAACAGATAGCAAAGACTCATGCAAGGTGGAAGCTATTTGTTGCGGCCCTACGTCTCTCCCCCCATCCACGGGATTTTAAAATATTTAGTAAAACGTTATAGTTATTCAATTTTTTATTTATGCGTTCTTTTAAAATACTGAACTTGGATAACCAAATTTATTTTTAACTACTCAAAATAATTGAGCACAACACAGTACTGGAATATGTACAAAGTATTGTTATTTAATTACAATAAAAATCTCAATTTATTGTTTTGTTACAACAATGAAGCTATTTTCAATTGAACAGCAATTAGCATACATATTGTTCAGATCAGCATCTCTATAGCTTAATGCATGCATAGTGGAAAGAGTTAGTTTGTGCAGTTTGATTATGCAAGACTTTTTTACAATATAGTTGCCATTGGTAATTACAAAAATTTTCTATCTGCTGTGGGAATTCTAATTTGTATCTTGTTTGTTTTCATTTATGCATGAAATAGGGAAATTTATTTTATTTTTCGATTCATTTGATTTATTTAATTTTTCTAGAGAATGTTGTTAGATACCCTTTGTACCCGTTATATAAATAACCTTTAGATACTCAATAATTAATACGTGAGTGGCAATACCGTGGGACTCTAGCTCTATCACCTTTTAATATTACGGTTAGATCCCTCACTTAAACATTTCATGAATTTATTTTTATTATAGTTTGTTCTTTGTAGATAGAAATATTTGTTTTCTTTGAAGACGTTTTTTCTTCACAACAGCATCACCTTGTCTTAGTAAAGATAATTTGACATTTCCTATCTTTAACAAAGGTTAATTGTTTTAAATTTTATTTTCATTTATCACTGAAATAAAATGATTTGAAGTTGAGGTAAGTAGTGTTTATTTCCTTATATTTCCAATCGTATTTATAAATTAAGAGTTTTTTTAAATTTTATATTACAGACCGGCAATTGTGATTTACTTTGTTTATAATTTTACTTACAAAATGTTGGATTGTTTTGGTAATCATCAGATGTTTCGACTTCTAATTTGTGATTGATTGAAAACCCTATTGAAATTCAGAAAAATCTACTTTAAAATCAAAATGATGGGCACTTTAAACAATTTTGAATTTTGTATTCATATTTCGTGTGTTAGTCAACTTATAACACACTGAATTAGATACAAATGCGAGATTGCATTTTCTCCAAGTAATGGACCATCCCATATCATATAAGGAAGTTATGCAATTTTTAACTCTGACCTCACAAAGAAATGCGATATCCGAATAATTACGAAGGACAGCATGTACGAGTCACAGCCAACATGAGGATAGTCATTGAAGGCTGGCTGATTCACTATATAGCTTTGATGGTCGCGAGGACAAGGACACTGACACGAACGAAGGGATTGGAAAACTTTTAATATATACACACCTGCGTGACCCGCAAGGGAATAGCCACCGTAAAGAAAGTAGTGATATACACAATTACGAGGTTTGTAAAACTTTTGTAACATCAGTTTTAAACAAACTTACCCTATTAAGTAAACGACTACTATATCCACTAAACAAGTTAACATTTCCTACAAGGTCCAAGATTCCAATTTTTGGGCATTAAATTTAGAGAATGTTTTTGTATTAAATATTATGATTGAGTTTGGTTAGTACCACAATGGCCCACATCAACTATTTTCCTGGTACATATTTTATTTATTATATAATTAAAAATCTAGACTTTAATAATTGTGTATCCTTGATTTTCATATTCCTTACTGATAATTTATTGTCAGAGTGAACACCTAAAAATAATTATTGTTCACAGAATAAAACCCCCTTTTATAATAAATTAAAATTATTATAATGCAAAAATAAACTGAAATATTCTGTATAAGTTTAAAACTACTAAAATCTGCCTCTTAAATACACGAATTTACATTGCTGTTTCATTATTTATAAATAGATTATGTTAGAGTAGCGTGGCTCAAGTGGCTCATAAGACCAGGTTGTAAAGATTCGAATCGTAGGTAAGAACTTCGATTGAGCTTGAAAACAAGAATATCTTTACATAGTAGTAACGTTGTTCCGGTTTAACGTTGTACCGCCCAAACTGCTAATTTGGTTTGTTGGAGGATGACTTGATTGGAGTATCCAGTTTTGTAAAATTTTCTTAAACGAACAGGCAGAAGGAAATGGTGTCTTAATGAAGTTATTGTGGTCTGACGAATCTTATTTCATGTTAAGTGGAAATATAAACCAGGAGAATTGCGTTTACTATTTACAGGATAATTCTACTGAAACAATTGAAAAACACCCTAGCCAGTTGGAGGGGTTGTTAACGTGGATTGACGTGACCTGTAACGGTGCTTTTGTTCCAGTATTTTTTGATAAAACGGTTATTAGTAATATTTACAAAACCATGTTTGATAACAATGTTATCCCTCAAACTAGACAGTGTTGCATAGTCCTCCATGATCACGTGATTTGACAATCATGGATTTTTCTTTTTGAGATTTGTCAAGGCGAAAGTGTTTTCTCGGATGCCATGTACATTAAACAACAGGAAAATTTATCTCTGACGAGATTCCTTAAATCGACCATGATTCAGATCTTTGCTGCATGTGTGTATCTCTGTTCAGGAAAGACTGTAAGTGTATCAGATCATGTTATTTACTTATTTACAATTTGTAAATAATATATTGTTAAAAATTAGAATTGTAAAATTATTTCAACAATGTCATAAAAATATGAAAAGTTACTTATTTTAACTGTTAGCCTAAAACTACTGTATTTGAACTGTGTGAGCAATACAAACGAATATTAAAAAAATTCAACGACATTGTCAATCCTGTTTTAAACATCATGATCAATCACAATTCATTCATTATATCTGAAACTCATAATAATGACGGCTTGAATATCTACTGAAACTGGGAAAATATTTCATTTAATAATAAATTATATTTAACCTCTCTCTCTCTCTCTCTCTCTCTCTCTCTCTCTCTCTCTCTCTCTCTCTCTCTCTCTCTCTCTCTCTCTCTCTCTCTCTCTCTCTCTCTCTCTCTCTCTCTCTCTCTCTCTCTCTCTCTCTCTCTCTCTCTCTCTCTCTCTCTCTCTCTCTCTCTCTCTCTCTCTCTCTCTCTCTCTCTCTCTCTCTCTCTCTCTCTCTCTCTCTCTCTCTCTCTCTCTCTCTCTTTCTCTCTCACATATATATATATATATATATATATATAAGTCAAAACCCTCTGACCGAAATCTGACCTTCTGATCACGAAATCTCTGGATCCAAGAATCTAGAGCTATGAATTTTTTAACATGGTTTGGGGTAGGTCTCTAGACGCGTACGATGAAAGAGCTTTGAAAATGTTCCACTCCAAGAGTGTTTTTTACCCTAAAACAAGTATCATAACTTTGTTATTTATGTGACAATTTTAATCAAAATAGGTGTGTTGCTGTATTTAGGCACAATATTTCCATAGCACCAACATTGGCGTTGTACCATTTGCTTAAGGGAAAGAAATATTTCTTGAACAATTGATTGTCTCCTTCAAACAAACTTTGAGAAATCTAAGGTTGGTATTGCTGCATATAGTAAGACATGTTAGAGGATTTAATAGTGTTTAAAGTTCACAATGTTAGAAGATAAATTCATTTCAAATACGACGTGATATAAAGTATAAAATACATTATCCATAATGGTGTAACTAACTTTTATAAAATGATAATTTTTAAAATCTTGAAAAATTACGTGCATCTCTATTATATACAGAGTGGCTCAAAATTAATGTCTCCATATAAATTAAAACTCAATTTGGAGAAACTTATTTAAAATAAAGAAATTGATGGGCGCCATTATGGTACTTATCCAGCCCCATTATATAATGTAACACAAGCAATGAACCTTTCTACATTTATTTCCTATAGTGGTGTCGTGTACCTTGTAGAAAAAGTTAAATTATATTGGTAGATCAAGGTGTCTTTACCCAGTAGGTTAAATTTTATGAACCTCGTAATTGTGTATGTTAATACTTTCTTATCTAGTATCTATTGAAAAATCTCCACTCGTTTATCCCATCTCAATGGATTGGTAGTGATGGATCTAGTAGTTTTACATATATTAAAAAGCCTCCATTCGTTACGCTCGTGTCGTGACTCTGCTCCGTCGTATCTCATAACTTAACTAATCACATTTTTGCCAACTTCATCGCCATTTGTTATTAAAGAGAGTTGGAGCTGGTACCATTATATTCAGAATTTAAGTCTGTAATTTTTGTTTAATTTATTGTGTTATAAAATAAAAATACAAGAGATATGAACAAAAATCTGCATTAAATAGCTGTTAATTTAACAAACTCAATTAACTTTTTTTTTTAATATCAATAGATAACTTCTTATTCACCTATGGCAAATTATAGTTCCTATCTTAATATTCGTACTCTTTTAAGACTTTAAAAATCTAATTAACATTTTAAGATGGATAATTACAAATATTTATAAATACTTTGGGTGATCAACCATTTCATTTCAGACAACCAACATTTTAGACAATATTGACTTGATTTGATTTTCTAGTCTCAAATTAACTTTCATAAAAATTCAATAATTCACATTTATAAAAACATCCCCCATTAAGAATAATATCGTAAAAAGGGATATCCATTACAGCCATTTGCCTATTTTAATATTCTCTTTTAAAACATAAAATTTTTTTGTAAAGGTATTTAAATTAATAAAAAAATGTATATAATTATTTATACAGACAAGTAAAAGTGATGTGTATTTAATCCGTTTTCTATTTGAAGTATTTTACGTTCAATTATTTTATAAGTCTTGTCATGAGAAGAACTATATTATATTTTCTTTCTAACAAAATTCTCTAGTCGTATGATTGTATTATTTTAAAAATAAAATTTTAATATCATAGGCCTACATGTATGCCTTTAAATGTACTTTAGATGTGTATTATATACTTGGAATAAAATGTTTAATTTACAATTAATTACATGTACTAATGTTACTTTAAGATCATATTTGTAAACATTCGATATTACATTATAAATTATTACTTATCCATATATACGAAGTATAGGGTAAATTTGGTAATCGTACAAAAAAATCGACCTCCGTTTATTGACTGATCTTCACTTTTCATGGCCTCAAGAAACCGAAAAAGAAATTATTTTCGACATACCGTCCTCCAACATTGTTGTAGTCTATACGTCATCGATACCAGCTACACAAATTAAAATAGGAACATAAAACTTAGTAAAAGTGACTATAGTGTGTTGATCATATAGAATTTCAGAAAATCCTAATTAAAAATTTGAAAATAACTGTCATTTTATACAATTTTTTGTTCATATACCGTCTGTTACTTAACACATTAATTTAGATAAAAATTTGCAATTATAAATTTTGCATATAACGTTACAAACCCCACCGCTCAACCGTAAGTAACCAATAGGAAAGTTATTGTCAAAAAATTAATTTCGAACCCTAAACTATCAAGTAAATGTAATATACTTATAGGTATGAGATCCGGAAAAGTCAATTCACCAAATAGTCTAGGGCTTAATATCTTCTTCCAACCACATTTTACAATCCAGGTAGATTCCAATTTATCATGGGTTTCGAGTTTTTTTATTCTACAAACAGATTTTTGTAGCTTGGCTGCTATCTGCCTTCGTGTATAACGTTCTTCTTGCAAAAGAACTTGCACTGTTGCAATGTTTTGGGTGAAATATCACAATTTTAACCACTTGAGTCAATAACTTGAGTTATTTAATTGAGTTATTGTTTTTAACTATTGTCCTTAAAAAAATAAAATAAAATAAAACTCTTTTATATCTGCAAAATATGATAGTCATAATTTTTGTAATATACATTGTTTTTTTATTTTTTCAATTAACCAGAGGAAGACCATCAGAAAAGCACACTTTCAATTTTTATAGAATATCTCATGGAAATTTAGCAACGGAACATCAACAGCAAGTTAAACAAGTAGATGACCTTCCACCTGGTACTTCAAAAGCTTTCATCCCTGAAAATAAATAAAATTCCCCAAGACCGAAACAAGCAGCAAAGATGATCTGCATAAATAGATTAGTTAGAATTATGTGTGAAATGAATGTTATTATTATTATATATATTGCTGATAACTACAGAAAAGTTAAATCAGTTGTTAAAAAAACTGGCTGAGAAAAATATGCTATTGTTGGGGAGAAGATTATCCTGACATCCTCATTTCCTGGATCTTCAATATAATTAATTGATAAATTTAAGGATCCTATGGCCTTGGTTCTGCGACTTGAATCCTACAAAAATCTGTAACATAAGCTTTTGTTTCACGACAGAAGTTTTCTCCAAAACAATGTTTCATATTTACGATTTTAGGAACATTTTGGGGTAGTGGTGTCCCAATTGTTACTTTTTCACATATATGTAGTATAGAGAATGTAGTGTGATGGGTAAAAACATAAAAACATGTGTATTGAGTTTGTTCGCTGAAATATCCGTTATGAGGTTCTTTGAGGACAAAAAAGTGAGTTTTGTAATCTGTCTGTTAGCAGTACAACTTAAATCCGTGGACTCATTTTAATCACATTGATACTTGGGCGTATTTTTGCACATCTCAGC
Source organism: Aphrophora alni (assembly GCA_963513935.1). Taxonomy (NCBI): domain Eukaryota; kingdom Metazoa; phylum Arthropoda; class Insecta; order Hemiptera; family Aphrophoridae; genus Aphrophora; species Aphrophora alni. The sequence goes on along the minus strand of OY740765.1, from coordinate 132,847,729 downwards.
AGACATTTTTATTAAATTGTGGTCAAATGCATTGTTTTATAACGATACCCTCTGTGCTTACTGCAAGTAAATTTCTTCCCAACATATTTTATTTTTCTTAGTCACATTTTACTTTTATATGTAATTCAAATCATAAAGCAAATATCTTTGCTTATGTCATCAACATCCGTTTGTTTATTTATTATAAAATCGGTTACAAAATTAAATACCTTTGACTATTCTTGAATATTTATAGCATCTCTGACGTACAATCTCCGGTTTTCAGCAAATTTCACAATGACATTTTATTACAAAATTTTTAAAAATACAACTACAAAAATAGGTTAGTTTTTGCATTTTTTGTAAATTTTATTTAAAAGAGTTTTGATCACAATTTTATCAACTTTATCCAATAAGACAACATCTACCCTAAAATTGTATTTTTTAAATATATTTTTTATTCTAATGAACAGAAATGTTATTATAAAAAGAACAATTTCTCAAAATTGGTTTTATAAATTGTAATCAATTTTTGTTTAAATGTAACCTCTAAGTACTAAAAAAAACAAGTGGTCGCTATTCAAATTAAAAAAATCAAATTAAGAATTCTTGGGAAAAAAAATGTCCTACAATGTAACTTTCTATCATATAAGACCTAATTTTTTGGAAGTCCTGGATGTTGAAGTTCCATTTGAAAATCCTAAAAACTTGATATTTTTTTATTTTAAATTCGACAAAACATCCCCTACATAAACTTGTAAAAAAAGTGAAATTGTTTCGATAGGGGGTTTTACCCAATGGGATAAATTTGTGTAAAACCGTGGTTACACAGATTTTCTGAATATTGAATTGTGCATATCACCACTTTCTTGAAGTTTCTAGGTCAAAACAGGCTTCGTAGATACGTATTAAAATGTCTGCACTCGTATGCTTAATTGAAATCTGGATCTGCAAATTTTTATTTAATTTAGTGTGTCATAAGATATAGTGTGTCTCATAGAAAATGTTTAATATGGCTGTCATTTTGACATTTCCAATAGGATTTTTTTTTAAATTTCATTATTGTTCTATATGAACACATAATAGTTCCCTAAACAAAATTTCAAGATCATATGGTCGCTATTTAGACTTTATTTTTCATTAAATGTTCTATATCAGTACAGTATAGTTCCCTCCATACAATTTCAAGTTGCTATCTTTATTTTCTGATCTTTAATTTTATCTAAATTAGTGGGTTATAAGCTGAATAACACAAGACATATGAACAAAAAGTTGTTTAATAAGCCGCTCCATTGACATTTTTAAATTCATTTTTCTGAACTTCACTATTATTCTACACAAGGACACTATAGTTTCCTGTATGAGCACACTATACATTAACGAGAATGGGAAGAAAGTTCCCATTTTTAATTAAATAAATTGAGATAAATATGAGACTTAATCTCAGGTCTAGGTATCGTATCGGCTTTTGGTAATAAGATTGTTGTTATAGTCTATATTATTTAAACGTATGTTATAGAAAAATGTTTTCATATAAATATAGTCTTAATATATTTCACTGTTTCTAGTAGGCCTGTTATTAAATTTATATTCCTAGTTTTGGATTTCGTTTTAATTAATAGTATAAACTTATCAGTTGTAATAAGATATTAATCGCTCTGCTGTGGATTAAAGTCTTGTTTATTTAGTTTCTAGTTATATACAGGATCTAAAAGAGTCTGTAAATATGTAAGAATTCAATCTGTGCAATTGAGGTCAAGGTCGACAAAAGATAAATTCCTTTTAAACACATAATTATACACATAGGTACATAAATTAACTTATAATTAAAATCATCATTAAAAAAAAAAGTTTATGTTATAAAGAACAAATTTCCTGACCTCAAGGCCAAACCCGTTTTGAGATTACAGAGTACCTGTTAAAAAAAACTTAAAATAGTAAAATGGTAATAAGGTAGCAGTAACATTTAAGAAAACAATATAAGACCACAAAATTAAAGTAATACAAAAGAAAAACACAAACATTAACAGTACTAGTTAGCGTAAACAAACTTAATAAAATTTAAAAAGACGTAACTCGCACTTAACATTTTAGCGGATTTGATTTATCTCAGGCACGCTCAGTTTCGCTTTCTGACAGCACAGGCATCACATGTGCACAAAAAAATTACATAAGATTCTACGTGTGGTATGAGGAAGCGTTATATGCATTTCGTTGACAGCTTGTTTTCTTATTCTATATTAAACTTATAACAGAGAAAGTGAGAAATGAAATATTAGTGTTGATAAAAGCATCATAAATAAAAACTCATTTAGTTGCTATGAAGGGTGAAATGACATTAAGGGTAGTTAACCCCAACATGTGTGTATACACAACAAAATGGACGTTAAACAACAAAGACACCCTTATAACACAATAGTTTAGTCACAATACTATGGAATTGTTGACGTAGTCACGATAAGGCTTTCCATTTCGTCTAAAAATCGATGTACAACATTTAAGAAACAAATAGATGGGTGCTATCATAATACTTACTCAGTCAAACATATAATCTATAACATGCAGATCATATATAAATGTAATAACTCGTTTCTTGAACAATGTAAGAAATGTTAAATTGTATTGGCATTTTATTTGAAATATTCTAACTTTTACCACGACAGTAATGGTTCAATTTCTATTTTTTAACCGATATCTCCCGAATCATAATTTTTTGGGATATAACAACCAGAATCCTTTTTTTAAGTTTTAAAAGGATACATTGATTGTCGATTGTTAATTTACGATGATAATTAAAAGGTTTTCCCCCTTTAAATGTCAAAAGATCATGTGTTAAGCATCATGTTTGCTGCAAATTTATTATATTTATAAACTAATGCATTATCTTCATTCCCTACACATAAATTATCAATAAATAGAAATTGATATTCTCGACAGTCATTAAGCATTAAATTTCATTTCCAATAACCATTGTTTAGATTAATGTCTGAACGCTGCAACTCGTTTATTATTAATAAATTGTCGGGTTGCCATTAATTATTTTAGTTTTTACTCTTCCAGATCCTGCGCCATATTTTTCTCATCATCTTTCTCGCTTTAGTTTCTCCTTTACAACACATGAACTTGACTTGGTTTTACTAAGGTGACGCAATTTCTTAGACTCAAAGTAACATTATGGGATTTTTGTTTTAGCCTAAATTCTCTCTCAGTCGAGAAATAGAGACTCATAATTAGGTTCATATCACTAATCATTAACGTGAAGTGGCCCTTGTGTGCCTTGTATGTATAATATATCTGCGTTCATTTTACAATCAATCATAGTAAAAACAAAGAACTAGGTAAAATCAATATTTAATAGTTATTTGTGCAACTAGAGAGCAAACTTTTTAAACGAGAGAAAAATGTTGACGGACGAGGCTTGCCGAGTGCGTCAATTTTATCGAGTTTAAAAAAGACACTTTGCTCACGAATTGCACATTATACTTTGTCTACAGTTGTAGACAAAACATACTTCAACATTAACACAATTTAATAAAATATTAATTTAATACAAGTGTTCAACCTCACGTCAAAACTGAGGTTATTTATGAATATTACAAATAACTTAGGTGTATTGTTGAGGAAACGGGATTTCCAACTTCAAAACTCGGCAAACGAAAAATACTCTCCGTGTACATACACTGTCAATCATATTCATGAATAATTACTTCCTTTTTCAATTTTAAAACGTTGTTTTTTTGTTTATTTATGTTATTTTACATGTAAGAATTAATCTAACCTACATACGGGACATTTCCTGTATATTATAAATCAATTCAAATAAACTCAACCTAAATTTCGTTTTGTTCGGTTGCCATTCGGAGTGTGCAAAGTAGTGGGCAAAGTGAAACTGTTGAGAAATCAGCTGTTTTGCAAACTAATTTAAATGAACAAAATGCCACTTTGTCAACAACTGTAGACAAAATAAATTGTAATCTGTTCTGAACCTCAATGTTATCGCTAATGAGTCCAAGGTCAATTCTAAAATTAGCTTTAGGTTACAGACAGTCTTGTCTCGTCTAGTGGAGCTAACGAGAGAGAAAGAAAGACAAATAATCTTTCAAATTTCAATGACTTAAAAAAAAATGCACTTAAAAAAAGTCACATAATTTTTAATAATGAGTAGTATAGGATGAATAATGCAATATATATATAAAGTTTTATTTATTCAATTTATTTATTTAAAGATAAATTTCGGTAAATATGTTACAGTGCATTGCTAGGCAAAAAAACAGCAATACGAGAATCTACTTAGTTAAACGGCTAAGGTTATTTCTGATTCTAACAGTGTAGATTTGTATGTATATTTAATTTTTAAGATGTAATATAATATATAAATTTATTTCAAAATTAGGTTTAAAAAGAGATATATTTTGTATTGATATATTGTCAATTGTATGAATATTTTTGTATTATTTTAATGGTTGCTGCAGCTGCAAAATTTTAGGGACTAATTTTTTTTACTTATTTTTTTCGGTTTACATATTCTGATATTTTGAGATTAACTAATTTATTTTACACTTCGTATACTGGGTAAGTAATAAAAACTTTTTTCTAGTCAATTGTTTTTCCATGGATCAAAATGAAAATCCACAATGAATGAAAATGATTTCAATACCCAAATCACAACAAGCAAAGCGAGTTGAATTTATAATTACTTCTTTTTATAATAGCTTGTGGTATAAGAGCTATGTGGTAAAATTCCATTACATAGTTGTTATTACAAAAGTGTTACGATTAATCTCCCTCATACAACATTAATGTGTTATATCTATGTTGCTTTTAACAAATTTAATATTTCAAACCTTATTTGTCTAGTAGGGTGTAATTTATTTATCAATGTGGGAAATTTATATGCATTTTTTTTTTTTTTTTTTTTTTTTTTTTTTTTTTTTTTTTTTTTTAGCTATTATTAAATATTTTGATTCAATTGAAAATCTGGTTTAAAACTAAATCACAAAACGTCAAATAAAGTTGTAATGACAATTTTAATTTTGGTAATAATTAAATTAATTACCTAAAAATTACATTCATTACTGCATTTATTTATTTTGATATTTATAAACTTGACAACTAGTTAGTAAGTAAAGTCCTGAGAAACACATTGAACATTCTACATATAAAATTAGAAATAAACTCTAAAGTATTTCGTCCCTTAATACTTTCTTCACCTAATCGCACAAACACATCGATGGATATTATAAATGGTCCTAGAGTCCTATGAAATATATTGTTTATGTGTATTGTCATGAACTGTGAATTGACATCAGAAGGAAATATGAAAATTGGTGTGATAAATGTATCACATCCCCGTTTATATTTGTTTTTTTAAATAGTTATTACTCCAAGTCATTACAAGGTGTAACATAAATTATGTGTTTAAAATTATTTTATTCTTTTCTTTAAAATTAACTATGAAGATTACACTAATAATATCAATAAGCCCACATCAAGTATTACGACATTGAACAATGATTCCGTTTCATCTATTATATCAGATGTCTATATTTATTACAAAAAACATTCTTAGATGAAACATTTCTTTTCCAATTGTGCTTTGAGAAACCGTAACGAGTTATTTGAAGTTGGCTCATTAATATGAATTGAAATAAAACACTTCAATCACAAAGACTCTGTTGAAACACAAAGAAGCGTAACAAATAACGCTATAAAGATGAATGCACTTATATTATAAACATGTATTGTCAAACTTTGGTTATATTATGTATTACTTAGATTATGAGAGATGTATTGTCATCATTTTATTATAAAAAATAAAGATAGCGTATAAAATAGAGATCTGGTCCACGAATACTCTTATAGCAACATAATTGGAAGAGAACAAGAGTTGGTCAAGATACCTGAGAATTAAGATGAACTAAAGGTTATTAAAAATGTTGATAAACGGCATTCACTTTTATTGCCGACAATGTTTTACTTTAAAAGATTATAATGCCTTCAATACCTTGTTAAACATATACATTCTGTTCTCCTCTATAAGTATGTAATTTTAAAACAAATTCTCACCTTTTTCTTCAAGTTGCTTAAAGGATGAAAACTCCTCGGTTATCATTGCCTTATAAAAAAGGCAGAAAAGAGCCAGACCTTGAATACTCTAATTGCATCAGGGGCGGAAAATAACAACAGTTCGTCAACATGGCAAGAAAGATGAAAAAGAGGGATCTAACAAAAGATTACACGAAAAAAGATATACCCTCTGGATTGCTAAGCCCGTACTCAATAAAGTGAGCCCCGGAGAGTTGAAATATATTAAATTTAAATACTCTTTCTTTAAATCATTACGAATGTCGTATTACTTACGTACTTACGTATTAAATACGTACTTCATTACGCACACACACACACACTCTCTCTCTCTCTATCTCTCTCTCTCTCTCTCTCTCTCTCTCTCTCTCTCTCTCTCTCTCTCTCTCTCTCTCTCTCTCTCTCTCTCTCTCTCTCTCTCTCTCTCTCTCTCTCTCTCTCTCTCTCTCTCTCTCTCTCTCTCTCTCTTCTCTCTCTCTCTCTCTCTCTCTCTCTCTCTCTCTCTCTCTCTCTCTCTCTCTCTCTCTCTCTCTCTATCTCTCTCTCTCTCTCTCTCTCTCTCTCTCTCTCTCTCTCGCCACCCTCTTGTGGTGGTACTATTACCGTAAATTAATTTTCATTGTCACTGCCAACACATTGGAATTAAACTCTTCCCAACACTTGCTTCAAAATATGTTGACTCAACGGACGTGAAATTGTCACGGTTGCAAATCAAAATAAATAGAAAGACAATTTTAAATTTAATTAATTGAATTTAGTCTGGGCCTATCATGTAACCATACGATCAAGTTTTAAGCTTTACCCAAAATGAAATGGATCTTCTATGATGTGATTTAGCTCCGACGCAGAAAATTTGGACAAATTATACTTGGTATTGATTTACATTTATTATTTACCATATTTTTTGTATTAAGTAGTCCTTAGGTACAAAATTAGTGTATGTTCGGTTGACATAAAGACAGAAACTACATTACTTGAGATTTTTAGAATTTTTAATATTTTATACAACATTTTCCAGACAAAAGTTTTGTTCTGTAAAAAAGTAAACCCAACTGCGAATATAGGTGTTACATGTTCTCATTACGAATTTTCAGTATCTAATCTGGATTAAATATTGTAGGTATAAGTCAAATATAAGGAGAAAATCAACATATATTTATAATGAAAATAATAAAATAGTACTAGTAAAGTTGTAAATTTATTTTATTTTAGAATTTAATTAAACTCTGTTTTTATATAGTTTTTTGAAAATTTGAATACACTCTTTATCAATCTAAAAACCGAATATATTACAAATTGTCGCAGCTTTAATTATTAAACTCCATCCATAGTTTACTTTTATGTAAAAAAATAACGTTTGCCTAAAACTACTGAATGATCTCAGCAGATGTTTTTTTCATTTTGAATTACAATCCATTGTCAAAATATTTTATCATAAACCAGGTAAGACTAACGTAATAACTGAACTTAAATTATTTACATCTAGATGATTTAAATAAAACAAATTTAACTTTTAATTAACAAAGCATTCTATTTATTAGAATCTAAGAGGATCCTAAGAATTTTGTTCAACAACAAAATCGTCAAATAAATGCTTCTGTCTAAATTATAATTTCATTTAACAATGCTACTGAATCCCTTGATACTACTCATTTATCATTTAGTTATCATCGTCTAGTAAAAAATAAGACAAGAGTGTAGATTAAAGACCCCCTAGCCCTCGAATAATCTAACAGCATCAGAGTAGGAAAAGAACAAGATTTAATCAAGAATGATGTGATTTTAGCCACCGGAACTAATTTTTCAATGGTTATTAGGTTATGTACCTTTTACAGTTCGTTTTTCAGTTCTTTTATTTTTGAAGTCGGATTACTAGTATGAACCTTTACTTCAAAGTCATCTTTATATAATTAAAATGTATTCACTTGCATGAACTAATTGTTGTGCAGTGTGTTTACATGTGCGTGTATAAGACCTTTAACTAAGGGTGAAACTAGTAATCCTACATCCAAAACAACGGAACTGAAAAAAAGGTCGTAAAGGTACTTAACCTAATAATCAGTGATAAAACCAATGAGGGAGAGGGATTTAACCAAGACCATGTGGATTAAATTAACCCACACAAAATTAATCATTTTTAAACCTCGTTCTTCTTCTTTGTTATCTAAATACAAGAAATTTATCAAAATATAACAATAAATTGAAGTATATTTCAATAAATCGAAGTGTAACAAATATATTGATATATTACCAATACAATAATACATATAAGTAACAACGGGATGTTGTACTGTCACCTGCCTGACACGTCAACGACCAAAGTTTAATCTTTATAAGACGACAGGAAGTAAGGTAAAATTAAGCTACAATATTTGATGACAAACAAGCAAGGTAGTGAGTTAAAGATAAAACATGGAGAATAACAGGCCTCGAAGATGTGAATATAACTATTAAACAGTTTCCATTGGCTTTGCTCGTGTCGGTGTCTGCGAGCTTGCGGGACTCGAAGTTTTTTGTTCGTAAAGGAGCCTCTACAATTTTGTTCAATGGTTATTGATAGTGCGTAGACAATTTAATTATTAATTGTCAAAATGAAGGAGGGGGGGAATGTTTAAGAGTATTAAAAGTTTATTGTTGCTTTAAAATTACTCAACCTGATTATTATCTCTAGGTCTTTGTATAATTGCCAAAGTTTGTTATCGCCAATTCCGTAACTCAAACCAGTCAATGAAACTTTGTTAATAAATCCATGGCAAGTTCTTATGTTTAAAACATTTATCTTTGACGTGTACAGTCAAATTAATCAAACAGGAAATTGAGTATTAGTCAACAATTTTTAATTTGATTTAGTCCTTAAAGGTGTAACGAAAAATTAATTTACAAATCTCTTGTGTCATCAAATTATATTATTCTGATTAATGTTATTTCCAGAGATGTATACTTTATGGAGAAATTGATATATCAATGATTAGCAACTAATGATATATTGTATAGAGATATTTTTGTTATTTAAATCTCTTTTCTCTTTCTCTAGTCAACCATGAGGGACCCCAGCTGGATCTAATCTAAAACTTTTTTATAGATTTACTTCATCTTTCCTATCAGGTCTCTTTTGATCATCTATTTTTCTTTTCTGACTTTGACGCTATTAGAATATTCTAGGGCTAGGGCTAGGGCTCTCTCTCTCTCTCTCTCTCTCTCCCTCTCTCTTACAAGATTATACTTTCTGTCACGGTTAATTCTACTTTATTTGTTTGTAAGTATTCAATGTTTCGCAATTAATTGTCTCAACGTTTTTAGGTGTTAAGTGTTCTTAACTTTTGTAACAGTCTCTGACATTTACTTTCACAAAGAGAAAGAATAAAATGAAATAAACACAATTTATAAACAGTTAAATTGTATATATTGTCCCCATAAAGAGGGTATGGTTTTGTCCTGTTATACATAAAATCAATTAACCTACATTGTAATGATAAGGAAAAATTAGGTGTTATTAGAATAGGGATAAAATTGCATAGTCCATTATTAATGTCAGGATTATATGTAATTCCTTTATGTCGTGCATCACGATAGAGAAGGGAATATTACTTTGGAGGATTCTCTGGCCCCCAGAGCGTATCTCCGACGAAAGATCATGAAGTAATGTATGTACAGAGCATCAAGAATATTGTGAGGGTCGTGTCAAGCATTTGAGTGACGAATATCACTCGACATCTTAACTTTAGTTCTTCGAACTAACCGAACACACACAAGTGGATGGACGCTGTCATGGTACTTACCTAGCCTAATCATACAACGTAATATAAGCAGATCCTCCAAATCTAATGCCCAAAAGTTATACTCTTGGACCTTATTGTAAATGTTAATTTTATTGCTAGATAGAGAACCATCCACTCTATGGTATGTTTGTTTAAAACTGTTGTTACGTAAGTCTCCTGTACATCTTAATTGTATATATTGCTACTTTTTGCATATCTATTAAATGTGAATGCCCCAACTAACATCGTTTGTGTAAGTCTCTTTACCTTAGCAGACATAATATCTCTACATATATAAGGAACCGTTCTCTCTCTATGATAGTACCGGTGATTCGGTCCTGCCGGTCTCCTGAAAGAGTGTATAGCTATAGACAAATATCACATTTTCTTAGAAGGCCTGGGTTTGAAATTACATTTTTGAAAATAATTTCTAATCATTGAGAGGTGGATTATTCATGAATCTACCTCAATAAATGAGCTAGCCTCATTAAGAAATTTATTATAATCCTTGTTATAATAAATGAATCTACAAGGAGAATTATAATCTACATACTTTTATATTACTTAGTGTGCTGTAAGTTGTAATATATGCATAAATAAGTGTTCAAAATGACAGCAATTTTGGCGTTTTCAATTCTATTTTTTACATTTCTATAGAGTTTTATAAGAACCCCATAACAAATATAATATTCCTATCTTAATTTTGTGGCGGTTATCGTGCTCACGTACAGATGACGTGCATACGTATTATAATATATGTTTTTTAAGAATATATTTTACGTGTGCATTTAATATAGTATGTTAAGTCAAATGTATGAGTATATTCAATATTGCATTCTAACTAGAATGTATATTTGTATATAAAGTAATGTCTTTTTAGTTTTAGTAAAAAACTATACGACATCTCTGCAGTGAATTATAGAATTTTGATTAGTCAAAATTAAATTAATAAAATACAACGATGACTGAAGGATGGCGTGTCGAAAATAACAATTTCGGTTTCCTGAGAAATGAAATGTTAAAAAGGGAAGTCATTATTCTTAAGATTAACTACCTACCCTATATTGGGTAAGTAAAACTGAATTACCCTACCTTTGTTCTGATTTTCTCTGTCACAATACTACTTCTTCGTCATGTGTAGCATACACCTGCCGTTGTTCATCTGTTTTTTCTAGATATTACTCAGGCATTCGATAAAATATGGCACAATAAAATTAAAAATATTAAAATCATATTCTTAGATCTTATATTTAAAATAGTCATTTTCAATTGAAATTTAAAATTTTTCATATTGACTAAACCAGACAACGCAATCTAAAATATATTGAAATCTATCTGTTGGTTTGGTATTGATCAAAATTATCACCGGAAAGCAAAGTAATTATACATGAACCTATACTGAAGCCAGTGCGAACTTATAGTATAGCTCTATGGTGTTCTGCTAAAAACCATATCATTGAATTTTAGAACGTTTCCAGTAAAAAGTATTGAAAACAATTAATATTCAACATTTCTTATTGTGTTAGTAACAAACACATAAATTTGTGTATCAATATTAAAAATCATCAAGTGTAATAAAAAGAATCAAAAGCATTTACACAACATCCAAATTATTTAGCAGTAAACTTGTTGAAGAATAGTGCAGCAAGATTTCGGAGACTTAACAGTCATGATTTGTATTTGAGTTGTAGGTTCCAGTTTCAGTAAGCATTTATCAACTGGTTTACATTCCACAATACTTATAATTAAGTCATTTGACCTGTGTTATTGTTCATTATAATAATTGTTCATTGTTATTTCATAACTTAATACAATAAGGCAGATCAAAAGAGAAAGAAAAAATATTGTAAAGGATTACAAGACTTTTGTGATTAAATGCCAAGGGAAATAGATAGGTAACACCTTAAGGTGGGTACGTTGAACTTACTGAATAGAAAATTGACTATTATAAATTACATTGAGTTTATTTTATTCTGTTACAATATTGTAAAGACACTGACTGTTAACATGATTTTTTTTTACTCAAACCTATCTTAAAGGCAGTGGATTTTAGGTTCGGTATCTTGGAGCTTGAGTACCTTCTTCAAAAATAATTGCTCAAAAACTTCAACGAAAACAGGCAATATAGGCCTTTATTTAACCTGATCTCAGTAAAGTTTTAGAGCAAATATTTTTTTAAGAAATTGTTAAATCTACTGTAACATCGTGTATTAAGCTTTCAAAAAGGAAAATATACAATATATTCTGCAGTCCGGTTAGTTAATGGGTTATATTGAAAATAAGCATACAGTTTTGAGTATATTTTTAGATATCTCTGAAGTATTTGGTTGTGAGTACTTTATCTCGTTACTAGGTAAATTCCAGGACAGCCATTGTCATAGCTACTATGGTACTTAAATAATAGAACTCAACATGTTACTGCAGCGGGTGAGTTGTCAGATAACTGAACAATTGAACAATTAAGGTTGGTATTAGACAACTAGAAGGTGGTTTTAATTATGTGCTCTAGGATTACCACTTAAAACGAGAATTGATTTATACTGTCGAAACGTCGTGTATTAATTTTTATGTATAACAATGATGGCAAATGTCAGATTAAACCGTATTAATAATATGACAAATCCATAATTATCAAATAACTTTAAACCATTATAATTTACAATGTTGAGTTAGATAACGAAACGGTGTTACGCCTTGTAATAAAATATTGTTTTATGTGAAATTTGTTTTCTCATAAATTTTTACATGTTCCAACTTTTACAACAAGTTTCAAGGACTATACCCTTTTAATCGGTACCACTACGGTTTTTGAAGAGAGGGCGACGGATATGATTTGTTTAAGTTTTAGACCACAAATTTTAACAAAAATATATTAAAATAAATCCAATTTTAAACATATATATATTATCTTCTAATTTCAGTTAATCTTAACTTGTCAGTTTGTTTGTGACAGTGTAAGTAAGAAATTTTAAGTAATGTTTATGTACCGTTGGGTCTCGTGAGTCGCTCAGTTATTAGAGGTACCCGCGTATCTTGCTGCAGTTTGGACTAGTAAACAATCTCATATTAATCTCATATTATTAGTCTTGGGAATACAGAATTATATGGACATGGCACGAAACTTGTATGTTATCACAAATATGTTCGAATCGAAAGTTTATCACCTTTTATTATCCTGATATCTAAATCTACGAAAGCAAAAAGTAGAAACTAAAAATTTTAGCATTTTCCTTTGCAAATGCCGCATTCAAAATAGCAGAACATCACTTGACGGCCTCTTTATATTTACATACATAGCATGTTATGATGTGTATTGTGGTTTTCAAGTACCAGTACAAGTAGATGTTTTACAAATAAATTACAGCTGTGGAAGTACTTTCACTAAACATTTGTCGGAAAAGAAAGTTTATTGCTAAAATAAAACTGAAAACAAATGTCCTATTTTACTGTTTGTTTTATTATTCAAAATAAATTAACGATTTTGTTTTACAACTCTCCTATAAATAAAGTCATTCGCAATTATGTTCAAGGGATTGTTTTTACAGTTTCATCAAAATTTATGTTTCTCTTTTTATTGTATTAGGTTTGTAGGTTTGTGTATTTCAAATTGTAGATACAAGTGTGTAATTTGTTTAAAGAAATAAACTTTGCACAGAGATTACATGAGCATGTGGAATCATATAGTATTGGTCGGAATCTCTACAATATTTATGGTTTGAAAGCTATAAATTAAATAATGTGAATGAAGCAGGGCGGTCTTAGAACAGTAGACAGGGTGGACAGTAGAATATTTTAGACTCGATACTATATCAATGAATTTTTGTGAAATTTAAATCTTTATTATTCAAACAAATAACCCCAACACAAGAAAAATGTACCCATTAATTAAGAGCTCATTTGATTTTACAAAATATTGATTTAACTATTTGATACACCTTCAGAGGATCACTACAGTCAATCCTAAAGAAAGTCTAGCTGAAGTTACAACTTTATCATAAAGTCTTGGGTTAGAACTCACTCTTCTTCTTTCCTATCATATCTATGTTGGCCAACTCTTGCTTTTATCTGTTTTAAAGTATTGGAGTGCTAAGCATCTTTATTTTATTATTTTTTTATTAGTCAATTACGACATAGAGGTTGTTTGCCTTTAAATAACAAGAATAAACCATGTCAAACGCCCATTTGTCTACCTGTGGTATTTTTTTGGTCTTATATAAATGTTTGGAACACTCCACATTATCGTTCGATAACAGCCTTGGGATTTCTTGATGCCTATATATTCAGTTTCATAAAACTGATTATACCAACGGGCATTGGTCTATGTAAATCTGGTCTGTAACTACAACCAAAATAACATTGCACTCTAGCCACTGATTAAAAATTATAGAACCAAATCACATTGAGCTTTCTGTTACACAGTCGCAAATACTACAATGACAACTCCCGCACTACAAATTGCGGCGCAATTTGTCGTATCAACTACAAATAACAAACTTTCCAATGTTTATAGGTAGTCTTATATATTTAAATCAAAAAGATTATTGGTTGATTATTTATAATACAATTTGCAATAGAAATCATGGATGTCTTCTGTGATGATCCTGTATTGTGATCAAATATAAGTTTAAGTATGGAAACAAATTGAATATTAAATCTACATCAAATTTTAAAAGCGTTTTATCAAACTCAATGTTGTGTAACAACTAAAGAAGAGGGGGTAATGTTATACAAAGTCTTGTTTCTCAATACACTTGGGAAATAACATTTTGATGATTTCAATAACGTATGTAAATTACACATCCGTAACATATTTTAGACATAGATACAATAAACCAAAGTGGGAGTCTGCTTTATTGCAATCGATGTTTGGGTTACATTTATAGAGTATCTCCTCATTACTTATGAGTTTCCTCCTCTCGACATTCTCAAGTTTACAAAGTCACATTTGGAAAGTGTAACGTAATGTCCCTTCTATCCGTCCTTCCTAAAGTTTTAGAATCTGAAACCATTTTATTGGCAGAGTTCTAAAGTTTTGTAACTGGAAAATTACCAGAAGCGTATAGTTATTACGTATTATTATTTAAAAGTCTAATATGTGAGGCGATTTGATGCTCGTTAAAAAAGCAATAATTGGGGCCCATTGGGGAGAGTTAGAAATAATGGCGGATTAATTGAGGCGAGAACCATTGATTCTACCATTTTTCGACCCGCCCGACCTTACTCATATGCCATCGATTCGTCCCAATTGACCAGCCATTTTTGGACAAAGCCCTAAATTTGTGTCTATTAACTAAATAAACTATATTTATAAATATGACTAAATTAACGTACTTGATATTCAAATTTCGTGAAATTAAATGGTTTGCACAAGTTTAAATCAATCGGCCTAACCAACCATTCCGTTGGTTTTTCTTATGAGAATTAATTATTATTAATATAATTGTGGAGTGCGAGTCTGGGGTCTTTCAACCCATTTTCCAAATTCGACTAAGTGTTTATTTCTGCGATATTAAACCACATGTTGAATTTTGATAGAGCGCGCAGTTAACGCTGTTCTGCTTAAATTACGCACACGAAGTGTGCCCCTGTAGGCACGCACTGCGCACTCCTCCCCTTCGGAAGGAGGGGGGTGAACTATAGTTTCCCCTTGGTGTTTAATAAACGCCTGCAGGTCACTGTCTATGCAACTCATGATACCGGATTGAAATGTGGGTCACACAGATGTTAGATTATAGGCGCAAACAAAACGTATGGTTGTTAAGTCTGCTCGTTATTGGGCCTTATGTTCCGCCAGTTCCCTTTATACACATCAAAGGACGCAATTCTCGCACCTATTACAAACCGAAGGAATGGCACCCTTACATATCTTCCTGGACGGCCTTTATCTTTTTACTTTTCATATTTCCATATTTCTTTTTGCTGTTCTTTTGTTGTTCATTCTAACGGCATTCAACTAATTCCCATTACAATTTCCTCAGTTGTATTTTTCATGTTACCAATGGTTGTCTTTGAAGTAACCGTATATCCTATTGTTATGCCATTTCGCCTACTTCTAGATTATATGTGTGGAGTTTAGGATCCGCCTTAAGTTTTATTAGCCGTTCTATTAGGCAATTTAGTTCTTTTTGTGTTAATATTCAGGATTCACTAAAATACCATGAGTTGGGCCACATTAAAGTTTTGTACATATTCGTCCACCCTTGGATTTACCATGATTAGAACGTGGAGATGAAGGAAATGCTTATACTTCTTTTCTGTGAGGGTGTTTTCATCGGGTACGTTGTTGTTTTATATTATAAACTGCGCTCTTATCTTCATATTTCACTAAGATTTGGACAAAATCTATAGAGCTAATTTTAAAAATTGCGTATTTTACAACACCTTTTTTAGTTTGGAACGATAACTCAAACTCTAAATTATTTAGAGAGATTGCGACCAATAAGTTTTACTAAGGTTTTTAGAGGCTAATTCTGACAAAATTATATCAATATCGTTACAGCCGATTTTGATCAAATAGCAATTATTCAATTAGATCCTTTCCTATATGAGTTACCCTCATATGTTGTTTATTAAAAAATGAACAAAACAGTCCCTAGATATGGACAATATATGCTCTAATACCAAATTTAATTAAAATATGTCCACGCGTTTGGCTGTACAGTGCTACACACGTACGACAAACTACAGAGAGATGACAAACAGACAAACATTTTTGTAGGCCTACCCAGTCGACCTCAAAACGCAAATATTCTCAAAAAATCCAACATCGATTTTTAACCCATCAAATACCTTTCTCTATAGTACGTATTTGTGAGAGAATAAAACAACATATACTGCAACATTTATTATTTTAAAACAAATACACATGTGTATCTAAAATTTGAAATACGCAAACCTAATTCAATAAAACAAAACATAAATATTCAAAAGCTGTAAAACAATTCGTCGAACATAACTGAGAATGGCTTTATTTATAGGAAAGCTGTAAAATGAAATCGTTCAATTTATTTTGAACAATAAAACAAACAGTAAAATAAGGCATTTCTTTTCACCTTTATTTCAGAACAAACTTTCTTTTCCAATAAATGTCTAGTAAAAGTACTTCCACTGATGTAATTTAGTTGTAAAACGTCTACTTGAGGTTGTAGATGAAAACCTCAATGTATCATAACATGTTATGTATGTAGCTATAGAGACAGCTAGCTGTCAAGTGATGTTTTGCTATTTTAGATGCAGCATTTTAAAATAGACCTGGCGACTATTCCAATATCACATTTTCTTGGAATGTCAGGGTATGAAATTACATTTTGAAAAATAATTTATTTGTCATGGTAGAGTGGTTGGGTTAGTGCGATTGCATAAAAAAATGAAATTTGCAAATTAGTATCTAATTTAGCACAATTTATCTAAAACAACACCCGAGATATGAACGAAGAACTGTTTAAAATTAGGTAGGAAGCACACCTTTGTCTCCTATCCTAAATTTCATGTACCTATGTTAATCTTTTTGTTTGTTTTTGTGCTTATGTAGAGATGGCAAAGAAGAAGGAATAACGGCATGTTGGATATAACTTTTTAGGTTTCCTATCACCATGATGAAATGCGAAGGTAAGTCAAGAAACAGATGTCTACATTATTGGAAATTACAATACATACCCTATACTTTGTATTTTGGGTAATTTAAAGTGTTTTTTATGTAATTAATAAATTGTCTATCTCGTTTGGTGACTGAAGTTTGATCAAGCGTTCTTCATTTCAAATAGAATTTATTCTTTGATGTTTTTGAAACCAATTATGTAAAGATCTTTCAAAATATCTTTAAAAATAAACAATAGAGGAGAGGGTCCAAATACGGGCTACTACTTTTGTTTCCGTTTGTACGGTCATGTCTACACACACTTTTGAGATTTGACACATTATATTGTGTATTTAATATGTTTTCTACATAGTATTAGGTTATAATATTTTAAAAAGATATTTTACATCTTTCAAATTACAATTTTAAAATAAAAGTGCAATTGATGCCTTTTGAAAGTGTGGTCTAAATACGGGCTACCCATACAAAATACTAAAAACTAGGTAAATTAAAGACAATATAGTGAAGGAAAACTTTCTTTTACTAAAATAAATGCCTAATTACATTAACGTTTTTGTAAATGGTTAAAAATTACTTTTTTAAATATCATAAAAAAATTAAATAACACTTATTTTAGGATTGAAATAACTTTATACAAATTAAAAATATAAAAAGGTTAACAAACAGTCGGTTCTGTCTGTAACAACTTGCATTGTTGTTACAGGCAGAACCGACTGAATAGTTGGAAAGTAAGACTGATCTGGTTGTGAGGAAGTGGATGATGAAGGTTTTGTCAGAGTATGGTCCAAGGTCTCTGGTGTTGTGGTGCATGTTTTTAGCCTTTAAGCTCGGACGCTATAAAACCTGCATCAGAGAAAATATTCTTATTCAGTGGAAAAATGCCAGTGGATCTAAACCCATTCACGGCTATCTCTTCATTCTCGACTGGGAGACACGCCTTTTCAAAGAGTTCCATAATATCATATGGTGTTACAGGTCTCATATGGTGTTACAATGGCTTCGACATAGAATGTCGAAGCCATTGTCTTATTTCCTCACTGTATAATGCTTTCAATAGAGCTATAAAGGTCTTTCCTAATGGCTGGACACAGCTTTTTACACTTTCAACCATATTTAGGTTTAGTTCGGGGCATTCTGAAATAAAAAACACCACTTTTGTCTAACTTTTCCAAAAAATGGTCTAATTACAGACTAGCCTGTATTTAGACCACGTGTGGTAACCCGTATTTAGACCAGTCGTTAGAGATACTTTTGAGAGTTGGCAGCCATTACCAAGCTATGTTATCTGTTAAATAACGTATGGTAAACGGAGCTAATAGCATCAGTAACAAAGTGTGTATTATAAAATAACTGTAAGTTTAGTGGATTTGTGTAGAAAAATGAAGTATACATACGTTTATAACTTTTCAAATAACAAAACCAGCAGAACAACACGTTTTTATAACACTAAGTCAGTACCACTAAGCTTCCAAACACCAAATACTCACAATCTCTTTCTTTGTTCAAAAGGAACAGTTTCACATTATTTTTACCAGATTTCACCACCTACTTCACAGTAAACGTCCACTAGCCCGCATTTAGACCATAGCCCTTATTTGGACCTTCTCCTCTACTTGGCAACAATCATGAAGGTGGAAATGTTGAAATAAAAATTCGTTCTGAATATTTGATATACAATTAAATAAATCAGTTTATTACATAAATTCACTACTCACAGAAATTATTTCAGATAGAAACATTTTAAACTAAAATATTGTTTTATTAAATGAAACCGTGGATCGACAAACACTTTACGATAGTTGCATTTAATGTTCAAGTATGTATGGAGTAGAAGCCACATTACCAAATGATTAAACGCCTTTATAACAAATAAAATCCTACAAAATAAACGATGCAAAAATAATGTTCGAACAAACTCAAATAACTGAAATCATTCATCAATAGAAACGGGATTCGGCCATTTAAAATTTTGGTTGTTAAAAAACGAAAGTCAACCAAAGTCACTTTATGGCTGTTTGTTTGTTTGTTACGCAATTACGTCTAAACGTGTCAACCAATCGTTATAAAAATAAAGGTTTTTGCAAATAGGATAGAGGATGAATCAAAATACTTGTTTTATTTTAAATTTTCACTTGACAGCCACTCAAAACAGGTACTGCATGCTCCAAGAGTTGGCTGAGAATACGCCCCTCCGTAGTGTTGAGTATAATGGTGTGAGCGAGCACTTGTACAATCATAACTACACATTAAAATACAATTTGAACTTTTTTCTAAAACTTTTCAACAGGATTTTCTTATCTGATTAAAAAAAATAAACTTCTTTGCTTACTATTTTGGCCATTATTGTTTGTTAAATGTCATAAGGATACAATGATATGAAATGAATTATTTATTCACACAACAGTTACATTGTTTTGTATTTTCTGCGTTCCTCTAAAATTTTATATGCATTCGTCAATTATTAAAATATAAACAGTAGTCGGATAGTTACGTTTCCAATGTCTTGGGTCACCGGCCACAGAAACCCTCCAGAGTTGAAATCAAGAGTAAAGGAGTTTAGCTATAAGCTTGCTAACTACAAAACTGGCCACCACACCATGTTGGGCGCGACTTACAGTAAGTTCCTTTGTTCCCAAAGTTGTATATTGGGACCTAGACGTCTGACATTTCGCCAAATAACTCTCAAAATAAAACTCAGTGTTTGATGAACTTACGTAACACCAATGTGGCTCACTATGATAAATTTAATATCCATTGAACACATGAAAATGTGGTGTGTGGGTGAGCCTTCTTGTAAAGGTTGACTGATAGATTTTGGATGTGTTGTTTGATAAAAGGCTCATTCAAGTCTTTGTGTATTATTCTAAGTTTGGTGCACATTGGTGCTTTAGTCACTAATATAACTTATATAACTTGGTGGCCGTTCTCTCAATGAAAGATAACTTGTTTTGTTGAGCAATGGATACAACTGGAAGAGTTTTATGTTTGATCTTTTAATAGTGTAGTTTATGTGAGCTGACGATATCAGTATCTGTTCCCTCAGGCAGCTGCTAGACTCTAACGCTCAACTTATTAATCACTAACCACGATATAACAACCTCTCTGATGCTAATAAATTGTAATCACAATCACAATTTATACGGCACAAAGCCCTTTAATATAAAGAATCATTCCAACAACGAATGAACAAATAAAAACAGTGTTTCTGAACACAGTAAAATATAAATTAAAAATTTATGTATACAACTTATTTTATAGATTTTATGCATCGTCATTTGTAGCGGCCACCTTGTATTGAGCCTGAGTAAACCAACGTATTTCTTTTTAATCACTAAAACCTATAATTTAAAATCAAGATGGTATGTAACACCATCTTTGTTAATGTGAGTTCATTAAGGGGTAGGGGGTAATATTTACTACACTACTCTTATTTTCACCTCATTACAAATATCAATTGCGATTACAAATATTTATTGTCACTAGTAGCCTACACTAAAAGTTAAAAAGCTTAAGTATAACTCTTTTTTTCACTATATATGTATGTTACGAAAAAAACTCTATTCGTAGCAAAATATCATGGTAATTGTCGTGTGTAGAATTAGGTCTAATTTTAAGATTGTGGATACCACATTGACACGCTCTAAGACAGACTTATTAAGCACTAAAGTTTATGACAATGTAAAAAACCTTGATTATGTAATATAAAGCCTAAGTACAAATTAGAGCAATAAAGAGACTTTTACGCCCCTAATAACATTTGACAGTGCATCGCTTTAAAAGCACACATTTATACAAGACAATAAGGAACCAATAACGTTACCAAAGGTCACTTTGTGACACTATATTTAACCTATTTAACTGAGGACTCTTACTGTGTTAAACTAAATTTATAACTTTTATTGGCGGATACAGTCTCTTCCAAAAGTGCTTAGGTAGGAAATTATCGTCCGACTTATGAATGATAAATGCGATTGTAGAAGCTGTTTTGCTACGGAATTATATTTTACTTCATATTATTCGCCTCACAGTTTATAGATTAGAATATTTTAAGTATTTATAATCAATCAATACTATGATTCTACGAGAGAAGTGCTACGTTTGGATTTTTATTTTTTTTAAGAAAGAAAACTATATCAATTTACAAGTCAAAAATACCTTCTTGTGTACAAGATAAGGCTTCAGAGATGTCTTTCTCATAGAGGTGATGCATTTTACTTGGGCAGTTATAATAAACTTTATAGTTTATTGAATAGTGTAACAACTAATTACATTTCCCATTATTTAAATATAGTATAATCAATATTGATTACAGACCAGCATGACAACACTGGAGATAAAAGTTAAACATTTTATAATATCTTCCCTGAGATATTTATTATTTAAAATGTAAAATTCTCCTTCTTCTCTTCCCTTTTGAAAGTAAAGGGCAAAGAAAAGTTGAGCACACTTTAACACCTAAAGACGTTAAGTGACAAAGAGTTGCAAAATGTTAATACACTTACAAAACAAATAAACCAGAATTAACCGTGACAGAAAGTATTTTCCTGCCACTTAATTCTAATCAACTAAATAATAATAATAATTACTATTATTATTATTATTATTGTGCATTATTTCAGTTCTTCTTAGTTCACTCAATATTGGTTTTAGAACCATCACATACTTACTCTATAATACATAGTGTTTAAATACAAAATGAATCAGAATAATATAGTTTTATGACACCTATTTTTTTTTTTTTTTTTTTTTTTATAATTATACGGTTTAGAATTAAATCTATTGAAAAAATGTTGACTATTAGTTCCATGTTTGCTTAATCTGACTGTACGTGAAAAAATATTAAAAGTATATATATTTGAATCAAAGCCACTACCTAAGAACTAGAAACGGATTTATTATCAAAGTTTACCACATAACTTAACTAGAATCATGTACGGAATTACGATAACAAACTTTGGTAATTACATAAAGACGTACATTCCTAGATAAAGTAATCAGGAACAAGAAATGCACTAAGTAGGATTAAGCTTTTAATGTATTAAGTCAATAAAAACTCTTTTTATTAGCTTTATTTTAATCTGAAGCCTGTCTATCAGTGCTACAACATTTATTTTACACTTTTACACGTATATAAGGTTTGAGCAAACAGAAACTATTAGTAACTCTTCCAGAGAAATAATTATTAGACTTGTCGTTTAAAAACTGAAATGCAACTGGATCTATAGATGTTTATGTAGTCTTGGGTTGGACCCCTCTGTTACATATTTCCTGTAAGATCTCTCTTGACCAGCTCTTGTTCTCTATCGGACCCTGACGGAATTTTATTGTACTATAATACGAATCTTGCCATTGAAAAAATGTGAACATAGTAACTATTCTGAATCAATGTATTACTTACCAGTCTACAAAGTAAAGGTTAGTTGGGTAATCATACAAAATTAATCGCTAATCTACTCTATCAGATATAAAACAGTAAGACTACAGTCTAAAAGTTAAAACTTTTGCGCAACCTTTTCCTGATATTTTCTATACTTCACATAAGTATTTCTTTTTCGGGTTGTATAAGAATAAGAATCATACTACTCAAATATCTTAAATTAAGTAATTATTCCTAATTGTTCTGTCATCCCAGTGGTTAATGGGGTCACTTCTGTGATCAACAGTGGTACTTTAGATCGTGGGTTCGAATAAAACTGGAAATGGACTGGCGTTATGGTGTGGCGGAGGAACGGTGTTGCTAAATCAATTTTCATTATTTTCACGAATTCTTAGTAATACGAGTATTGATTTAAAAACATTTTACGTTTAAATTTAATTTTAGATGATTTATTCAATGTTCATATCAGTGTTGAATTACTGACCTATTACCTAAGCATATTTTCTATACTTTCAAATAGGAATTCTCCCACTATTATTATATTCGAAAAAGAGAAATAAATGAGAATTGAATAGATGCTATAGGGTTAACGAAATAATTACGGTTCTACAATATTGTATTATGTTAGCCTCTATTATGTAATAGTACACTAGGTGTACTCTATTCAGTGAGGTTGTTTCTAACCAGTGGTAAACAGGAGGTTAGTTGGCTTGAGTGAAAGTTGAAGGAGTTGGTTTGTATCCACAACTGCACAGAACACATCAATTATGTATATATGTAAATATAATAACTAAAAATATTTAAAAATCGATTCATTGGACGCTTGTTAATATTATGCTTAATATAAACCATTTCTAGCTTGTAAATTAATTTATAAAACATATTTAACCAATACAAATAAAAACATGAAAACATAGACCACTAGCTTTGTAGATCTAAACAGTTCTATGATTGGAAACAAAGATTAGTATATGGCCAAAACGTTATAGGCTTAAAGTTTATGTGGAATCTTGAACTTACCGAAGAAGCTGTTTTGATGCCAAATTAGGTTTTACTTCATACAACACGTCTCACAAATTATAAATATAAATATTTCAAGTTTGATTAATAAACTGTGCATTTAAAATGGAGGCTGAAATACATTTTAAAAATATATCTTTATTGAGATTTAAAAAAAAATTAAGTGAAATAAATAAATTTAATAAATCAATTAATAAATTAATTTTTTTAATGATATTTATAAACAAATATATTGTTTTATGTGATGGAATCGAGAATTAGCAAACTCTTGACGTTAATACATTTAATGTTCAAGTAGGCCCTATGCATGGGGGAGAAGCGATATTACGAAACGTTTTAATAGCTTTTAAACAAAAAAAAAAGACCTGGAAAAATAAACGGTGCTAAAATTAACGTTCAAACGTGCTAACATACATGAAATAATTCAACTCTTCCAGCGTGATTCAGTCATATGGCACATCGTCTGTATGTATGTTTTTGTGTTTATGACGTAGTTACGTCTGAAATTGTCAACTGATCGTAATGAAATTTAGGTTAAACGATGTATGTAGAAAGCTGTTTATTTTAAGTTTGGAAGTGAAAATGGTTTTAAATTGACTGAAAATGTAGCAAAGTTTACTCTGAGTCAACCTTTTGGTTTCTTTTTATTAACCGAAAACTTTAAAATTATGTGTTAACTCCATCGGTGTTTACTTTAGAGATTTATAATTTACAACCGTTCCCAAAGTGAGTATATTTACTACACTATTCCTATTCTCCTCTCATCACAACAGATATTTATTATCACAAGTAAAATAAAAATTAAATATCGCGAGCCTGACACTTTTCCCCAATATGTATGTAACCTAGAAAACTCTATTTGTTCTTGATCACACCATTTCATTGTAATTCTCTTGTCTAGGATTATGTCTAATTTTCACTTGTGCATAAAATTGTGGCTACATCATTGATATGCACTGTTTCACTAAGCACTAAAACAACGACAATGTAAAGAACCTTGGTTATGTAATAAAATGCCTAAGTACATATTAAAGCAACGAAGAGACATACTCGCCTTTAATAGAATTTGGCAGAGCATTGCTTTAAAGGCACACATTTATAGATGACGATTCGGAATGTTGCCAAATAAGTCTGTACTTAGCCTACTTAACTGAGGGGCACTTGCTATATATTAAGTCGTAAAACTAAGTTTATAACTATTAATGGCGAATGCAGTCTCTGCCAAAAGAGCTTACCATTGAAAGAATTGTCCGCCTTGCGAAAGAGAAATGCGCTTGAAGAAGCAGTTTCCTAGTCGTCAAACAGATAATAGACATGATCATTTCAATTATAGATATTCAACACTGATGTATAGACCAGCATTATACACAATACTGGAGATACACCAGTCACACATTTATAGTATTGTCCTTGACATGTTTATTAATAATAAATTGAAATTCTGCATCTTCTCTCACTATACGAAAGTAAAAGACTTTTACAAAAATTAAGTAAAATTAACAGCTGAAAACGTTAAGTGACAAAGAGTTGCGAAAGTTTGAAACACTTACAAACAAATAAAGCAGAATTAACAGTGAAATTTCTCTTATGAAAGTAAACAGACCCGAGATGAGTTATTTTAAACAATTTCAACCGTTTGTTTTAGAGTTTCATTGGGGAATTTCCTTTGAATACGAAGTTACTACAGCCGCTCTCAGGGTAAAGTTTAAAATAAGCATCAATCCATAGTAGATTTCATAATGAAAGCAATATAAACTATTGTTTTGAAGTAATACTTCTAACTTTTATATTATTATCCATACCATGTAGTATTCAGTTTTCATATCCACACTAAAAGATGTCCAACAGTGATTCCTACTATTCTAAATAATAATGTTATTACAATAAATTTAACTTTTAACAGCTTAACCAAAGTTTTATCTTACCTGTACATCATTCATTGCTATAAAATGGCTCCTTTCGTTGAGATTAAAAATCTATAATACATATCCCGAAGTCTAGGACGAAAAACCATTTATATCATCAAGGTGTTTAGTCCAATTCACGCTGATCTGTACTAATACTCTTACCAGTACATAGGGAATGGGTGTAGGTTTGTTATTTGTTTTAAAATGTCTTAATACAGTTTTTAGTGTTCTTCATTTTGCATGGCCTCAGGTAATCTAAATATGATTTAAATTATTCCGTCGGTCCATAGTCGTTATTATTGTCTTCTACTATAGCTACTACAAAATTAAGATAGAAACCCGAATATTTGTATAATGCAATCATATAGAACCACAAATATTTAATTGAATATGTCAAAATGGCTGTTCTTAAACAGTTTTTTGTTCATATCTGGGATGTTATTAAACTTTAAATTATTTATAAACTTACATATTTCGATTCTGTGTATAATGGTATAAACCTTCTCTCCCTAGGATTACAAAGACCTAAGTTATTGTCAAAAATGTAATTTCGAATCCTGACCTCACAAGAAGTTTCGGCAGGGCCGAGACACTACCACGAGGATAGCGAGTGAGGACTCCTCCACATATGTATAGCTTCGAGGAAGGGCCGAGACACTACCACGAGGATAGCGAGTGAGGACTCCTCCACATATATAGGATACCTTCGAGGAAGGGCCGAGACACTGCCACAAGTGAAGCAGTGGACAGTTCTTTTAAATATACCAGGTTCCTCAAAGCCTAACCGATGTCAAAAAATTAGTGGATATACACGATTACGTCTTTCAGAAACTTGTGTAGCAACTCTTTTAAACAAACTTACTCTACCGAGTACTCTACCCTTTGATCTACCAATGCAATAATATTTCCTACAAGGATCAAGAAACCAACTTTTTGACATTACTTTTAGAGAATCTGTTTGTATTACATTGTATGGGGTTGGTAAGCACCATGATTGCGCCCATCAACTGGTTTGCTATATACATTCAATAAGCAATAAGAAATGGTCCACAATTTTGTATACAAGTAGGACAGGCCTTAATTCCGTTTAAAAATAAATTCAGTTTAAAATGGCCGTATACTGGGTAAATACAAAAATAATCCCACCACAATAACTAGGGAGTTTTATCTCACTAATGTTGACTTTAAATTCTGTATTTCAGGTCCAAATTAACTAAACATGTTTTCACGAAGTGTTGGGAAAAGTTTAATTCCAATGTGTTAACTGTGACAATGGAAATTAATTTACGGCGACAGTAACACAACCAAAGGGCGTAGAGGAAGGGGGTGGGTTTATACGTCACACGAAGCGTGAAATTAAAGGTTTGTCGTCTGAAACCATGACATTTATTACCCCTACATGAACAAATTATTTGATATAATTCTGATGTATATATTTTAAAGGTTATGGGTACAATTTTAAATTGTAATAATTTCATTTTATTCATTAAAAACTAGAATATTTTGGGTTTTAAAAATATTTGATAATTACGGCACATATTAATAAAATAAATTATCTTATATTTGTCATCATTTACATGTATAGAAATAAATACACGACGTTTCGAGGGTATAAATCAATTTTTGATATCAAGTGATAAACCTAAAACATGAAAAAAAGAAAAAGACACCAATGTAGCCTTGAATCTTAACACCATTTTGGAAACTAAAACTATAACCTAGGAATCATATTTGGACCTAAAACCAAATAACAATAAATACTATATATATAATATTAAATGTGAATCTGACAGGCGATATATTACCGAGACAAAAAGACCCCTAACTAAAATAAATAATCTAAATAAAAGAACACACTATTAGGCCTAACGGATGAATGTATAATATTAGAACATATTTTGTCCTAAATTTATAAAATTATTTGATAAGAGGCAAAGACTTACATGAACGAAAACTAATTGAGACCTCTTAGATGAAGGTGTCGGACAACCCTATTAGCTATACTAGTGTAGAAATAAAGTCATTATTACTGAATTTAATGAAAATTGAATAAAACAAAAATAATAAAAATAATTCGTACAAATTATGCCTAAAGTATCCTAACAATACTGTTATACGGTGTAATTTATACTCATTTTAAAAACCAATTGATAAATGTTATTCGCGAAACAAAAAATAAGTATTATACAGATCTTTTTGAGCGAGGTAAAATGAATCCTAGGCAGCAATGGAAGACAATAAAGTACTTAATTGGAGAGGGAAAAAACAATAGTGAAAATATCTCACTACAAGATACAAACGACCAGGACGTTTCTGATCCTACAGAGGTTGTTGATAATTTTAATTCATTTTTTTGTGCAGTAGCCTCTGAATTTCGAGTTAATATTGAGCTGGAAAAAAGATGAATGTTAACGGGTACAAATCGGTTTGACCAAATATTTCAGCAAAGCACTGGTACTAAGTCTGTGTATTTTTATCCAACAACAAAATTTGAATTACAGGCAATTATAAATTCATTAGACAATAGAAAAGCTCCTGGGTTTGATACTATAACTCCAGTAATAATTAAAATGATTGCTAATAATATAATAGATGTCCTTGTTTACTTAATCAATTACAGTTTGGCTGAAGGGGAATTTCCGGAAGTTTTAAAAAAAGCTATTGTTAAACAACTTTTCAAAAAAGATGACAAGAGGGATCCCGGAAATTATAGGCCCATATCCTTACTTTCAATATTTTCAAAAATATTGGAAAAGGTTGTAAAATTTAGATTAGTAAACTTTCTTAATAAAAATAACTATTTTAGTAATAATCAGTTTGGTTTTAGAGAAAAATTAAATACTACTGACGATCTGTTAAACTTTATGGGTAAGTTATACAAGGGAATAAATGAGAAAAAATACTGTGCTGGTATCTTTGTAGATGTCATGAAAGCCTTTGATACAGTCGATCACACGATCTTGTTGTCCAGGCTGGATGATGCAGGCGTTAGAGGGATCGTGCTTCAATGGTTTAGATCATTCCTAACCTAAAGGACTCAGCAAACCAAAGTTAACCATGAAAACATAGACCACTAGCTTTGTAGATCTAAACAGTTCTATGATTGGAAACAAAGATTAGTATATGGCCAAAACGTTATAGGCTTAAAGTTTATGTGGAATCTTGAACTTACCGAAGAAGCTGTTTTGATGCCAAATTAGGTTTTACTTCATACAACACGTCTCACAAATTATAAATATAAATATTTCAAGTTTGATTAATAAACTGTGCATTTAAAATGGAGGCTGAAATACATTTTAAAAATATATCTTTATTGAGATTTAAAAAAAAATTAAGTGAAATAAATAAATTTAATAAATCAATTAATAAATTAATTTTTTTAATGATATTTATAAACAAATATATTGTTTTATGTGATGGAATCGAGAATTAGCAAACTCTTGACGTTAATACATTTAATGTTCAAGTAGGCCCTATGCATGGGGGAGAAGCGATATTACGAAACGTTTTAATAGCTTTTAAACAAAAAAAAAAGACCTGGAAAAATAAACGGTGCTAAAATTAACGTTCAAACGTGCTAACATACATGAAATAATTCAACTCTTCCAGCGTGATTCAGTCATATGGCACATCGTCTGTATGTATGTTTTTGTGTTTATGACGTAGTTACGTCTGAAATTGTCAACTGATCGTAATGAAATTTAGGTTAAACGATGTATGTAGAAAGCTGTTTATTTTAAGTTTGGAAGTGAAAATGGTTTTAAATTGACTGAAAATGTAGCAAAGTTTACTCTGAGTCAACCTTTTGGTTTCTTTTTATTAACCGAAAACTTTAAAATTATGTGTTAACTCCATCGGTGTTTACTTTAGAGATTTATAATTTACAACCGTTCCCAAAGTGAGTATATTTACTACACTATTCCTATTCTCCTCTCATCACAACAGATATTTATTATCACAAGTAAAATAAAAATTAAATATCGCGAGCCTGACACTTTTCCCCAATATGTATGTAACCTAGAAAACTCTATTTGTTCTTGATCACACCATTTCATTGTAATTCTCTTGTCTAGGATTATGTCTAATTTTCACTTGTGCATAAAATTGTGGCTACATCATTGATATGCACTGTTTCACTAAGCACTAAAACAACGACAATGTAAAGAACCTTGGTTATGTAATAAAATGCCTAAGTACATATTAAAGCAACGAAGAGACATACTCGCCTTTAATAGAATTTGGCAGAGCATTGCTTTAAAGGCACACATTTATAGATGACGATTCGGAATGTTGCCAAATAAGTCTGTACTTAGCCTACTTAACTGAGGGGCACTTGCTATATATTAAGTCGTAAAACTAAGTTTATAACTATTAATGGCGAATGCAGTCTCTGCCAAAAGAGCTTACCATTGAAAGAATTGTCCGCCTTGCGAAAGAGAAATGCGCTTGAAGAAGCAGTTTCCTAGTCGTCAAACAGATAATAGACATGATCATTTCAATTATAGATATTCAACACTGATGTATAGACCAGCATTATACACAATACTGGAGATACACCAGTCACACATTTATAGTATTGTCCTTGACATGTTTATTAATAATAAATTGAAATTCTGCATCTTCTCTCACTATACGAAAGTAAAAGACTTTTACAAAAATTAAGTAAAATTAACAGCTGAAAACGTTAAGTGACAAAGAGTTGCGAAAGTTTGAAACACTTACAAACAAATAAAGCAGAATTAACAGTGAAATTTCTCTTATGAAAGTAAACAGACCCGAGATGAGTTATTTTAAACAATTTCAACCGTTTGTTTTAGAGTTTCATTGGGGAATTTCCTTTGAATACGAAGTTACTACAGCCGCTCTCAGGGTAAAGTTTAAAATAAGCATCAATCCATAGTAGATTTCATAATGAAAGCAATATAAACTATTGTTTTGAAGTAATACTTCTAACTTTTATATTATTATCCATACCATGTAGTATTCAGTTTTCATATCCACACTAAAAGATGTCCAACAGTGATTCCTACTATTCTAAATAATAATGTTATTACAATAAATTTAACTTTTAACAGCTTAACCAAAGTTTTATCTTACCTGTACATCATTCATTGCTATAAAATGGCTCCTTTCGTTGAGATTAAAAATCTATAATACATATCCCGAAGTCTAGGACGAAAAACCATTTATATCATCAAGGTGTTTAGTCCAATTCACGCTGATCTGTACTAATACTCTTACCAGTACATAGGGAATGGGTGTAGGTTTGTTATTTGTTTTAAAATGTCTTAATACAGTTTTTAGTGTTCTTCATTTTGCATGGCCTCAGGTAATCTAAATATGATTTAAATTATTCCGTCGGTCCATAGTCGTTATTATTGTCTTCTACTATAGCTACTACAAAATTAAGATAGAAACCCGAATATTTGTATAATGCAATCATATAGAACCACAAATATTTAATTGAATATGTCAAAATGGCTGTTCTTAAACAGTTTTTTGTTCATATCTGGGATGTTATTAAACTTTAAATTATTTATAAACTTACATATTTCGATTCTGTGTATAATGGTATAAACCTTCTCTCCCTAGGATTACAAAGACCTAAGTTATTGTCAAAAATGTAATTTCGAATCCTGACCTCACAAGAAGTTTCGGCAGGGCCGAGACACTACCACGAGGATAGCGAGTGAGGACTCCTCCACATATGTATAGCTTCGAGGAAGGGCCGAGACACTACCACGAGGATAGCGAGTGAGGACTCCTCCACATATATAGGATACCTTCGAGGAAGGGCCGAGACACTGCCACAAGTGAAGCAGTGGACAGTTCTTTTAAATATACCAGGTTCCTCAAAGCCTAACCGATGTCAAAAAATTAGTGGATATACACGATTACGTCTTTCAGAAACTTGTGTAGCAACTCTTTTAAACAAACTTACTCTACCGAGTACTCTACCCTTTGATCTACCAATGCAATAATATTTCCTACAAGGATCAAGAAACCAACTTTTTGACATTACTTTTAGAGAATCTGTTTGTATTACATTGTATGGGGTTGGTAAGCACCATGATTGCGCCCATCAACTGGTTTGCTATATACATTCAATAAGCAATAAGAAATGGTCCACAATTTTGTATACAAGTAGGACAGGCCTTAATTCCGTTTAAAAATAAATTCAGTTTAAAATGGCCGTATACTGGGTAAATACAAAAATAATCCCACCACAATAACTAGGGAGTTTTATCTCACTAATGTTGACTTTAAATTCTGTATTTCAGGTCCAAATTAACTAAACATGTTTTCACGAAGTGTTGGGAAAAGTTTAATTCCAATGTGTTAACTGTGACAATGGAAATTAATTTACGGCGACAGTAACACAACCAAAGGGCGTAGAGGAAGGGGGTGGGTTTATACGTCACACGAAGCGTGAAATTAAAGGTTTGTCGTCTGAAACCATGACATTTATTACCCCTACATGAACAAATTATTTGATATAATTCTGATGTATATATTTTAAAGGTTATGGGTACAATTTTAAATTGTAATAATTTCATTTTATTCATTAAAAACTAGAATATTTTGGGTTTTAAAAATATTTGATAATTACGGCACATATTAATAAAATAAATTATCTTATATTTGTCATCATTTACATGTATAGAAATAAATACACGACGTTTCGAGGGTATAAATCAATTTTTGATATCAAGTGATAAACCTAAAACATGAAAAAAAGAAAAAGACACCAATGTAGCCTTGAATCTTAACACCATTTTGGAAACTAAAACTATAACCTAGGAATCATATTTGGACCTAAAACCAAATAACAATAAATACTATATATATAATATTAAATGTGAATCTGACAGGCGATATATTACCGAGACAAAAAGACCCCTAACTAAAATAAATAATCTAAATAAAAGAACACACTATTAGGCCTAACGGATGAATGTATAATATTAGAACATATTTTGTCCTAAATTTATAAAATTATTTGATAAGAGGCAAAGACTTACATGAACGAAAACTAATTGAGACCTCTTAGATGAAGGTGTCGGACAACCCTATTAGCTATACTAGTGTAGAAATAAAGTCATTATTACTGAATTTAATGAAAATTGAATAAAACAAAAATAATAAAAATAATTCGTACAAATTATGCCTAAAGTATCCTAACAATACTGTTATACGGTGTAATTTATACTCATTTTAAAAACCAATTGATAAATGTTATTCGCGAAACAAAAAATAAGTATTATACAGATCTTTTTGAGCGAGGTAAAATGAATCCTAGGCAGCAATGGAAGACAATAAAGTACTTAATTGGAGAGGGAAAAAACAATAGTGAAAATATCTCACTACAAGATACAAACGACCAGGACGTTTCTGATCCTACAGAGGTTGTTGATAATTTTAATTCATTTTTTTGTGCAGTAGCCTCTGAATTTCGAGTTAATATTGAGCTGGAAAAAAGATGAATGTTAACGGGTACAAATCGGTTTGACCAAATATTTCAGCAAAGCACTGGTACTAAGTCTGTGTATTTTTATCCAACAACAAAATTTGAATTACAGGCAATTATAAATTCATTAGACAATAGAAAAGCTCCTGGGTTTGATACTATAACTCCAGTAATAATTAAAATGATTGCTAATAATATAATAGATGTCCTTGTTTACTTAATCAATTACAGTTTGGCTGAAGGGGAATTTCCGGAAGTTTTAAAAAAAGCTATTGTTAAACAACTTTTCAAAAAAGATGACAAGAGGGATCCCGGAAATTATAGGCCCATATCCTTACTTTCAATATTTTCAAAAATATTGGAAAAGGTTGTAAAATTTAGATTAGTAAACTTTCTTAATAAAAATAACTATTTTAGTAATAATCAGTTTGGTTTTAGAGAAAAATTAAATACTACTGACGATCTGTTAAACTTTATGGGTAAGTTATACAAGGGAATAAATGAGAAAAAATACTGTGCTGGTATCTTTGTAGATGTCATGAAAGCCTTTGATACAGTCGATCACACGATCTTGTTGTCCAGGCTGGATGATGCAGGCGTTAGAGGGATCGTGCTTCAATGGTTTAGATCATTCCTAACCTAAAGGACTCAGCAAACCAAAGTTAACCATGTTACTAGTAGGCTCGGGAATATAAAATACGGAATCCCTCAGGGGTCAGTTCTTTCTGGACCGTTATTTTTAATGTATGTGAACAGCCTTTGTAATGCGCGTCTCAAATGTGATCTTGTCGCTTTCGCGGATGACACGGCATTATTTTATAGGGCTGACACCTTGGAGGAACTTAGGTCTAATATGCAGAATGATGCATCTGCACTACGATGGTGGTTTATAGTAAATTATATGGTCATGGGCCCTAAAACAAAATATATCATTTTTAATATTAAAAATAAATGTGTTCTTCCAGATTCTTTAAAATACCATGAATTAAATTGCAATGTATTAAATTGCCCATGTGTTTCCATTGAGCAGGTGGACCAAATTTAATATTTGGGGTTGGTTGTTGAATCTAGGCTCACTTTGAGACAGCATGTTTATTTCGTAAGAGATAAATTATTAAAATATATTAGAATTTTTTATATGCTTAGATATGTATGCAATAGCAAGTTACTTAAGACTATTTATTATTCCCTTATAAACTCTAAATTGGAATACGGCCTTACAATTTGGGGAGGCGCATACTACACAACTGTGAAACCAGTAATAACACTGCAGAAAAATTTTGTT
This sequence comes from Aphrophora alni, assembly GCA_963513935.1. Lineage (NCBI taxonomy): Eukaryota > Metazoa > Arthropoda > Insecta > Hemiptera > Aphrophoridae > Aphrophora > Aphrophora alni. The sequence continues at coordinate 132,813,254 of OY740765.1, read as the reverse complement.
CGCATAATCTCTAACAAATTTAAAAGAGAGCATACAGCACCCCTTTTTAGAGGTTTGGATATTCTTCCACTCAGAAATTTGTACGTGTTTAAAGTATTAAGATGTTTTTTTCGAAAGGAGTGGTGATTGTAGTTCTCGACCAAAAACTTACATTTTACGTAATGAATTAAATACTTTTGTGCCTAAACCTAATTTGACTGTATTTATGAAATTCTTCACATACCTAGCACCAAAGTTTTTTAATTGTTTACCACTTAACATTCAAAACTGTAAAAATAATAATAAATTTTCCCGGTTATTAAGAAAACATTTAACCCAAATAGAAAACATTGAACTGTATTTTAAAGTGTTAATTTGATTGTGTGTGTTCGTAAATGTTGAAAAAAGATTTGTGTGTGTGGGTACAGACTTTATATGTGAAGTTGTGTGAGTGTGTGTTTGGAGGTGGGGGATGAGAGGTGTTAGTGTGTGTATTTATTGTATAAATAAATATTTAGTAATTAAGTTTTTGAATAAATTAAATTTAGTAAGTTCTGTTGTTTTAAATATCCTGGAGTAGTTCTAATAGGAAGCTACTTATTATTTTGTTGTAATTTGTAACCTTATGTATGTTTATTGTTTATTTTGCTGGGTTCAGTCGGCTGCGGTTTTAGATTTTGTATGTATTCATTTATAAGTTTTACACGTAATAAAGCCCCTAACAGGTTTATAACCTCGGGGCAGTTTTTTTATTTATTTGTAGTTGTAGTTTATATATATTTCTTTTCAATAAATTTCAATTTCAAAATTATTCTACTTTACATAAGGCTGAAATTTTGTCATTTGTTGTGTGTCTTTGTGGGAATAACGACTAGACCACGTAGCAAACTTGTGGGCGTTCAAAAAAAAACCGTGATGAATTCTATAAAATTTTAACAATTCTACCATTCCGTAAAATTGTAAAACGAATTTCTTGGACTTTAATGACGCTCGTTCGCTACGCTTGGTTGTGTTTCAATACGTTAACACGCAATTGTTTGTGATTGAAGTGTTTCGACATCAGAGTAATGAGACAACTTCAAATTACGCATTGCTGTCTCTCAAAGCACAAGTGGAAAAGGAATGTTTTATAAAAGAATGTTTTGTGTAACGAATATACTGACATTTTACACGATGTGGGGTCATTGCGCTCTCATCTCACATGATATGAGCTTATTTTATACCTCTTTTGTCACAGATTATGTTTCGCGACGTCAAGAAATGATATTATCACGAATTTAAAAAAGTATATAAATTTAAATTTTTTTTATATCTCTCTAAGGACTCTAAAAAATTTAATTCCCTTATGCGTGTGCGTTTGGAAAGTGTTTTAGGACAAAATACTTGAATAATTAATACTAATTTTGTATCTAGACTAGTCTAAATCTACGTGGAACTTCTCAAAGTATATTACATACCAATTGCAAAATTAGTTATAAACTAAAACAAAAATAAGTTTCTGGAACTAATTTTTAAGTAACTTATCTCACTATTTACATACACGAAAACAATAAACTATTATTTGTCCACTTGCAATGTTCCGTTTTTTTCCCCAAATGTATACTAGTTTCGACTGAATACTTTCATTATCAGAACTTTAATAAAGTTTTTTGAGAACGAATATACAAATAAATTCCATTCAATATGAGTGATGTCAAAAACAAACACATGTTATAAAGGATGAAAAAAGTGAACACATTCTAACAGTTATAACCATAACCAAAAACATTATAAAACATACATGAAAAGTTGGTAGATCCTATTGTGTAGCAACGTTGTTTCATGAGTCTAAAGTTGACACTGAAGACATTTAACTTATTGCTAGTTTCTAAATATCGTTCACTTTGATATTTAAAGTTAATATTTTAATCTTCTATTGGAGGTAAATTAATGTATTCAGTTTCTTATTCATTACATTATATGGTTTGAATTCAGTGGTTATGTAAATTTGAAATTCTTCTTAACTGTAGAAAAGACCGCCTTTCCGACTTACGTAAAATAACCATAATATCATTTATTTTGGTATATTCATGGTTGTTTTCCATTATGTGTTAGCGAAAATGGATTTTTAGTTCATATAGGGTGGGTAAATATTCCTAATATATAATGTTTCAGAAAGTTCTTCCTATATGTCCAATGTAGAATTTGGGCAACTAGAACATTCTAATATAGTTAATTACCTTAGAGGTTGTCCTCAGTCCGTATATTGGTTTTAGCTACAGCGCTGTTTCGCCGAACACTGTCGGCTTCATCAGGCCCGCACTAACACATAGACACGTAACACAAAACACTAACACACATAAAATCGGAGTATGACTCGTCGTACATAAATAATAAAATTGTTTGTGGCCACATTATATGTTTTACTTGTCCAGCTGCAGGTATGGTACTGGATCTATACAGCAGTTATCAGTATGATACTGATAATTAAGTTTAGCTGAAATGAAATGCAAACATGTTTGCTATGTTTATTTAGTTTTAATTTTTGTTATTATATCATATATAGGGTTGGAAGAAAAGTTCAGTTTGTCATTTAACATGTTGTCTGGGTTCATCTTATATTCTGTATATATTTGGAATTCTTCTAATATATTCATTGTTGTACCTTTATTGGTTTTGTATAATATTTGCAAATTTGTGTTTATGTCCGTGTAATTGTGGTTCTCATTAATCAGGTGTTCAGCATAATTTGATTTTTGTCTGTCTGTTGTTGCTTTTTTATGGCTAGGTAAATGTTCCTTGAATCTAGTCTTGAACGAGCGCCCTGTTTGTCCTATATATATCTTGTCACAGGAAAGTTTATAAATTCCACTATTCGTGAATTGGTCTTGGTTCTTGTTTGGTTTGGTTTGGAGGAAGTTGCTTAAATTATTTGAAGCTCGATGAGCAATTTTATAGCCATGTCTGTGGAAAGTATTGCTGATAGGACGATCTAGAATACGGTTGAATTTCAAAGAGATGTATTTTGGTTTTTCGGTGCTTGAAGTATATTTTTTGGATTTCCTTCTATGTTTATTTATTATTTTGTCTATTAAAGAGGGGTCATATCCATTGGATAAAGCTATATGTTTTATTGTAGATATTTCGTTGTTGTAGTCTTCTAAGTTCATTGGTGTGTTAATAGCACGGTGTACGAACATTCTAGTTCATAAACACCTATATTTATCCTGTGTTATTGTCTGTTTTGAAGTTGGTGTTCTTTTTAAGTTTTTTTTTTTTTATATGATATGATTATTCCGAACTTTCTCATTTCAGATTTCAATCTATGTTTTAATTTTTTTGACCTATTCAATGGATATATTATGTAATAACAGTTAGTTGTGATAATATATTAAATTCCTTTTAAAATATTTTTTTAATTTTTCATAGGCGATGAATATTATATACTGCTAGTTTATGCGAGATTGGTTGTTGGAAGAATATGTATGATGAGGTCAGTAATGGCAGGTTTTCTTTAGATATTGAAGACGAGGTTTTCACACTGTTATAAATCCATTATAAATTTAATTTACATTTTAAAATTTATTGAAACTGAAATTTAAATTTATTTAACATCAAATGAATCAATGTATTTAGAAATACTAAAAACAATGCAATATTTATGTATAACTATATTTCACATTACATAAATAAATCAAAAGCTACATTTATTAAGGATTGAAATATTAAGCTTGTTAAAAGGATCACAAATGAAACACATCTGGTGGGGGATGAGAGAGGATAACCCTGTGTAATGTACTTTCACCACATATCAACCAAACATCCACTTCAAACCATTAGCTGTAAACTATTGTCAAGAGAGTATCATTGCAGTTCATACTTCAGTTCATTTGATCTGATTTTTACGCTGAATTCCTTTCTTATTCATTGTAGATTTTCAGAGCGGTTTTTATATGATAATCCCATCAATAGTGTCCTTGCAATTAAATCTTGCTATCAGTTTATTTGGATCTCAGTTATTGTATAAAAGCAAGCGTGACCTAAAATGAAAATAAATTTTAAAAACTGTATACATTGAATTATAAAATATCATTATACAGTCTGATTTAATTATTACATCTATATTATCTATCTAGAGTTAGAAACTATATTGAATTCACAAGGTTTCTTCAAGTCTAAGAAATGTGTCACATTGACAAAACTCAGTCACGTACAACTGCTATAAAGAAGAAATTAAAGTGAGAGAGATGATGAGAAAGTAACGAGCAGATACTAGAAAAGTATTACTGAAATAAATAATGGCAGGGATAAATTTGGAGGAAGTTTAATTTACGAGATATAAGAATTTCCATTGTTAATTTGTGTTCTATTTTTGTTTATTTCAAGGTTGATATATCAAAGTTTATATTATTAATTAAGGTTTTATGTAACATTTTCGGGTTAACTGTCTGCAATCACAAAAGTAGCTGGTCTTAGAACAAATTCAAAGTGATAAATAATCAGTTTTAGTTATAAGTTTGCATTTAGTTTTTAGTTGTGGTGGCGTGTGCTGTAGAAGAACTTATTAAATGTCTTATTTTACAAAGATGATAACCTATAAATTGGCACTATTGACCAGAGATGCCTAATTTCTTTTCTTTTCATAAATAATGGTATGTATTTGTTTATTGAGAACTAAGACAAATAAATGATGGTGATGATTATTAATATTATTATTATTATTACATAATCAAAACGAAAGCCAAACTACAATGTGATTTTGTGGTCAATTTTATGCTAGTAAACTACATAAAAACTGTCGTTACAACATTAAGTTACTCTGTCAAAATCAATTTTACGAATTTATTTATCACCAATTAAAAATAAGTATTTGAAAAGAGCTGAAAAAATATTATAAATTTAGACTTAACATTTACGGAAATAAATTAAACACACTACAATAAAATGTTGAAATTTTAAGCTTATTACAAGCATCATAAATAAAACACATTTAGGTGTCTGATGGGGGATGAAGGAGGTTAACCGTAGCAGATATGGATTCCCGGTGTAATGGACTTACACCATATATCAAACACACGTCCATTTTATACCATTAACTTTAAGCTATTGTCAAGAGATTAGCATTGTAGTTTTTACTTCGACTCGCTTCGCTTGATATGAATTGAGAGTTTAATTTATATCTCGTTCAAAGCGGTCTTTCACTCTGGTCCTTAAAAAAAGAAGCTTGTGAAAGGAAATGTTATTATTACTTTTTCACATATACCTCATATAGAATTTATTGCGATAGGTTAAGAAAATGAATGTCAAAGTTTTGTTACTAATATCCATTTATGATTACTGTAAGGGCATAAAAGTATATTTTTCAATTATGACTTTATAGCTGACATTAGATTCAATCAAATATTATGTTTGCTCAGGAAAAGTGTATGGCACAAGCGTAGCATGATTTGGTTCTAGTTTAATTTTAGAAATGTTGAATGAAAACACTTAAAAAAAAATTATTAGATAAAACACTTAGTTAGAAATATTTAAATTTTCATGATGAGACCTTCAAACTTAGCGCAAAGGCGGCTGCGCCATTAGTGAATGAGTAATAATAAATGAATAATTGACTTTAATTTTGTGGTGAAGTTAGGGCGTTCAGATCCCTCCTTCCACTTAAAGCTTCCAAAATAAACACATCGTTTAAAATATATAAATATTTTAGTTTAAAAACAAAAATCAACATAAAATTTAGAAGAAATATATCCATACAAACAAATAAGACACAATTAAAAATTAACTTTAAAAAAATTAATTTAATCACAATTTAAAACTTTATATTAAATTAATAATCAATACAAAACAATTTACAAATGAAACAATAACCTAGTTTTTATTTAAATTGATATTTACATACATTCCACTATGTAAATCATACATAAACAAATTCCTTTCTCAGCAAAGATTAGTCCACATTCATACTTTTCATTTAACAACACTTAAGTGATTTTGCAAATTAGACAATGCTATGGATCGATTTAAGGAAACCTTGTACCGAGTTTCATAAACGATACCTCTATACAAGGTAAGTTAGGTTAGGTTAGATTAGCAATGTTAACACCTTTCTTATACTCCTAGTACTTCTATATGAAACAAAAACAAAGATATTTACAAAGTCGTCCATCAGTTTGTAGTACAGCATACATAAAATATGAAAAAAAACTGTAATTATTATGTTTAAAAGAAATCGCTGCTTATAACATTTTACCAACGTGGTTATAACGTTTTAAATAAAAAATAAATTTTACAAAGTAAAGAGTTGAAAGTGTTACAGTTAAAGTCACAACACCGACTACAATCTCAAAAGAAGGACCATGATTAAATGTTCGAAGAGGAAGTTTCTAATAAGAAATGATGAAAAATTTGTCACCTTTACAAAGATTAAATTCCTGCATATACTTTATTACATGTCTCAGTCACATAAAGTTACGTCTATCGTTAATTGTCAATTACAGATTTCTAACGATCTAATAATTCGCCGTCTATGTTAAGGGTGGGGAGAGCTATTGTGTGTGTAAGAGAAAGAGAATTTTGAATTGATTTGCCTTTATTTAGGGGCGAGGTTAGGACTGTATAGTCCTCTCTACCACCTAACCCCAGAGAGAGAGAGAGAGAGAGAGAGAGAGAGAGAGAGAGAGAGAGAGAGAGAGAGAGAGAGAGAGAGAGAGAGAGAGAGAGAGAGAGAGAGAGAGAGAGAGAGTGAGAGAGAGAGAGAGAGTAGACCAAAGATAGACTACGTCTCGATAAAGTTGCCTCGCAGAGGTGTAAATGACTACTTAACACTTTTAAAATGTACATAACATATTTTAAGTAAATGTACATGCAATTTTAAATAATCTTTTAAAAATAAATATACGTCAACATATTTATCATTACCATAGCACAATTTGTAATTTTTATTGTTATTGTTAAATCTTTTCATAAACGTGAAACTTGTTTAAAAATAATTAAATAATACTCTCCTAATATTTTCTTAAAACAAAAAAAAAAAAACCTAAATCGAACACAGGATAATATCTGTTTTCTAAAATATGAAATTCACAAAAAAAAAATCAAATTATTATTTAGTCTTATCAGAAATATTATATAGGTAGAACCAAACTCCTATCTATAGAGAAAAGTGGAGGGCATTTTAAATGTACTGTTTTCTTTATGAATGATTTTGTTTTATGCAGTGTGGGGGTTTTAATAGTTTGTGTTTATGTATACTGACGATAACATGAAGCCGAAACGCGTATAATATAAAAGAATAATAAATATTGCTGACGGACCATAAACAAGTATTCATAAATCTAATTATTATTAAAATAGAGTAAAAATTGTTTTATAAAACTAGTTCGTTCAACCACTTAAAAAATATCACAATTTATTTATTTTTTTTCAAATAGTTATCTTGTATAAAATATTAAATTTTAGGCGTCAGTCGATTTTCCGCTTTGAAATTAAGGGTGTCAAAAGCAGCATTATTCCAAGACATTAATGATGTTTGTAAAGATACAACTACTAATTTATAAATGTCCATTTTAACATTTTAAATTTTTTTAAACAAGTAAGATTGACAACGTAGCCTAATCGTTCAATAAATTCTAGACCTCATGTGACATATTTTGGCATTAGTTTAATTAAAATCCGCCTATTAATTGACAAGACATTTTTAAAACGTATAAATCTCTAATTTGGAAATTTAATTGATATTAAATACATATCAACAGCACTGCGAATTAAAACTTTTTACTTATCTTAACCCCCCCCCCCTTCACAGGTAAATAAATTAAATTGCATATCCTGGATGATGCAATTATCAGTTATATTGTTGTCGACATCACTCCACCAATAGTGAGTTGAGGTATTTTAACTGTGGGTTGCACTACATGTATATAAATGACTGAGTCGTCACTAGGATGTGCACAATTACAAAATTTATTCAGTGTTTAAAACAGAATTGGAAGGTGTGACAAGGGTTGATTAAGTAAAATGATGGGGATTATTAAATTGTTGATTTTTTTATTCTTTCTATAAATTTGAAAATAACGCCTAAATATTGTTTCATTCTAATATTTCAATCTAATATTATAAATGCACAGGGAAAGTTTTGCTTTCCCCCTTCAACTCTTACTTACCCAGTATACGAATAAGTTTGGTAACTGTTAAAAATTAGGACCTCTGTTTTTTTACTGGTCACCCATAGGGGGTCACTTTAGTGAGTAACAGCTTGGCAATCCCGAGGAGACCTAGCAGGATCTACACCTTTTAAAGTATTTTTGGGGAAAATTCTGCTCTATCTAGTCTTTTTGGACCAACACTTGTTTTTTCCTACTATGGCGCTGTTAGAGTAAATAATGATGACCTTAAGTTTTTTTGCATTTAAACAACAAGGAAAAATAATTGCCTGATCTTCACGTTCCATGGCCACGAGAAACCATAAAAAATGGTATTCGAAATGCCGTCCGTCAGTCGTCTGTACTTAAGCACGGCCAGAAAAAACTAGAGAGGAACGTTCAATTTTGTTTAAGGGAATGTAGAGTGCATATTTAGAACCTCATTCAAATTCTCAAATAACGCCCAACTTTCTACGATGACAAATAGCGAAGATATTGTCAAAAATGTAATTTCGAAGCATAGTCGCCCATGCTTTCATATATTGTAGCTAAGAGATCGTCCAGAGCAGTCATCAAGAGGAGAGTACCGGTATGACATCCCTCACATATGTCACCAGGGCTTAGACCAGTAGTTCTCAAACTGTAGTAGGCGTACCCCCAAGGGGTACGCGAAAATTTTCAGGGGGTACGCGGGGTAGGTTCAAAAACTGAACATCTGGAATAAGTCTATGCAAGGTAGTAATTCTGATATTTTCTATGTTGAAAACAAAACAAACGCAATGATTAAAAAAATATGACTCTGGGAAAATGAAATAGAAAACAACAACTGCAATACTTTTGAGAGATTGAACTCATTTTTGCAACGAAATGAAAAGTGCATATCTGATTTTGCTAACCTTAAATTACAAATTGGACATCACCTCAGTTCATTGAAGGCCAGTATAAGAGAATACTTCCCACCCACAGACAAGAAGTTGGATTGGATCCGAGACCCTTTTTTGTTTGATGCTATTGGAACCACAAGCAACCTGACAACATTTCAGAAAGAACAAATGATTGAACTATCATGTGATCTGACACTAAAAACTAAATTTGAGAGTTCTACGTTATTAGACTTTTGGATCGATGTTAGAAATGAATACCAAGAACTTTCAAGTACTGCACTTAAAATTCTTATTGGCTTTTCCACTACCTACTTATGTGAAAGAGGGTTTTCTAGCTTAACATACCTAAAAAATAAGTACAGAAACAAACTTAATGTTGAGGACGATTTAAGGTTATATTTATCAAAACTAGAGCCCAACATTGATGAACTATGTAAAAAGAAACAAGCTCATCCTTCTCATTAATGTTTTGTAATGTGTTTTAAATATATTGTGTCTATTATGTAAAAACGTGTTTTTAATTTAACACACCACCTTTTCAATAACGAAGGGGTACGCAGAAATTTAATACTTCACTAAGGGGTACAGTCTTTGAAAAAGATTGAGAACCCCTGGCTTAGACAATAGACATTGACAAGAGCAAAGTGACTGAATACTGTTAAATATATATGAGGGCCGTAACGAACGCCAATAGCCTAGTGATATACACAATTATAAAGTTAATAAAACCTGTGTAATAATTATTTAAACACAATCGTTTACTGAGTAAAACCCTTTGATCTACCATTTCATTAAACATTTATTACAAGGTCTTGTAAACCGACTTTTGAACCAATACATTAGGAGGATTTGCTTGTATTACATTGTATGATCGGGCTGGGTAAAAACAATGATGGTTCCCATCAACTTATCTACATATATTTACTCGGATCGTTTATCACGTCAATTTTTAATATATATATATATATTTAAAATATATAATCTTTTGGCTATGTATTATATATTTTTATTTAACAAACTAACAAATTTCTAAATTTACGCATCAATCAACTCTTACAGATTAAGTTCCATATTTTGATTTAATATTTATATTTGTATTTGCAATCAATACGAGCAACAATATTTATTAAAACCAACTATTTTCATCAATTTAAAGTCGTACTTATGCCCAGACAGACAGGCTCAATTTCTTTTTGAAACGTTCTTCAGTACTGTACTAGACAGAAAATCTATAATGAACGTCATGATAACACCAAAGGACCAAAGCTGGTGCACAATTTATAGACGAGAATCTAAGCATTTGTGTCACCTTGTCAAAACCAAGTCACGTTCATCTGTTGTAAAGAAGAAATCAAAGCGAGAGGAAAAATATGGCGCAGGTTCTGGAAGAGTAAAAACTGAAATGATTAATGGCAGCCCGACAACGAGCAAGAAACACGCAGCTATGTTGAGCCATTAATCTTAAACAATTGTTATTGGTATTGAAATGTAATGCTTAGTGACATTCGAAAAAATATAATTGTAGAGAATAATAATTAAACCCCATTCATGGATAATTTGTGTATAAATAATATAGACCAAGTGTTCCAAAAGTATGGGACCCCTTCCGTAACTTTTAGACAACGAAAAGTAGAAAGATGAAACTTTGGGAATGTCTTTGGATAATTAGTAACTAATTTTACAAACTTTTAACACCACTCCCTCATATGAATCTTTTCGATATATCTCTCCATTAATCTTTCCGTTTTACAATGTTAAAAAACTGTAGGAGAGTTCCAGTATTTTTGGAAAAAAGTTTTTCCTCCGCCATTTTGGATAGAAACCTAACCTAACCTAACCTAACCTTATATAACCTAACCTAACCTTACTTTCTTTGGTATCAAAATGTTTGTGGTTTAAGAACAAAAAAGTGATGTCACAAGCCCTATGTTCACATTAAAAAATTTTGAGTTGCCCTTTACAAGACCACCCTCGAGAGGAGAAGGGTGGTGTTGAAAGTTTATAAAAGTAGTTTCATCTTTTTATTGCTACTTTTGAGACACCTGGTATATTGGATCTGTTTATTTCTCTTAGTGACTCACCATAGTGTGTATGGGCTTGGTAATCTTCTGGCTGGATCTACAGCAGCTTTTATAATGTAGTCTTGGGTTAGATCTCTTTCTCTTGTATTTCCTATCAGGTCTCTCGTCTTCTTTTGCTACTTTGACGCTATTAGAGTACTCGAGGGCTAGGGCGTCTTAATTCTATGCTAGTTTCTTCCTTTTTATCTTTTTCATAAGGTGATTATCATCGATAGATTATCTTCGCGTTTGTTTATAAATATAAGAAATGTCCACCGCACATGAATCTCAGCACATTATTTGATCAGTTGTTCATATTTAAGTATATAAGATATAAGTCCTAAATCATCATCATCATAACTTACATTTTACCTGAATAAAGAAAGCAAAATGAAGTTTGTAAATAATACATGTTCAATGAGGGGCTACATTATTGGGGAGAGGGGCTAGGTATATTGGTAACAATGTTTATATGTCGTAATAATACCGTCTAGTATTGAATATTTACGTATTATTCTATTAAATTACTAATTTTCAACACCACACTTTTAAAAGCTAATTTATATGTAGGCACAGTTTCTTGAAAACTCATTTTACTTACACTTTAGTCTTTTAATTACGCTGTATATGAAGTATACGTCATTTGATATAAAATTATTTGTGTCAGGCTAATAGATGTTAAACGATTTTGATGAAATAAGAACAATGAGTTTTCGTCTTAAGGATATATAAATTTTGTACTTTTATTGGTTTAAATTGAACCACGTACTCTCATCAAAAGCCTTCAGTAAATCCAAATCAATCTATATCGATCGAAGAACATATAAACTACTATTGTCACACCTTAAGTAAAAGCAATGGTTTGTAATTAGATGCTACGGCATGGTTCTTATAATAGATAAATTTTGAGAGATGGTGCCGGATACGTTTTGTTTAATAGGTTATAGCCTATAATTTAGCATCAATTAATCAAAATGATTATTGCCAATTTACAAAACATTAAAAATCTTATGTGATGGTCTTAAAGCAGTTTCTACTCAAAAAGTTTGGTTTTGAGTGTGGGTGTGTGAGAAAGCTTGTCCAATATATGTGTATCGATTATTCTGGAAACTCCGGTTTATCGAATGTTTATCTCATATTAATTAGTCAGTTTAGATTTTTCAATGGTTTGATTTGAAAATACAGTAAACGTTCAGTGTCGGAACGGCCTGTGCGTTGTAGCACCTGAGGATGTCGACTTAGTCATTGAAACGTCGACGTGTATTTGTGTTGCACAAATAAAGTGCAATAATGTGTTTTAATTTATTTAGTGGTTTTAAGTCTTTACAGGTACAAAATATTTAAATTTTGTCATGAATTACAATGTAATAAGAGACTATGGGGAGAGAAAATGTTCTAATGGTATTTATTAAACATTGCCCTTTCTTATAATTGCAAGTATTCTTAATCACTCTGTATAGTATTAATACTTATTTTCAGAGATATGATAAAAAATAAAAATACAAAGTTTACGTTTTAAATACTTAATTTCCATTTATGACACTAAGAGGGCTTTGTTGTGTTAATATACCTCAAAAGCAGTTATTAATTGTTAAGAGAACACTATAGACGTTGTAACAGAATTTAATAAAGTGCTTAAGGGGACGATTACATGCTTAAGGTTTGTCCTTGCCTTTATACATTGTCTTAATTGCTTTGTTAACATATCACTGGATTAACATAGCCGTATGCATTATGTACAGAGTGGTGGGTAAATTTGAAATTGTCTTAATTTACACATAAAGGGCAGATTTTTGTAAATAATAAATCAAATTAAAAAAAAATTAACATACTACGTTTTAAAAACGGACTAAAAAGTATAAAATAATTTTTCATGACCCTTCTACAATTTTGAAGGAGGATTGTTAGTGTCTATGGATATATTTGGAATACTTGGAGCAAAAAACGTGGGGCGCAGCGAGTAAATAATAAAAGTAGACAATCCGGATGAATTCACAGCTAATTTCAGTGAATCGGTAATGAGATTCACTGTAATTTAATGTATTTACTCCTACTTAAATACTATCATAGATTGCCTGCGCCACACGTTTTTCTCTCCAAGTATTCCAAATATATCCATAGCCAATAACAATCCTCCCTCAAAATTGTAGAAGGGTCATGAAAAATTATTTTATACTTTTTAGTCCGTTTTAAAAACGTGGTATGTTAAATTTGTTATTTATTTCATTTATTATTTTCTGTTTTTTAGTCTTATGTTCGGGTGAAAGATTTCAATCGGTTCTGTATAATTATATTGATGAGACTCTGACAGGGACATATATAGGAAATTCCCAATGCATTTCACATCCTTTTAAGCTGCAAATGTCTGAAATTCAAAATATTACCTCTTATTGCCTATAATAGTTCTATTAGTCTTGTAACTCAGAAAATCAAACTAAAGAAGTAAACAAAATGTATTTAATTTTTTTCATGTACATAATGTACATATTTTTTTTGTCAATACAATGTCAGATCCTTCTCCATTACAAATTGTAAATGTATCACAAACTTATGGTGGTGAAGGTCGTATTGGACGCATTCTTCCCATTCTGGCATCTTCATTGCAAAGTGTTTTGCCAGTGAGTTTTGAGCATTCGAGCTCCCCTATTCTTAAACCATCAGGTGACCTGACACGACTCTGCGCAACATATGATTGTCCCTTAGCAAATAGTGCAGATCCGTGGTATACAACTGCCTGGTCTACTGTGCATCCATGCACTGTGCAGAGCCCAGCATAGTATTAATGGTAGCTGTATTCGTTCGATTTTTCCATAATTTCGGAGTGCCGGAAACTGTATTGATCTGGGTTTGATTATTTGAATTCCATCTCTGCCAAAGTTAATACGAACAGATCGAATATCGGTATCATACATCTGATAACAACGGAATAGAGGCCAAATAATTTCAGTTATAGTACCCATTGCTCCATTTACAAGTCCTTTTTCTATGTTAATATTTTAGCGTAGCATCATTCTTGCTCCCTCAAAAAGTTCCAACTCCTTGATTTATAATTAATACAATAACTCTCACAAGCCATTAAAAAATTGCCTCATCCTACATCAATATTCCGGTTACCATTCAAAAGCGATAACGCGGTTAAAAAAAATCAATATCTCATTGGCCAACTTTTATTTGTTTAAATAACTATTGTTGAGACAAGAAACCAACTGAATATTGTATTGTCATCCAACTCTGACCTATGTTCAAAATTTCAGGTCTATAGCTTATCGGGAAGTTTGTTTAAACTCGATTGCAAAATTCCACTCAGACAGACTGACAGATATGACGGAAACCGAACTAATAAAAACGTGGTAAAAAGTGATACATGTCATGCAATATATATATATATATATATATATATATATATATATATATTACGAGAATATCACATACCAAATAAAACAAGTTTAACTCCATAGTTGTACTTAGCCAGCCACATTTATTGGCGAGAAGTTGATATTTTGAGCCTTTAAGGACCCTTAAATAGTTCACAATCACAAATCTATAAGTTGAATAATTGTTTTTAATTAGGTAACACTAATCACCCAAGAAGTAATTAATTCTATGAAAAGTTCTCTTATTATTTTATTCTAAGGAAAATTAGTTATTATTTCTACAGTGGCGTTAGAGATAAAACAAAAATAATATAACCTGAAGTAATTGTATTATTTCTTCTGTGCGAAATATGCATTTTAATAGTGTTTATTAAATATTTGATTAAAACCAAACTAATTGTGGATGTAATTACTTTACCCTCGTTTTTTTAGAAATTCATTAAAAAAAATAATTAATTCAAACAAAATAAATTCTATATCTGCACATTAATTGTTCAAATAGAGCTGACTCTTTTAAAGTGATCTGAAGAATACAATAAACTGAGTTTGATTTTGCTGATGTTTCAAATCAAGATGAGGGGTGCTTTGACAATTTAATTAGTAAAACTCAATTTCATCTCCCTTTTTCTGTCGCTCAACATCTAAATGTATTTTTCATTATTGGAGATTGATTTTAAAGAATTTATATTCTTCATTCTACTACAATCCGCCTCAGAGGAACAATCTAGACAATGTGAGTATTAATTATTTTAGCAGTTTGGCAAAATTTATGGCCTAATGTGAGTATATGAAAATTTGTGTATTAGTTTATAAAAATTATTTATTTAACCTTAACATATCATAAGATACAAACAAGACAGGTAAAAAGTCGATAAGTTAAACGTTTATGGGGGAGGAAAAATCTCTGACAAATTGTTTTCGACCCTCAACACCTTGGCCCTACCAACCTATATTTAATACTTAAGGTCTTACACGAGACTTTAAATACAAAACTAAAAATGATTCGAAACTAATATCCATAATTTTGAATGTTATATCCTTGTACACCTGACGCTAATTGGACAGTCATTACCAATAGTGATACAAGTACCAATTTCACTAACTGTGATAATTGATGGTTCACAAAAACCATTGCATTAAAAAAATCAGTATAACAGATATCTTTTCCAAAATCAGTAAATAACGATGTAAATATTTACCTATTAATTATCACATTTGTATTTTAAAATACGGAATGTTAGGACAATCTGACAAGCACTAACATTAACATTAACCTAATCAATTTATGCAAGCCAACATTAAACGTTTGTCATTGCTAACGTGATCTACAAGTTTTAAATAAAGAATAAAATAGCATAATTTGATCGCGTTGTAATTTGTTAGCTGGTTAGTTTATTGCTAGAACTGCAAACTTATTTTTATGTACAACGAATGATTATGGTAAGTATGTATTTGTATATGTATAGTTATATAAGTACATAGTAATTGTAATACGAAATATAGTGTAGTACTAACGTGCAGAGGTAAATTAAGTTCAGTTTGTCTAAAGCAGAAAATGAGTAGAGATAAATTTGTGTAAATATTTAATCTCTCTAAGGGAGCAATACCTTTGTATTCCTACAATTAGGAATAGAATAATGGTGGGTGAAACAGACACAAAGTTCATGTTGAAATTAGTTTAAATCTGCGGTTTTTGTAAACTAATTTTTTTTATATTGTTAATGTAAGAATACAAAGGATACAATAGCAATTTATTGGTTTAAAGTATGTAGCACTAATAAATAAATAATATCTGTAATTTATCTCGTAGTAATATTTTTCTATAATTTAAACTTAAATTTACAAAAGATTTATAAAATCAAATTATTAAACAGTCACACTATTATACTGTAATACAGTAATAGTATATTACTTTACAAGTCCGGAAAATAGATGTTTTCCGGGCGAGTGTGATAGTTCCCTTTCGAGACTAAGTCGTGCATGCTAGTTCGGAAAACACATTTCGGACTAGTCTCGTACAATATTTTATATCTTACTACTCTATAACAATATCAAAAGATAGAAAGAAATTATTATATAGCAGGAAATAAACGCTGTAATTAATACAAATCAAGTTATATAAACGTAGTGTTTACAGTGCAACGTTACGGAAATATAGTTTAAACGTAATGTTTATAGTGCAATAATGTGAATTATTCGATATGTTTATGTCACTAAAAGGAAGTGTATTATTTGAAATGTTATCTACAAATGATGTTGATGCTGCTGTTTCATCACCATTTATTGTTACTGTTTTGTTTGGATTCTGTAAAATGTTTACTGTTGTAGATTTTGTAGAGTTATTTGAACAAATTTTTAGACACTGCGAATTTGCCACACACAGCATTTTCACCATATCCTTTGGCAACACTCGATGGTTGCCATCCACCATGTTTCATCAGGGTGAGTAAATCGCCTCCACCTTCAACTAACATTGAAGGAGATGTCCTTCTTAAGGCGTGATCTGTATATTCTTCAGGATTTTTCAATTTGAGGAAATCTACCATTTCGGTAGCCTGTGAATAACCTTTTGTTTTTATGTTACTAGATCTTAAGGCAGCATATTTCTGATATAACGCATATATTTTTAAAGGGTTACCTTCCTCTATTATGGTAAATGTTATAGATTTCTAGGTTTTGCCATTGCGTAGGTGTACCAATAAAAACTTACCATTATCGTCTACGTCATATACATTCAAACGTGTCAAATAATAACTGTGACGTAAAAGTATGAACTATATAAATTCCTCTTTAGACAACACTTTAGACTTTTTAAGCTTGTACCCAGTAGAATAACGTTTGAGAAATGCATATTTGTAGAAATATCGTTTTATAAAAATTTTTCATTCAAACGTTTCCTTTGTTGCTAAACAACTCTTTATCATTGACTATTTGGCCCATAAAGAAGTAGGATTCAAATTTTTGGATAGTCGAGATTAATACACTAAAAGAACATTTCAGTTACTGTTTCAATTTTTTTTTCCTTGCACCATTTACAAAAATGAGGGTATTTTTTTTCATACCTGTGTAGACTTATCAGACAGTAACTGTAACTATATTTCAATAGCTTCCTTTTCTATATTGTCTTCTTCAAGTTCCATGTTATTATACTACCCGTCAAAATGCATCTTGAATATGAAAACTATAAGTGTTGAGGTTATTGTTAGTTTGTTATTTTGTTATAAACAAATGCTCCTAAGAAACAGCTGATTTCATATTACTGGTCACTTTTATATTATATGTTTTCCGGACTAAATGCATGTATTGAAAGTTGTTGAAAATTAAGTAGTAAGTTGTAAAGATTATTACGTGCGTAATTTATAATCATATGGATTACTTAGTTTTTATAAAAGCTGTTTGTGAAGATTAAGGTAACAGAGCACTTTACTTAAGTGCCAAGCTTTATATGTTCTATAAAGGTTTTTACTAACTTCTTTCACATCTTGTGAAGCTTATCAGACCACAGTAAATTATGTAATTACTGCATACTAACAATATTATTGTTTTTAACCATGAATTTGGAATCATTTGTTATCATTTATGTACTATTACAGTCTGAATGTTTGATCTGAAAACTTAAAGTTTAGTTTGGAGCAAAAGTGTTGAATAACATACCAATAATAAAAAATCATGCAAATATATCCAGATAACCGTTAGATAAAGAAGTTTGAAAGCCTAACACCTATTTGGCTTTAAATGAGCAAATAACACTTATGTTCTTTGTATGTAAAATTTATACAAAAATATGTTCAAATACGTATCTCTGATTTTTCTTGTAAAAATAACAAATCCTATTGTTTTGATGTAACAACTTCTTTAACTTGTTTATGATATTTATATAGTTACAATTCCTTTTTTTTTAAACGGGTCTTTTTACAACTAAAAAAATAATGATCTATAATTTGTAACGTTGACCTAAAATATACAAGCATAAAAAATTATTGCGTTCAAATTTGGAGCAGTTTTTATTACCAAATCATGTCAGGAAGAATATACAGGTAAAATATATTAAAATAATACATAAAACTATTGTCAAAATATATTGCAATATTTACTAGACAAATATTAACGTCACAAATATTTCTTGTTCATTTTTATTTCTATTATTATTTATTTTTTAGTGAGGTATAACAAAATAGTAATTTATTAATAGTTGATATCTTAAATAAATATTTCCACATTTACTTCATTGAATTTAAGGCAATTAAATACTTCTTTTTGTAAAGAAACCGCGTCTATGTAAGTTAGAAATTAAAAATTCTATAAAATCGAAATAGCCATGTGAGATGAAAAGTCGCGTGTTTTATATTCCCAAGCTGAACACATGTAATCATATCTCAGGAAATATGACTCCACATATATGACAACCATTCCCTTGTGTTTTGTGTGATATTGCTGTTGCATAACACTGCACACTTGGGAACTGTTGAGTTTTTACAAGAGGAGATAGGGAGAGCATCGGTGTTGTATATAAAAATCGTGTTTCGTGTGAAGTGATATTCAAGGAAGATAAAGCGGTAACGCGAAGGTTTAATATAAAACGGGGTGTTTTGAAAGAAGAGTTACGATATCGTGGTAGTGAAACATTAAGGGTGATAATCTCTATCAACCAATTTGAAGTTTTGACGTAGAAAAGTGTTTTAATAATAATAATTATGGTTTAAACTATACACTCCTATGTGTTTCTATTTTTATAACGTAGGTGGATAGTAAAATGTTTATATATATAAATCAAGATAAGTGTTATATATTCTTTTGGAGATATACAAATTATGAAAGTTTTAGTTTTTCAACTTTTACTGAAAATATGTACAGTAAAATTTCTATAACCATGGGTACGCACACATGCACACATTTAATAGTCTCAAGTTCCTACGATTCTAATTCTTCATCAGTAATAGAATAATTTATTTTATGATATTAAAGCGGGAGTAATATAGGCTTTACACTTAAATTCATCCCTATGTTAGAATGAAAGACAGCTGGTCATAGTTTGATTATTGTAGCTAATGAATCACTGAAGATGGAGACATTGTCGTTTGGTTCAATAAACGTATTTGTGAGAAACAGTCAAGCACAATATTTATTTGTAATAAGTTACAGGTAAAAGTAAATATTAAATCTGAAGTTGTGAACATCAACATTACTAATCACTTTGAGAAAATCTTAGTCTTTCAGTAAATGAATCCTTCGCCCCTTATCGGGTTTCTAAATCAATAAAGTGATGTATTTTTTAAAAACAATTTTCTTTGTGCGTTTCCAAATAATTTCAAGTAATTGTCATACCAATTTTTTAGAAAGTTGACAGGAAAATTATTTCAATTCATAGACCTATATCTTCACTACATTTTTTTTTAAATACTGTAAAAGTAATGAAAACTAGATTTGTGAACTTTTTAAAGAAAAAAAAATTAGTTTTAGGAAGTAATACTGAAGATAATAACAGTAAATGTGTGAGTAGGATATTTGTTGTTGTATGTAACAAAATAATTTGACATGGTAGATCATGATATATTACTTTTTAAACTTAACAAATACTGAGTCAATGGAGTAACAAATAATTGGTTTGGATGTTATTTGAACGGTAAAACAGAGGGTTTGAATTAGGTATTGCATTACCAAACCTGGTAAAATTGAGTATAGAATCCAGCAATCATCTGTGTTAGTGTCATTAAAATTCCAATCTGTATAAATAGTTTATATAGTAGAGAGTTCCACAAAGAAATAAAATCATTCACTGATGACAAAACATTATGTTACATTGAAGCTAGTTTGAGATGGTACAAGAATCTGTGATAGACGATTTGGACTTTTTGCGGTATTGGTAACCAAAATTTAGATAACACTAATTTTGTAAATTTTCATTTAAAAAAATCTTAATAATTATTTCTCATTGAAGGTGTGTTTCGTCTTTAATAGAACTTGTTTGCCGTTTTGTAGAACAGGTTTAAACTATAAATTAGTCTACATCATTGCATTAAAAAAATTTTTTTTTTATTTGTTTAAATCGGTTATCCAGGGAATTGGTGTAAGAAATGTCGTAAAAAAAGGAATTATAGGCGAAGTTAGACAGTCACCATTGTTAAAAGGAGTTATAATTTTTTTCCAGTAATGTCATTAAACTAATGGTCTGTTATGCCGCTTCATAAGATATGACAATGGTTGCTAAGCAGATTTATAGAACATACTTACAAAGCTTGGCTTAATGGCAACTTTATGTAAAGTGATCTTTTATAGAATTTTGAGCGTAACTCTACTATAAAACTAGGCACTTGATAATTCATCATTTTAAATAGCTGTATGGTAGAACTGATTTTATACTGTATAAATGCTACAGTAGACAGGAAATTTGATGTAGATATAATTCTTTGGTGGACACAGAAATTTGTCTTGAAAACGTTGTAAAAATCTGTTTACATGTCCTACATCGTTAATTAACGCTTAGTCTCAAACCCAACTAATCACTATGTTCACAGCCAGCTTATGACGATGTATAATTTAATAACTAAACTAACTTATTAATTATTATAATTGAATAACTTATCGGTTAGGGACAGGCGTGATGGGAGAATTATGTTAACCCTTTTAGGTCATAATAATTCTGCTCAATTTAGTCGGATGACCTACGAATGACTACGTAACACCCGGGGGTCTATCAGACCCCGCAATTACGGTTTAGGTAGCCATTTAAGTTTATTACCAAAAAGTTAAATTGTAACAACGCGCAACTCACGCCCGGTGGCTAGCTTCCCTCGTGCACGACTTTGTTTCGTCTTGACTACGCGGTCTAGCCTACGATGAGCGCGCATCGCATTTCTTATACGGTGATCGCCAATTCCCGTTGGAATCACCACGCCTGATTAAAGTAATTTACAGGGGACACTGCTGAAGTGTATTATCATGTTCCATAATGTTAACAAACACATGTATTTTAGGGGTTGGTTGGCTATAATATTAACAATTTGAATGAAGTAGTATATTTAACTAAAACATATAATATTATATTTATTTCCCAGTCTGTATTATAAAAAATTCAGACTGTAGAATATTATTTTATATATGTAAATTATTAAAACTATGTTGATATACCATGCTAATTCTGAAATGACAATATCCATAAATATTATAAATGTATACAGTTAGTGAATTATGGTAGTGAAGCATGAGCACAGACTTCAAAGTTACGTTAACTTCGAGGTGTTTCAGATACTGAATAGCATCAAAATGGTGTGGAGACTCAGGATGGCAAAACCTTTAGACGTAGTGCAATGATTTTATGTCTGTGTCTTATCACTCACAAACTTCAGTTCAATTAGGTTATCAAATATAAATCCTGGTATTTGGTTACATACCTCGAAGTTTGAAGGGGCAAAACTTAAAACATTCATATTTCTATAACCCTTCGTGCGAATCGATTAAATTTGGTGCAGACAATATTTTACAGGGTGTCTCATAATCCAGCAATGATTTTTAAATTAACTCCTATTGTGTCATACTGTGTTTTAATCAAGGTGGGGGGTTTTTAAAACTATCATTTTAATATTGAAACGTTCATTATGAAGAACAAGAACCCTGCGGGAGCGTCTGAAAAGTTATTGTTGAGATAAATCTTTTACGAAAATACATTGAAATTAACATCACGTTTTAAGGTGTAAAATTAGGTAATAAGAACAGTTACTGTCTATTACTGAACCGTTGAAACAGCTTCAAAATGGGAATTAGGATTTATTTATTTATTGAGTTATAATTCTATTGAACAAAATTATAAATGTCACATTTTACTGTGGGAAATCGGAGGATCCACCCATTATTCTGCCAGAAGGAACGTACGAAATTGATGGTATTCAGGAATTCATAAGAAAAAAATTTTAAAAAAATCGAATAATAATACACTGAACACCGAAATATACTATAACGAAGAAATTGTTTTCAAAGCAAAACGTATTGGGCCGCTGTTAGGCTTTAACCATAATGATGTACTAACAGGAAACTAAAATGGCACGAATCTTCACACCAGGCGGCTTTTTAAAAAGTAGATGTCCTACGAGGTGTATATGACTAGAGATAAATTCTTATATTGCAGCCATTCTATCCCATGGTAGTACCTGGATTTAAAATAGTTTAAAAACCTTCACAGGTTTTTACTTGCCTGTATATTCACAAGTTCTACTTTATAGAATAATATAAAATTGGAAGATCAATACGGAAATTTGTTTAATTTTAAAAACAAAAATACTTTTTGAAGAAGTTTAAAAATATTAAGAAGTGTAAAATAATAATTCATGGGTTTTGTTTTCAGCGCTTCACGTGTGTCGAAAGTAGATCAACCCTCCGTAAAAACTGGATGGTTGACAACATTTTCAAATCAAAACTGGAAGCGCTAACAGCAGACAATATTCTATTTAAAAATCAATTCCACGCTAAAAATTGAAGAAAAAAACATCATATTAAGTAATATATTGGTTGTTGACTCTCAAATTAGCAGTAACGATACCATTGTGGATTTCGAATGTCAATCACATAATCTATGCTCCTCAAATTCATATGGGAACAGCGACAAAATTAGAATACCATTCCACCAGCAGGACGTGTATAAGAGTAGGTATTCATATTGATAGAAGGCAATATTATAAAAGTCGTTGGAACCGCGGAAGATGCAGAAATATCATTAATTAATAATACATTTGCATTTATGTTTGAGGAAATTCAATATGAATTATATGGAGTCGAAATAAACAGAGTTAAAAGTGTTAGCATCACGATTTTAATAAAAAATCATTTGACATTACGACCGGGAGAACAGCATTTATTACACAATTATTGGTGGTCATGCTTTACTCAACCTTGGATTGATATTGATTTAAATAAGAATGGTTTTCATTATGCATTCTGCTTCGAGTTCTACTTGGTTTCGCTGAAGAATATAAACAGATAATTTTGAATGTAAAACAAGAATTAGGATTTTTAAGTGATAAAAACGCTGATGATTTAAAAAAGAGCATGACTTTAAAATTAATATTACCAAAATTGTGTGGAAATTTCCCTACATAAGAGTGGAAGACTCTCTCATTACTGCAATTTCTTTAAATAAATGTGCATTATGCCTATGTCTCGCATATATATATATATATATATATATATATATATATATATATGAATTATTAAATTTCGTTAACCTAAACAAATATTAAAAGATTGAATTTTACAGCATAGACATGAAACCCAAATGTCCTTCAGTATCCCAGGCATCGTCTATCTGTTTACGAGGCTGGTTCATTCTACATGGAAATCAGACTGTACAATAAATTGCAATCTGATATAAAATGTAACTCGCGACACAGGTTTCAAGAAAAATATAATACATTTTAAAAAGACTGATGATTTTACGCCGTGGAAGAATTTATGGAGTTTAGAGGTTTCTGAGACACTTCTTCTGTTGTAGTATTTTTGTATCACTTGTTGTCTATTTTTGTATAATTTGTTATCTATTTTTGTATCACTTGTTATATATTTTTTGTATCACTTGGTAATTATAGTGATGTGTTGACAATTCCTTTATTATTATTAGTATTGCCAAGCTTTGTAAGCTAAGGGAAGGTGGATAAATAAATAACAAAAATGAATTATCCGATAAGGATGAATAAATTAATTTACCATTTAGGCGTTGGGTACTTTTTAAATACCCCACCCTACCAAAAACCAAATTTCAAACTTGGACTGTAAAGACTTCGTCTATGTTAGTAAAATCAAGATGTGACATTATTAGGTTTCAGACAGAAAAAAAAAATTACATTTGAATTTTTGCGATATTTAAAATAATAAACTCTATTTTAATTTAAAATATTACCTGTTTGTAATTGATTATTCAAAACAATTTAGAACACTAAAGACTGAATCCTTGGACGTTAGAATTGAAATCCAGAGAATACTGCATGTTATTGTTTAATTATTCATAATGATCTTTGTCAGAAATTGTGAAAAAATTATTTTTTAACAAATTTTATTTCATTTCCGTGAAAACCATTTTAAATAAAGGAAGAGAAAAATTTACCTAAATATCAGGATCATGAAATTCTTAGTTGCTTTAAATTCTAAATAAGGTGAAAACAGGCAGCGAACACACCAGCTACGAACATACCACAAAACTTCTGTTAAAATTTCGTTATTATCCAAAATTAGATGTTCGTCGGTGAAACTGGTCTAGTAATACAACTTGGTATCCCCTTGACGAAGCTGTAACCACACTGCATTTGATATAAAAAATAGTTCATTGTCTGTGTTTTTCTCCCTTGAACAAATCCTAAAGAAAAATTTTTCGTCAAGTACAGAAAAACAAGAAAAAATTCCAGTCGCATCCTTCTGACAAGTTGTTGTTTTTTTAGCATGATGCAATAAAATTAGAACAGTCATTATTTTTTTTTTCAATTGAACTATGCTTGCCGTCAACTTCCATGTGAGTATGTCCAGCAAGCAGGAACTTATGGTTTGACTTCCTTGAGCGTAGGAACTTTTTTCAGCAGCCATAAGTACATATAAATAATCATGTTTATATACCTGTTCTGGCGACTACAATAACTGTCAAAACAACTTTTAAGATTTCAATAGGTTTCTTAGGATTTTGAAGGTCTTCGTGTAGCCAAGACAATAAACATGATACTATTACATTTCCCCCGCGGCCGGCTGTAATTTCATTCCATACCGTATTACCGTTTTATCACATCACCGCATTACTTATAAAACCGTTTTAGGACTTAAAACTGGACTTACGTTATATTGGCTGTACTTATATAACCAGGTTTCGGACCTTAGTATGTAAGGTGAGTTAATAAAGACTACACTACAATCATTCTTACAATACTTTTAATAATATTGAAAAAAAAAAAAACTTTACAAAAGTGTTCATATCAAAATGATGTTATGGTTTTGAAAGCTGAAAAAATCCACAGATTTTAAACAAAATTACTAATCTAGAGTGGTTGAGCCATCTTCATGAAATTTCCTTCCTTTTCTCTATGTGGAATGTCTTCAACAAAGGAACTGTACCTTACTCTTCCGAAACCCACTGTATTAATTGTATGATCTTCAACAGTAACAACTAAAATCAAATGAGATGACCCTGTTAAAAGGTTAGCACAAGCATCCACATGGTCTGGTCCTGAATTCTGGAACAACGCCACAACAAAATCGTCCTGGAAGATCTAGGCGTCGGTCAAGGACTGATTTCCAAACTTCCATTTATATTTACATTATATTTTAAAACAAAATCTGTAATATATATTATATCTACCCTTCATTACAAGAAAAATGAGATCAAACAATATATAATTTACTTTAATAGACTACAAAATCAACAATGTTTGCAACAAAATGAATGACAGTATGGTGACTAATAAATACTATCTTATATCTTTATCAAAATGTACAAGTCATAATTTTTTAATATTTTACAACATAAATCCAGTTTTTGCACCGCTAACTAAAAGATTTTGCGATAAATACAATATAAAATTTTCATCATAATAGAAATAGTTTTCTAATAATTACACATCAGTTGTTTACGAGTGGCGTCTATATGTTAGCGGGGCTTACAATTTTTTAAAAATAGATTAATACATTGTATAATATATAATTTTAAATAGATAAGATATTGAGTTCAGATTTGATAAACTTATTTATGATTTATTTTACAAGTGTACTAAAAGAGTTTATTTCATAAATTTTCAAAATGGCAGCAGTTTAAAATATTTATCTCCGAAAATAGTTAACTTCATAGACGGAATATTTTTCCGTTTTAACGACCATCAAAATGTTTTCTTAGATTTTCATTTAGCTTAAAATGAGATGAACGATCCATAAGAGCCAATTTTAAATGTTAATGTTATGTACTTTTTTCTCAGGACCTATTCATCCAATTCTTCTGAAATCTTTACCTGTTGTTTTTCAGTTTAGAGTAGGTTCATTGCTCTACGTTTATACAATTATTCTTAAAATAAAAAAGTTACAATTTTTTAATTTGATATTGCAAAAACCCCTTTTTTATATACTTTTATTAGTAAAATTCAATACTTTGTCCATGCAATGTCATAAAAGTAGAGCTGTCTAGTCCCATATAATGGTAAAACCTTGTGTAATAATATTAAGCAAGTAGCTTTGTTACTTTTTGAGAAAAAGGTACTTTGTGGCGTGCACGGTGAAAATATATTAATCGTATAATGCAATTTTGTATCGAACCAAAGCGCTATCATATACTTTATTATATTATCTTTATGCTCAATTTTTTTTCAAACTATTTAAACATAAAAAAACTTTTAAAAAACAGAGCCTAGCGTGCGCCGCCCAACAGTCAAAATGACCAAAACTTAAATAGCCATAACTCAGCCAATTTTTAAACTAAAACAACTGTTAAAAACAAAATTAAAGAATTTTTCGTTTTCTATAAAAAAAAAGTCATTAAAAAGTTTTCCTTATTTAACGCGTTGTTTTTGAGATATTTAATAGCTTTCTGACTGGCCAAATAAACAAATAAGAGCGTACAACCGAACCTCCTTAACTTTAAAATAATCACTTTCGAGATATTAAAAGTTAAATATTTTAAACGCCCGACATTTTTAGAATACACAGAATAAAGTCTTTGTTTTATTTTAGAAGTAATTGAAGCCATGCAAGAGATGGAAACCGACCAATTTATTGTAATGCAATCAATTACTGTATATATAATTTTTGGAGTGCTCAGTGTTACTGGGCAACAAAGAACTTATATCTATCTTAGGTTTAAAAGTGATTTATCTTAATATTTTAGATTTTCTATCAGTTTAAGTTTTTTTGCAACCCCCCTTACATTATAGTAAAGTTTATTATTACAATTTTCTGAGGAGGGACAAAACATTTCATAAACTCTCATTGGTAAAATCTATACTACATAGTCTTATATTATTTTCCCTATTTAATTTAAATTGTATTGCTATTAAGAATTAATTTTATTTTAATTCAATTTTTGGAGTGTTCGGCATTGCCGGACAACAAACATTAACCTTGCCTTGTGCTGCTCACGGTGTGCAACTTCCCACAAAGGACGCACTTGAAGTTAGTTCTCCCTTGTGGCTTCACATTCTTTTGAGCCATGTTCCTGCCCACATTTTACACACCCTGGGTTTGGCCTTACAACAGCTTGTCGTATGGCCAAACCTTTGGCACCTAAAACACTGAGTAGGTGTATTGGGGGGCTTTTAGGCCTCTGCGTAATTTCATACAGACTACCTCCTTCAGTTCTAGGACAGAGCTTGCAACCTTATCGGAAACATTGGGAGGGGCTTCCTGCTGAAGTGCCTAAGTACCTCCAAAAATTCCCCGGCTCTCCAGATCGGTTTTCACCTCAGATGAGTATGTCTTCTCATCAATGACACGAAGGACAACCTTGTACGTCCGTTGGATCAACAGACGATATATATGATGAGGGACATTGGGTAAAAACAAAAAAAAATCTCATTAACTTCAATCCTAACTAGTCAAAATTCACTAATATCATGTTTTAAATTCAGTTGCATCAAATGTTCTTACAGAAGCTGTCAATCATGGCTGTGGACCCTTAAAGGTTTAGAGTGTCTGTTGCACGCTTAGAGTCGCTTTACTGGACTGTTAAAAGGCCGTTCGTTAGTAGCGGCAGATGGGTCAGTAGTCACAATTTCGAAGTGGTCAGTTTCACTGCCCGACATCGCGAGCTGTCATTTGGGCCTTTATATTTCTCTAGTGAGGAGCAGTGACCTTCTCGGACGTCAGGACTGAGTAAACATTGAGGAATGCCTACCTTTGGTTGGCCCTGCAAAGGTCCCTTTTCTCTGGTCACCGGATTATTATCAACTGTAGAATTATCTGCATACGAAATAATTGGGTGTAAAGCAACGAAACTGTTATTAAACTGTCGATCATTTACAATAAAATTTGAAGGAATAATAAACTATTAACCCCACGCGTCATAAAACAAAATTTTGTGCAACAACTTATGTTAACATATTTCAGGGAATAATGAATAATTGTAATGGAAAGAGAAAAAATACATACAAAATTGTGTATTGATAATGCTACCCAATGTTTACATTTGTGTATTTCTATACTGAATATCTGTACAAAGTTTCATTTAAATCAGTTTAGTGGTAAATTAAAATAAAACTTACTAAAGTTAAGGTGACACTCCGTCACAATAAAATCATTTTCTTTTTGCGGTTCGTCTGTTAAGTCAAACTTATTGAAAGTGCCACATTCTTAACCTCGGCTTGTAAAATATTAAATGCCTCCAAACCGGCTCTACCGATTCCGTTTGCATTTTATTAAAATGTGAAGATTGATGAGCCAAACTAGTGTGTACAATCGCAAGTGGAAAAAATTTCGGTTCAGGAATAATTGGGTAAAAAATAAACCTTGACCGCCGTCATTAAAAGCTCTATTTTAATAAAATACGACTTGCGCTGAGGACAAATTTATGACACAAGTGAAGCAATGACACGGGAGAGTATTAAAGAAAAATACGACGTCCTATCCATAGCACTTTACACAATGATTCATTTAAGAAAATAGATAATTCCTATATGTTCAATATGATGAAAAAAACACACTTTAAGGTAAAATTTTAATGAAAATTGTTGTAAATCTAATTGTGTTATAAGTTGAATAACATTTTGACAATATAAGAGGGAAATGTTTATATTGACAGTAAGTGTGTAGTGTATTATTGATGAGATGTATTGATACGTGTTTGTTGTATTATAAAATTTTTACGCTTGCTAAACAGATTGTGTTTGTACAGGAATAAATTAATTGAAAAGAACAAGAGTTGTTAAAGAGTGACATGACAAAAAAACTAACCCAAAAACATGTGAATAAAGGTGGAGTATCAAGCCCAAGTCAATAAAGTAAATATATAGATGAGGATATTATAACTGGAGTATATATATATATATATATATATTTTTTTTTTTTTTTAAATATATAAGGTTAATGTTTGTTGTCCGGCAATGCCGAACACTCCAAAAATTGAATTAAAATAAAATTAATTCTTAATAGCAATTCAATTTAAATTAAATAGGGAAAATAATATAAGACTATGTAGTATGGATTTTACCAATGAGAGCTTATGAAATGTTTTGTTCCTCCAAAATTGTTTATAACATTCTGAAATATATATATATGTATATA
Source organism: Aphrophora alni (assembly GCA_963513935.1). NCBI lineage: Eukaryota > Metazoa > Arthropoda > Insecta > Hemiptera > Aphrophoridae > Aphrophora > Aphrophora alni. Next base: position 132,783,609 of record OY740765.1, on the reverse strand, counting down.
GTTCCTAAAGATGGCTCTAATAACTGATACGACAAAGTTAAAACAAGTTGATCAAGGTACTTGCCCTGTCCAATTGTACAATGTAATAAAACAAATCCTCTAAATAAATGTAATATTGAAAAGTTGGATTCTTATGCCTTGTAGGAAGTTTTAAATAGATTAAAGGATTTCACACAGTACTGTAAGTGTATTTAGAACAATTGTTACACAGGTTTATATTATTACAGTAGAACCCCTCAAACTCGACCCCCTCAAACTCGGTTGTATCCAACTTGCGGTCAGTCCAATTTGCGGTCAAGGGTAAAACCGTCCATTTTGCGGTCACCCCAAAAATGTCGTGGGCTAATCGAAAGATATTTGTCCAATTTGCGGTCACATATTTGAACCCCATATAGTGAGCCTAAAGTCGTGTTGAAGATTTGAAGTGGGGGAAACGTTTACCGAAATTCGTCGTATGCCATTTCTTTTTTTTGATTCAATTCAATGTTTTTTTGAGTCAATCCAAATTTATCTATAGTCTTATTTTAAAAATGTCTGGGACTGGCGAACCTTTAGTACGAAGTATGCTTGTAATGCGAAAGAGTATATTCTATAAATATTAGTATCTATTTTTGTTGTAGCTCTCTCCCTCTCTATTTATATATGTATACAGTGTTTGTTTATTATTCCCCCTTTTTTAGGCTCTATTTAAGTGAACAGAGTCGTTTGTTCGTTCTGACTGACTATCCTCTCGTCAAAACAGTGAATTTGGTAAGTAAGAATCCCTGTGGATTCTGCCAACCGGGAACTGTAGACCAACACGTGAAGATGGCAAACGACTTGATTTGTGATTAGTAATTAACTATCTCTCAAGATGTGACCGCAAACTGGAAACCCTTCCACCTCCAGAACCTTGATCATCCTTCATAAAACTACACTTGACCGCAAATAGGACTGACCGCAAATAGGACTGACCGCAAGTAGGACGACACCTCAAACTCGACATTCCGTCAAACTCGACAGGGCCAGTGACAAGGAGCATGGGATTTCCAAGGTCATTCACTGCATTGTTTTACACCATGTGCGCCTGCCAGATGCCCGGAGGTTGAGGCTTGTTACTTTTGTTTATACAGCTGTGAGGGATGCTCCTTTGTCTAGCCACTTTCTAATCCTAGTGTATAGTAGAGGCCAAAGTTAAAGATAAAGGGTCCAGGTAGACCGGGACAGCCCTAAATATTTGTTGTCAAAACATTCATATTGTTGTGAACCTAAGCGCCTAACCACCCGGATGCTACCGGTCATTAGCACCGATTCCATTAAAGTAAGCGGCAAGTCTTTTGTCATAACAATTCAACGGAGCGTCGTAGAACTATGATTCAAGTTTTGTAATAAAGGTCTTAACCATGTGAGAAAAATGACCCGACTCTTAATTATATGCGATCAGCAGTTCAATTTATAGCATTTGTATTGGACCGTGTTTGGTATGGACATTCTTTTTCTTCGGCGACTTCGAGATGAAGCTGCCAGACGTCCAGTCGAAAATGAAAAACAAATATCAATCAAAAGTTTTTTCAAACAATGCTAACTTTGCTCTAATGTTTTTTTTTTTATCTAAAATTGTTTTAATCTTTAAAAATATTTAATGGACTGTCTGTTTTTTACTGTAAATTTTATTACAGCATATTAGGATAGGTCTTTTTAGTTTACTAAACCTATTGTACAAGGCCAACACTTTTTAAATCTCATTTGACCGATCGATAAATTTAATTTTAATGTGTGATTGAACACACTATTTTTTTGTTGTCAGGCAGGGACTTTTTTGCAATAAACGTTTAATCATTGATAATCAATAAATGTACAGTTATTTAAAATTTTTGAGTATTTGTTGCAAACTTAACCATTAAACCAAAGTTCCCTAAAACTCGACAACCCCCAAACTCGACAACCTTAAAGTCCACATTATGTCGAGTTTGAGGGGTTCTACTGTATTTACCAAATTATGTAAATTGTAAAGTGTAATTGTATTTCAAAAATAATGTCTGGGTCAAAGAGGGACCTAAATCCTCGAGACTGCCACGCTGGATCTGGATCTTTTTCTTTGATTTCTATTTTTAAATTGTATAGCTTTCGACTCAACCGTTTCCGATTAAGCCTTTACTACGGTGCCAATAATCTGCATATATATTTTTCTTAATAGATTGTATTTGTGTAATTTTGTTAGATTTCGCGGATAAATATGATTACAAATTATTGTTTTCTACTTTCTGACATCTACATAATACAAAGTTATGTGAATTCAGAGATTGTGTAGATATAACCGTTTATGGAATGACGTGCAGTGCTCTACCAACGAAAACGCGTGGACCTATTATGTACATGTGGAAATATTATATCTTTTGACGTTTTTTACATTTTTTGATATCTCAAACTTAACTATTTTAATTAAATGTTGTATGAGATCCCCTCGCCAGGTACGTCTAACTACCTTCAAAGCCTCCATCAGTAGTTGTCCATTTGATTAATTGACCTCGTTCTCGTTGAACCAAACTCGAGTACAAAATAGCAAGTAAAAAAATATTACAGTTCAGGAATACCATCTCATTAAATTCAACAACTATACAAATATGTTTTGAAATTGTTTTACTTCCAGTTACCCCCACTACTATCAAATTGGAAACTGGTAAGACCATTATTTATTTGTTAAAATTTTTACTATACAAAGTTTCATTTATTAAGGAGATTTGTACTATTATTTGATTCATTCTATGAACTTGAAAATCCTTAAATTGATTATTATTATTCCTATGAGTAAAATAATAATTATTATATTCTTTATAATCTTATGTAAAACTATAAAGTTTATTCGCTTTTTACGAATTGCTGATATATATATACATATTAAAACTAAGTTGTTTTTTTATACTGAGTGTCCAAAAATTCGTGGATTCCAAATAAACTATTATAGAAATTAATTGGATATAAATGTTGCATTACCTTTTCAGACACCCACAGTGAAAACTAAATCTCTGAGGGTGTCAAGACGATACATTTGTGACATCAATTGTTTAATTCAAGGCACTATTTTCTCTATACTTCGTATATGGGAGAGTAATGTAGAAAATCGTAGAGCTTAGTATATTTTATAAGTATTATTAGTTTTGGGAATACTTAGTTATATGGACATGGCACGAAACATGTATGTTATCACAAATACGTTTGAATCGAAAGTTTATCCACATTTATTTTCCTGATATCTAAATTTACAAAAGCAAAAGGTAGAAACTAATATTTTTAGCATTTTCCTTTGCAAATGCCGCATCCAAAATAGCAGAACATCACTTGACGGCCTCTTTATATTTACATACATAACATGTTATGATGTGTATTGTGGTTTTCAAGTACCAGTACAAGTAGATGTCCTTGATTTTATTATTAGTACAGGAGAGGTAATCTGTACACAATTTTATTACAATATTTCAAAATAACACTATCGCTCAAGTGAAACTGTTCACGATGGAATAAAATAGAAAATTTATCAAATAAAAAGTCTATATCTACCAAAAAAAATACTGTTTTGAAATTAACTGTCAAAAAGTTTAAATGAAATATTAATTATCGTAGAAGGTAAAATTTATTAAAACAGCTTAGATTACTATTTTGTGAAATATGAAAGCTTATGACCAAATATTTGTGGTATCCTGGTGTAAAATAAAAATTCTTATTTTGAGTAAATTGAAAACGTTAAAACACACAAACTAATTAAATATTTACGCATAATTTATGTGGGCTTTTTATAAACATGAGACTTGGATTATTAGTTTGAAAAGCTAATTACTCCCACATTTCCAACGAAATCGATAGAGCTGATTTTGAGACATTACGTATTTTACAACACTCAATAATGAAAGATTTTTCGGTTTTTCAATAACTCACGAAGCGAAATTTTTGGAGAGATGGAGACCAAAATGTTTTATTTAGGTCCTTAAAGACTACAACACTTCACCAAATTATATCTATATGGATACAGCCAGTTTTGATAAAATTTCAATTATGCAGTTAGTTTCTTTCTTAAAATAGTTACCCTTTTATGTTGAATACAAAAAAAGAACATGATAAATATCGTCCTTAGGTATGGCCAAAATATTCCCGAATATCAAATTTAATTAAAATGTGTTCATACGTTTGGCTGTAGAGTGCTACACATAATGACAGAAGCCAAACAGAAACAGACCCTCATATAATCCAACACCGGGTTTCAATCCAACAAATAACTTTCTCTAAACTATGCGAGAGAACAATATGCTATCTGTATATGTAAGAGAATTAAACAAGAAATAGTGCAACGAATATTACTTATAAACAAATTAGCATTTTAATTTTAATTTTGGTGTAATTTAACAATTACAATTTATAAATACAATTTGAAATTAACAATTTGTAAATACAATTTGAATTTACAATTTGTAAGTACAATTTGAATTTACAATTTGTATTTACAATTTGAATCTACAATTTGTATTTACAATCTGTGTATACAATTGTATTTACAATTTGCATCTGCAATTTTTATATTCAAACTCTGTCCACAATTTATATCTACAATATCAAAAACGCAAATCTAATTCAATAAAAATAAAAAAGAAACAAAGTTTTTATTTAACTGTAAAGCAATCACTTGAATAAATTGAGAATGTCTTTATTTACAGTTGAATTGTAAAAAAATACTGTTCAATTAATTTTGAATAATAAAAGAAACAGTAAAACAAGACATTTCTTTTCACCTTTTTTTTTTATCAACAAACCTTCCAATAAATGTCTAGTAAAAGTACTTCCAACTATGCAATTTAGTTGTAAAACGTCTACTTGAGATGTAGATGAAAACCTCAATGTGTATCATAACATGTTATGTGTGTAGTTATAGAGACAGCTGTCAAGTGATGTTTTGCTATTTTAAATGGTAACTCAGAGTGGCATATCCATCACACTATTCCTATTTCCCCTCTTCACAAATATCAAATTTGATTACGGAAATTTATAATCACAAATAAAATAAAAGCTAAAGAGTGTTAGCATTACTCTTTTCTTCAAATTTATATATTTTATGGACAAAACTCTATTTTTATTTCATAACAAAATTTCATGGTAATTCAAATGTCTAGAATTATTTATAATTTTTTGTCGTATATACAAAAATTACCACATTGACACACGCTGTAAGACAGACATATTAAGCTCTAAAGTTATGACAATGTAAAGAGTCTTGGTTATGTAATAAAACGCCTAAGTAGTTATTAAAGCAATAAAAAGACGAAAACGCTTTTAATAGCATTTGGCAGTACATTGCTTTAAATGCACAAATTTATAAAAGACAAATAAGGAACCACGAACGTTGCCAAATAGGTCACTTTATGCTACCCTACTTAGCTGAGTGATGTTGCTGTATTAACATGTTAAGTCGTAAAACTAAATTTATAACAGCTATTAACGGCAAGAAGAGGCTCTGCCAAAAGAGCTTAGCATTGAAATTTTCTTCGACTTGCGAAAGTCAAATGCGGTTGAAGAAGCAGTTTCGCTGTCGTCGAAGAGATTATAGATATAAAAATTTCAAGTATGGATAATCAATACTGAGTTACAGACCAGAATTATACATAACACTGGAGATATAGAACGTATACAAGTTAAACATTTTATAATATCCTCTTTGAGATATTTATTACTGACAGAGTAAAATAATTCTTCTCTCCCTTTGTGAAAGTAAACGGCAAAGAAAAGTTAAGTACACTTAACACCTGAAGACGTTAAGTGACAAAGAGTTAAAATTTTTTGAAACACTTACAAGACAAATAAAGTATAATTAACAGTGACAGAAAGTATTGTATTGTCAGTTAAAAAGAGAAAGTTTACTTAAGAAAATAAACAGACCGAAGAAGGAGATATTTTAAACAATTTAATTTGACTATTTTTAACCCTTTGGAAATAAAACTACTCAACCGCTCACAGAGCAAAGGTGTGAATTGAGAATTTAAAATAAACTTCAATCCTCAGTCAATTTAAAAAAAAATCCAATCTAAAATATTTTTTTGGAGAATTACTTCTACTATGATCCATATCATGTACTGTACAGTTTTAAAATCAGCACTTAAAAGACGTTCAAAAGTGATTACTTCTATTCAAAATAATAATATTATTGCTAAAAATTTAGCTTTTATTGACGTAATCTAAAACATGGTAGGCAAAACAACTAAATAACGTTTTTGAGAAACAATTTTCAGGTAAATTTACGTTTGATTGGACTGATTAATTATTATATATGTAAAATACAAAAACATACCTGCATACTTAAAAATTTTGGATGTTTGAAAATGTTTTGGAAGTTTTTTCTTACGTGTACATCATGATACTGGTATAAAATGACTCCTTTTGTAAAGCTTAAAGACCTGCCCATATTAATGCAAAAAATTAATAAATAAAACAACTTTTTTTAAATATCAAGATATTGGTTTAATGGAAAAGTTATAATAAATATAACTTCGGTTAATTTATAAATTTGAGAAAGGAAACAATTATTCAATGTCCGTTTTCTCCTGATCGTTCAATTTTTAAGTTATGTTTTAAAGGCTACATTTTTTGGAAAATAAAATAAAATTCTCTAGAGCCGATTTTGAGAAATTTGGAATTTCGTGTTTTCGTTTCCTACACAGAGCTATCGTGTAGAAGGTAAAACAATAATGAAAATAAAAAGTTCGACACAAGGCCAATATATGCCCATTTAATAAATTTCATCACTGTTCGTTCTCCAGTACAACGCCGTACAGACTTCAAATAACAGGCAGTTATTATATACTACATTTACGAGAGATAGTAGAAAGTGATATGTTTTGAATTTTTATTGGAAAACTACATCAATTTCCAAGGAAAACATTCCCTCTGGAGGACAAAGAAAAAGGGTCCAGAAACAAGTTCTATCGTCAGTCGATGACTTCCTCATAGAGGTATTGCGTATTATTTGGGAAGTTACAATAGATGGTAACCTATAGTTTATTGAATGGTGTAAGAAATACTTACTTTACTTAGTATTGAAATCTAAGATAATCAATACTGATATATTAACCATCATAATACACAAAATGACCTAAGATATTTATTATTTAAAAAGTAAAATTCTTCTTCACATGATTTGACTGTTTTTGAACTTTATTGGGGAGTTTCCTTTGCATGAAAATCTACTGAAACAGGTCTCACGGATAAGTTTTGAATTGCGAGTTTAAAATAAGCATAAATCTCCAGAACACATTTTGTGTATTGTTTTTAATCATTTACATGTACAAAATTGAAATTTAGGCTCTTTAGTTCGCTCTTCCACTTAATACTCCTCAATTAGAGAAATAAATAAATATCCTCATACAATATTTCAATATTTCTTGAACTCGATATTGCATTTTTGAACCGTCACATACTTACCCTATAATACATATCTGTTTAAATGTAAAATAAATCAGAGTAATATAATTTTATGATACAGAAGTATTCAAATTACTATTTATTTAATAGGTTCGAATTGATTGAAAAAATGTTGACTAATAAGTGGTTAATTGTTTTATTATTCTGACAGAACGTTGGAAAATATTAAAAGTGATTGTATTTTTATTATACCTATTGTACTAAAAAAAGATTTATTATCAAAGTTTACCACGGAACTTAACTAGAACTGTGTACGGAATTACGATAACAAACTTTGGTAATTACATAAAGACGTCCATTCCTAGAGAAAGTAATCACGAACAACAAATGCACTAAGTAGGATTAGCTTTCAAAGTATTAAGTCAATAAAAATTACTTTTCAATAACTTTATTTTTACAATTATCTAAGGTCTTTTTATCAGTATTTATTAATTTATTTTACATTTATAGGCTATATCAAAATAAGGTTCGAGTAAACAAAAATTATTCGTAAATACTTCTGAGAAGTTAATAACTTGACCTGTTGTTTAAAAACTGAAGTATAATTGTATACATGAAAACCCTTCTTCGTGTAGTCTTGGGTAACATCCATCTTTTTTATATTTCCAATAAGGTCTCTCTTGGCCAACTATTGTTCGTTTTTAACCCTGACGGAATTTCATGTTGTTAGAATACGAGAGTTACTACTCATATATTCTGAAAAAAAATAACTATGCCCAAGTGTTACAAAGAGCTCTTTTGTATAACGAAAATATCTTGATTTTTCACCTTGATCTATATATTACTTAACAGTAAACGAAATAAATGTTGGTGGGTAATCGTACAAATTTTCAATAACCGTTAACGTACTCTATCAGAATTCAAACAGTTAGAATAAAGCCTAAAATTTAGGGAACTAGGAAAACAAAAATATTTCTCAACATCTTTCTGATATTTGCTATACTTTATATAACTATTGCTTTATTGGGTTGTACGAGAATAGGTATTTTACCATTCACATATTATTAAAAAGTAACTATTCCTAAGTGTTCTGGTACCTCAGTGGTTAAGGGAGATTCTCTCTGATTTTGAGTGGGTTCTAATCTCACTCAGGACACAAGGCTTATTCATTGCAGTTTGGTTCTTTCACGGCTGTGGTGTGGGTGAGGGAGTGCCCATAATAGATAAACGGTGGTTTGCTTGAGTGGAATTTGAGGGTGTTGGTTAGTATTTATTGAGGAATTCTGTTTGGATAATAAATAAATTCATTATCATTATTTGTAAACTAGTATATTATTTTATTTGATTTAACCGTGAATTAGCAAATAGTTTACGTTATATACATTTAATGTTCAAATATTCATGGGGTAGAAGCCACATTGCGAAATGTTTTAATACCTTTTAAACAAATGAAGACAGAAAAAAAAACTGTGCAAAAATAATGTTCAAACATGCTCACATACATGAAATAATTCAACGAGCTCAGTCATTTGGCATATCGTCTGTATGTTTGTTTTTGTATTTGTGACGCAGTTACGTCTGAACTTGTCAACCGATCGTAATGAAATTTAGGCATGAAAGTTCTCCCAATTAGGTTGGACGAAGTATATAGAAAGTTGTTTATTTTAAGTTTTAAAGTGATGACCATTCAAACAGGTTATCGATGATTCCAAGAAATCGACTGAAAATATAGCACTAAAATAGTTTCTCATTAATAGAAACTTTGAGTCAAACTTTTATTTTCTATTTAATCACTAAAACATTTAAAATTGGGTGATAACTCCATCTGTGTTTATTTTTGAGATTTTTGATTTATCTCCGTCCGCCAAAGTGGGACACTATTCCTTTTCTCCCCTCATCAAAGATATTGAGTTCGATAACAGATATTTATTATCACAAGTAAAATAAAAGTTAAAGCTCGTGAGCCTGATACTTTTTCGCAATATGTATGTAACCGAGAAAACTCTATTTGTTCTTCATCACACCGTTTCAGTGTAATTCTCTTTTTTTAGAATTAGGTCTAATTTTAACTTGTACATATCATTGTAGCTACACCATTGACATGCGCTGTTTGACAGACTTACAAAGCACAAAACTTGTGCCAATGTGAAAAGCCATGGTTATGTAAAAAAAACTCTAAGTATATATTGAAACAATAAAGAGATGTGTACAGTCTTAATATCATTTGACATTGCATCGCTTTTAATGCACAGATTTATAGAAGATAATAAAGAACCATGAACTTTACCAAATAGCTTACCTTTTGCTACCGTACTTAGCTTATTTTTTGCTACCGTACTTAGCTTACTTTTTAAAATTATTATGCATCGAAGTGGGTTTTACCCCATGAGACACTTCTTATTCCTGACTAGCTTATTTCTATCCCCTAGGTTAAGGACAGGATTTTCCTTGCCACGTTGCTGGTTTCTTTAAAGGTCACACCTGGGACGAAGATCAGTTATCTTCTAGTCCTAATGCTTAGCACTGTAGAAGTATATGTTCTGTGGTTTCTAGAAGCTCTTTGCATAGTCTGAATTTCAGTTTTGTTTGAAATAATACCATGGTGTTAAACTGACTCCATAAATCTGAGTTAGAGAAAGTTTTTTATCAAAGTGTCAATAAAAAAGCTGCAATCACCTTCGTGGAGCAAACTTGACGTGTTCATTAAAACTTTGATCCTGATATAATATTCTGATTCTGAGTGTAGCGTTTGTGTCGAATTATTTTTACTGATTTTGGTAGGTGGTGATGGTTATTTTGTGCTTTAGTTTTAAACTGGCAATTTTGGATAGACGACGATCAGTATAATTTATCAAAATCGTTTGAGATTAAGTAATACGGCACTCTACTAAGATTTTAAGTTATTGAATTTTTTTTTTAAATCTTAGATAGGGGCATATATTGACAAAAACCCCTTAGATAGAACAAAAAATTGAAAATTAACCTTTAGATGTGGCCAAAAATTGAAAAGAAAGCTTTATATAGTGCCAAAAATTGAAAGAAACCTTTAGAATGGCCCAAATTTGAACAGAAACCATTAGATAGTGCGAAAAATTTAAAAAAAGACTCCTTAGGTACTGTAATTCCGAAAATTGAAAAGAAACTCGTTGATAGTGTTTTTATTAACATTTGTTTGACTGTTGTCACTAACTTGATTTCTGATGACGTCATGTATTTAAAATGGCTGGTTTGTTTACTTCCCATATCTACAACTTGTTAAGATTGGAATCAATTTACGTTTGGAAATATCAACTTGTGTTTACAGTGAAATAAATTTATTTAAATAAATACATGATTATATCTAATCACCTCTTGTGCAGTAGTTATTGTTACATCTTTGAGATAAGTTCCTATGTTATAATTTATTTAATTGGAGCAAAAAAACTAGTGGAATCAGAGTTTTATTGTATACAATTAATGGAAAATATTGTTTGTTGCTGTTGTGGTTGCAATCTGGTGAAACAAAAAGAGATAAATTGTCTGGATAAATAAATAAATCCAGATTGTGTTCAAAGTAAAAATATCGCTGCAATATTTTATGAGTATGTACATTGTAAATCTACTGTAATCGTTACTGAAAAAAAATGATGAGTGATTTTTGTGACTTGAAGTAAACTTTATCCATGAATTGGTGATATGGTACAAGCTGGCTTTTATTACACCGCATCATATGATGACATCACTTGTATTGGATTATATTTGGTGAGTTTCAGCATGAGAATGTTGATAATTTTGTAGCCCTCAAAACAGCGGCCATGATTTCTACGGCACAAATTTTTATTTTATGATGACGTTCAGTTCCGTGGACAAATCCACAGCATCCTCCTCTAATCACGCTTAATTCCGTTTAAAAATGAATTCAGTTTAAAATACAATAATAATACCACCACAACAACTAGAGAGTTTTATCTCACTAATGTTGACTTTAAATTCTGTATTTCAGGTCCAAATTAACTGAACATGTTTTCACGAAGTGTTGGGAAAAGTTTAATTCCAATGTGTTAACTGTGACAATGGAAATTAATTTACGGCGACAGTAACACAACCAAAGGGCGTAGAGGAAGGGGATGGGTTTATACGTCACACGAAGCGTGAAATTAAAGGTTTGTTGTCTGAAACCATGACATTTATTACCCCAACATGAACAAATTATTTGATATAATTCTGATGTATATATTTTAAAGGTTATGTATACAATTTTAATTTGTAATAGTTTCATTTTATTCATTAAAAACTAGAATATTTTTGGTTTTAAAAATATTTGATAATTACGGCACATATTAATAAAATAAATTATCTTATATTTGTCATCCTTTAATAAATACACGACGTTTCGAGGGTATAAATCAATTTTTGATATCAAGTGATAAACCTAAAACATGAAAAAAGTAAAAGACACCAATGTAGCCTTGAATCTTAACACCATTTTGGAAACTAAAACTATAACCTAGGAAACATATTTTAACCTAAAACCAAAGAACAAAAAATACTATATATATATATATATATATATATATATATATATATATTAAATGTTAATCTGACAGGCGATATATTACCGAGACAAAAATACCTCTAACTAATCTAAATAAAAGAACACACTATTAGACATAACGGATGAATGTATAATATTAGAACATATTTTGTCATAAAATTATAAATTTATTTGAAAAGAGGCAAAGATTTACTGAACGAAAACTAATTGAGACCTCTTAGATGAAGGTTTCGGACAACCTTATTAGCTAAACTAGTGTAGAAATAAGGTCATTATGACTGAAGTTAATAAAAAATGAATAAAACATTAAAAATATTCTACTCTAGATAAGGCTGAAATTTTGTCATTTGTTGTGTGTCCTTGTGGGAATAACGATTAGACCACGTAGCAAACTTGTGGGCGTTCAAGGTTATTGTTCACTCTCACAAAGAGTTTTAACACATTTTCTCTTGACACCATCCCTTTAACAGTTAAGTTTTTGAAGTTCTTTGTGTAGTACAGTCCTGTGTCTGGTGGTTTTTTCTGATCACCTTTGTATTTAGTCTCTTGGTGGATTTCTTATGTTATAGATTTTGTTTTACTTCTCAACATGTCCATAGGCTACTAGGTTATGTTGTGTATTTCTGTTTTTTATAATGTAGATTTATCATTTAATAAAAGATGTTGATTTATAGTGTCGAAACATTGCGTTCAACTTAACTAATTTAGCTTTCAAATAGGATCCATTGTAAGGAAAAGTTTGTCAAAAATAAAACTGTATATTTAGATTTAGATTGAATTTTTATATATTTTTTAAATAAAACACGTTGATGAGTGTCATAATAGTACTTCCCAATCCCATCATACAATTTAATAACAATCAAATTCTTTATATTTAATGGTTTCTTGAGCTTTGTAGGTAAGGTTAAATTATATTGGTAGATGAAGGCGTTTTATCCAGTAGGGTAAGTTTGCTTAAAACAGTTGTTACAATGTGTTTATGAACCTCGTAATTGTATACATCATTACTATATTGACCCCGACTAATCCCTAATTAGACTCGTAGTTGTGTAATTATTAAAAGTATTATTTCGCTTAGCTCGTTTCATTTCCTCTGCTCTGGGGAGCCTCTAAGGAGCTTCCCGTCGCTACCATCGTCTCAGTCATTAGTACTGGTTGGATCTTGTAACTGTGCAAACATCACAGTTTCTTTGGAGATCATGGTTTAAAATTACCTTAGCTATTTGTCAACGTATAGAGGTAATGTAACAAAATTGAAATAACAAAATCGTTATCTTATAAGTTGAATAATACACCAGATATGAACAAAAAACTCTTGAAATGGCCACCATTATGAGATTTTTAATACAATATTTCTAAAATATCAATAGGGTTACATGTTAGTACAATAATCCCGTATAGCAAATTTAAACTTTATATTTTATTTATTGTGGGTGTTATCGTGCTTATGTACAGACGACGGACGAACGGAGTGTCGAAAATCATTTTTTCGTTTCCTGAGGCCATAAAAAGAGAAGATCTTTAAAAGACGGAGGTGGATATTTTTTGACCATTACCAGACTAGACTTTATTTGGTTCTACTGGGTAAGTAAACATAAAACAACTAATTATAAAGTCACTGAGGAATAAAGATAGGTGATAAATCTATCGAAATTCATGATTTTTTTAAATTAGTCGTCAAATTGTCTTGACTAGTGTGGGAAAGGACATTTTATTCTTTTTCGTCCGATAATTAAGTTAAAGATAGTCTTGTAAGTATTGGTAAAATTCTAAAATAACGTTCTTGAGAAGATGTATGATAAATAATAAATGCACAAACATTGCACAATATTATAGTCGAGACTATTTATATTATATTGAACATGGACTGAAGATTGAATTTTTGGAAGTATAATATTTGTGGAAATTTTTTAAAACTTTATTGTGATACAAATTTATAGCGTTACAAGTAATTTGAAAAATACCACAATCCACTACTCTTTAAATTTATAAAATCATTTTTTAAATTTTCAAAATCATTTTATAGTGGTTTTATTATCTGACATATACGTAGCCCAGAGAAAGTAGTGTGAGGTATTAGTTTCTTAAATGATAACGTGTGTCGTGATTATTTACAGCCCAATCGCGAAGACCGGCATTACATCAAATTTGGTATGTGTTTGGTATATTTTGATATTATCTTGAGAGATTGTTTCATTTTAAATTTATCTAAAAATTTGGTAATAGCTTTCATAAGAAAAAACACAAAATCACGATTATCTCAAAATTGGCTATTACGATTTAGATAATATTTTGCCCACTTGTATCATCAAGAGACACAAACCAAACGTATTGGCTGCTACGTTCTCAAAATTAGAGTAATCGATAAAACACACACAAAAATAGGCAGTCGAGCTGTTATAAATTACCAACACTTTGAAAAATCGCTAGTGAAATGATATTACAGTTTAGAGGGAATTGGCAAAAAACAAAAATAAACCTGGACTGCCGTCAATTAAATATCCATCCTTATGAAATATGATTTACACAGAGGACGTGTTTACGTCAAAGGAAAATAAATTATTTAAATATATAAATATCTTATGAAAATCGGTTTCCATGGTTTCCTTTGTTAATTAAAATTATTAAAATGACATTTTTGGTGACGATAATCTTTCTTTTTTTTTTGGGATGATGAGTGAGAAATTTTGTGGAATGTTTGGACTGTTTATTTTGTGAATAATTTATTACCAGCAGGTTTATCGTGGGTTTAGTAAAACAATTTGAATACCCATATTTTATGATATTTAAATTAAATTCGGGATATTACCATAAAAGCTTACAAAATAGGTCAACGTAAGTGTTGAGGGCTAAGGTAATCATAAAATTTGTTAATTTAATTCAAATTTGAAGTAATTAAAATAAAGAAACGCTATATGTATGTTTATTTACATTTTCCATTTACCCAATATATGAAGTATAGGGTAAGTTTTGTAATCAATAATTGTTGATCTCGGATTTTACAGATACAAGGTTATCTTTCAAGGTCTCATGGCATCGAAAAACATATCAGACGTTCATGGTTCATGGTTATTGACTTTGTCGTTTTTATCAGTAGGTAAGTACGATAATGACTACAGAAACTAAGATAGGAACATGTAATTTGGTACAGGGGACTTTAGTGTACTTATATTGAACCCTACTAAAATTCAGAAATATTCAACTTAGAGCACACTAAATTATATATAAATATGCAGATTTCAATTCTGTATGTTATGGTAAAGAACACCAAGTCCCGACCACGACAAATAGAAAAGATGTTGATCTAAGGTAATTTCCCAAGAAATTGAGATCTTCGAATAGTTAATACTTACGGCAGGGCCAAGTCACCAATAAAATCGTACAGACATTTTCACATATATTACATTATGCGATGGGGCTGGGTAAGTATCATGATGGCGTTCACTAAATTCTAACTTTATACTTTTCATAAAACTGTACGTTTATTTTAATATTTAGTTTGGAAGGTGTCGACTCAATTTTAATTGTAAAACCACTCATGTAAAAAATCAAGGTTTTTCATTCAATTCTATAAAATTATAAATATTGAAACAATTCTACCATTCCGTAAAATTTGTGAAAAGAATTTCATGGACTTTAATGACGATTGTTGGCTACGCTCGGTTCTGTTTTAATACTTTAGCAGACAAATTTTTGTGATTGGTGTTTTATTTGACATCAGAATAATGAGACAATTTAAAACCACATATAAAGTCTCTCAAAGCACAAGTGGAAAAGGAATGTTTTATAAAAGAATGTTTTGTGTAAAGAATATACTAACATGTTACATGATGTGGGGTCATTGCGCTCTCATCTCACATCTCTATACTTCTTTTGTCCCAACTTATGTTTCACACGGTCAAGAAATGATATTATCAAGAATTAAAAAAAAAAAAAACATAAATTTTAGTTTTTCTTAGAACTTAAAAACCATTTAATTCTCCACTGCCGTACTTGTGTTACTAGATTTGGAAATTGTTTTAAAAAAATACTTGAATAATTTAAATATAATTTTGTATTTAGAAGAGTCCAAATTTATTTTGAACTATTCAAAGTATATTACTTACTAACTAGTTGTCAAGTTAATTATAAACTAAAACAAAATTACGTTTATGGAACATATTTTTAAGCAACTTACTTCATTACTATTTCCCTACACGAATGCATTCATTACTATTTTAATTTACCTTTTAAAATTTTATCAAACCGATTTACCAAATTTATTTTAAAAAATTGAATAAAACTATTTAGAAAATTTAAAATGTTTATTTAAAATGAGATTTCACATTTAGAGAAATAAATCACGCGTTAAATTTAATAAGGGTTGATATATTAAGCTTTTAAAAGCATCATAAATGAAACACATTTAGCTGTCTGGTGGGAGATGAGGGAGGTTTTCCTAAGCAATATGAATTCCCTGTGTAATGGACTTTCACCACATATAAACCATATAATATCCTTTTCATACCATTAGATGTAAACTATTGTCAAGAGACTAACATTTTAATTTTTACTTTAACTCACTTGATCTGATTTTTGGGTTCATTATCTTTCTCCTTCAGTGCTGATTTTCATAGTGGTTCTTGGATAAAACAGATTTTTAACAAGATAGTTTTTTTCTATATGATAATCTCAATGAAATCTTGTTATCACTATGATCTTGATTTGTGGTTTTAATCTAATGAAGACGTTACGTTATGTTCTCAAACATTCCAGGCTACAGTATGGCTGTGTCCTATTTTCAAATTTAAAGCAATTCAATTTTCTAAATCATCAAAATTATACATTAGAAAAACAGGTTCTCATAATTATTTCCCTTTTATATTCAATTAAATACTTTGCCCTACAAACTCATTTTAGTTTTTAATGTCTTATATATAATTTATAAAAGAAGTGGAAATAATGCAACAGTCTAATATTACCAAACTACAAGCCAGATTCAAGGTCTGGTAAAAATAACTAAAATTAATAAAACGTGTTTCTAATCTCCATTTCAATTTGGCCCAAAGTGGTTAATTTGCTGCCTATAGGCATCAAGTAGAGTAATAGGATAGGCACTTAATGAATAAAATAAGAATCTGGTTAATGGCTAAGTAAAACAGTGTTGATTTATTAAAAGTTGTAAAATAATATATTTTTTGGGGGTTGTTTATTTATTTATTTTATATTCGGAACTTTGTGTCAATTGGTTCACCAATATTAGAGGGGTTGTCGGTAGGGGTTTTGATTGTAATTTGGATACATCAGTTTGGACTTAAGTACATAGGTGTGAATGGGTTATGATATTTGTATGTTTAACTAGTTAATATCTTTGTTGAGTTGGGAATTATTGTGATTTTATAAATATAGCCATATTATACACCCTCATAATCTTAACACACTCATGTGAAGCAGAAAAAACTTCTTTTTTTATTTTAAAATAAAAACTAATCACCAATAAGAGGTTGGTTATTTCCAGGAATATTTTGTTCATTGTTAGTTTGTTCCAGGAGTAATTATGTACGTTTATAGGCAAATAACAATAGTAAATAGTAGAAAGTTATACTTTTAAAAATATTATATATGTTTGACAGATTTTATTATACATTTTTTCCAATGACTTAAAATTCAGTAACGATGTATTCGTATATCTTTGTAGTAACCGGGAACAATTAAACTGATACACATAACAAAGAGGTACTGTTATGTGTTGCCCAAAGAGGTACGTAATTTGTTTCATATATATTTTTTTCTTTTGTTTTTGTAAACTTTGGAAAATATATTATTATTATATAATTAAAATAAAAGTGAACTATAATGTGTATTTGTGTTAAATTCTATTCAAAACAGATTTTACAAATTTATTTATCACTAAGAAAAATAAAGTATTTGACAAGAGCTGAAAAATATTATTTAGGCCTATGTGGAGATAAAATTTAGACAAATAAATAAAACATTACAATTAAAGTAAGGGTTGAAATATTAGGCTTTTTAAAAGCATCATAAATGAAACATATTCAGCTGCTGATGGGGAATGAGGGAGGTTAACCCTAACAGATATGGATTCTCTGTGTAATGGACTTTCACCATTTATCAACCATACATACACTTTAAACCATTAACTTTTAGCTATTATCAATGGAGTTACATTGTAGTTTTTACTTTAACTCCCTTCCTTTGATGTGATTTGGGTGTTGAATTTGTTTTTCGTTAAAAGGGAACATTCATTGTGGTCTTTGGATAAAACAGTTTGTGACAGAATGTGTGTTTATATTCTCTCACACATATATAGTATAGTGTCAGTATTGCGATAGGCCAACAAAATTTGAGCTTAGGTTTGAGTTTTAAAAATATTGAAATAAAACACGAGCCTGTTTAAGAAGAGTTCTGCCACTCAAACAGTGGCACCCAGAAGGTTTCCTAACCTAACCTAACTTTACATATAATTTTATGAATACACACTTTATTCTTCTTGAGTCCAATATACGTCCTTTAAGATGGTGTCAAACAGATCTTCTATCTTGTAAGTACGGCGCCACATGAATTCCCATAAGTAGGAATCTACCAAATCTCTACTGGTTCCACATTCTTTCTGTTCCTGGTAAAATACTGTTATTAATACAAACCAAGAAAGTTTCCACTGTTCTATCAGATCTGTCTGTTTATGTCAATAAACAAATGTTTACGAGTAGCGGTTCTCTTCTTGAACAGACTCTTCATCTTCATCTTCTTCATCTTCATGATGCGTGCATCCAGCCTTAGGTAATGCCGACCGCACGGTGTCTCTCATACACGTAGCTAGCCAGTCTCCAGTAGGTGGGATCAGTCAGAATTCGTCGAAGAGTGCAATTAGGTTGGAGTCTTCTCCTCAGCTCATCTCTGACATCCGATCTGATGATACAATCAAGGAGGATGTGTTGTAGGGTTTCTTCTTCTATCTGACATACAAGACACAGGGGCGACTCAGCAAGTTGGAAACGAAAAATATAGGACTGTGTTACAATTTGTCCTGTTCTAGCTCTTGAGGCAAATGTTGACACGGACCTGGGCAAGTTCTTGTAGATGACAGTGTTGTTAGGTTCCCTGAGAAGACCGTAAAGATGGCGACCCGTCAGTTCATCCCTCCACTGCTCCGCCCACCTGTGTCTCAGGATTCTGTGAGATGCAGCCATGCAGCCTGCAAGAGGTAGTTCTTTAGATGGAATAGGATGCATATTGGTGGCTGCCTTCGCTATTTCATCAGCTTTCTCATTTCCCTGAAGTCCGCAATGACTCGGTAATGTTCTCTTCTTGAACAGACTATTAAACATTAAGAAAAACACTGATAAGATAATATATTTAGTTGGAAATATTTAAATTTTCAAGATGAAACTTGAGTGGAGGAGAAATAATAATAAATAATTGACTTTTATTTTGGGACAATTTTATGGCCACCAGGTCCTTTCTGCACTTAAGCTCTTCAAATGAAATTTATATAGAAGCAAAAATCAAAACAAACTAATAAGATATAGTTAAAAATAAAAGTAAAATTCACATATTAACTTGAACAACATAAAATAAATCACAATTTAAAATTGATTTCATAACAACGTTAACAATGTTATTGTTAACTTATATACAAACATTCACTAATCAATAATTGGCTCTCAACGCGTAACTGTATATTTTTTGGTAACTCAATGTTATAGTAGAGAACAAGAACATTGCCTGTAAGATTAGGTTAGGTTAGGTCCCGTAGCGTAACATGTTTTCAACATTATTTTCTAAAGTAAATAGCCAGTCATAGAAAATGACTACCTGGCCGGGCGCTCGGGGCAATTTCAACATTTCTGGTCTTGCGAGGCGACCCTTCTTGATCCTCTTTAATGAGCGGATCAGTTTCATCATTTCAAACGTACCTAAAGTATCGGGGCAGTTTCATCGTCCCCGTTACCAGGGCTGAGAGACTGATTCAAGGAAAGTGAGTGATTACCGTTTAATATATACGTTACATATTCACGAAGGCCGTTAGGGCTTAGCCCATGACAAGAAATTTGTGATATACAACATTACGAGGTTGATGACACCTGTATAACAATTATTTAAACAAAATTTTACTAATCATCAAGACCCTTTAATCTACCAGTTCATTAAACATTTATTATAATGTCTAGTAAACCAACTATTGGGCATTATATTATCTTTCTAACCCAAATTAATTATAGAAAACAAAAAAATTATATCTTTGGAAATTCTTACCTTTTAGTAGTCCCTAAGTGTAAAAAAAAAAAAAAAAATTGGGTCTTGTGCACTTATTATGTATCGATAAATGACGTGTGACATATACGTCACATTGGTAATTAAAGGTAGCAAGAGCCTTTATTATTATTAAACATGTTTTTAATACCTGAATAACATATTGATATTAAAAAATGCATTATATTGACAAAATTATTAGGCTAGTACAATTCTGAATATTTACAGATTTTTTTTCAAAATAAATCACTAAAAACTATTTTTTATAAAATACCAAAAAGAACAACAATCAGTAATATTGGTTTCATGAAATGTTTGTAAACACTAATAATATTATTTTTTTATGAAATGTTTGGAAACACTTTTTCTTGACTGTTAAACACAAGTAAACATTGCATTTGGAACAATACATTTGAGTAGTAGATTGAATGCATACTTTACACCTTCCTCTTTTCTCCAGCATGTTTGGAATATGGTCAATTCCATCATATCGGATATCAGACACTGGTATTTGTTTTTTTCCTACTCTTGTCGTGGCAATTTTAGAAGCTGGTTGAGGACTAATTTTTTCTGCGCTTGGGCAACCCATTTTCTTTTGAGTTATTTTACCACTCTTTATTAATGCAAAGGCAATATGTGATTGGAACTGCAAGAGAGTATAGCTTGGTTTGCATTTACGTTAGTTGCAGTGTCGTCTGTACAAAAGCCAACTATTTGTAACAGAAAAATACTAATACACCATAACACAATTCTGGTATACCTTTTTCTGGATTTTATATCTGTTCTGTACAATTCTATTAGCATTTCAATAAGATGGTAAAAGGGCGTATGTAAGATCAACGCCTCCCATATATTTATTATATTCTTCAACTATATTCGGTCTTTGAATGTCAATAAATTTTCTTTCCGCTGCACTATAACGCTTACATGTACTCAAAGATTCAATAGAGGCATAAGAAGATAAGAAATTGATAGACTTTCTATCAATCCACCTAACTAATGACAAATTGTGTTCCTTTTCTACTCGCCAGTCATAAGAACCCCTTCCATTCTTTTTTAGTTCAACCTCTAATTTTTGACAACATTCCCCTATGCGGTCTTGTCGCACAGTACCAACAAATAAAATTCCTCTTTCTTTCAATGCTAGTGCAAGACTTAAAGAAGAAGACCAATTGTCAGTGGCAACTTTAAATTGCTGGTGGGTATGTACGTTTTCAACTAATGATATTACTATATCACCGGATATTCCAAGCCCATAATCTTTGCATGTACCAGCATATATTGCAAATGCGTACATTATACTAGATTGTCCAGCTCTAGGGAACACCTATAACCCCATTTGTGAGGTTTATTTCTTACACATTGTTTTAGAACATGGCGCCCTTTGAACTGAATAATTTGCTCATCCACACAATTATATTCTTCCGGAGGAATCTGATTTAGAATATTTGATATTTCTGACAATAGAGGTCGAACCTTATACAATTTATCAAAATTTTCATCACTGGGTTTTGGCATTTTTTGATTGTCAGCTAAATGAAATGAATGTAACAGCTGAAAAAAAAACTATTGCGGTTTATAATATCTGCCACTGGAGGATATCTACATTCCTGAGACCAATAAAGTCTTATAGATTGCATTTGAACAATTCCATCTGTAGCCATATGTCAATATTTTTTTGTATTCCTCCTGAGATGAATTTAGAATTGTTCCATATTTTTGTAAAAAGTAAAAGTTAGATTGTTCTGAAATTAAAATGAAAATATCTTCTGAAAAAATAACTTAAAATATTCTAATGGGGCTCATTTCTTGTAACGGAGGATCCGGAAGTGTTCCTAACCATTGTGTTTTTGAAGGATTAAATTCACTTTTTTCTGAATGTCCATCCTTTCTTTTTCTGCTTCCTTGAAGTCTTTTCTAAGTTATGAATATTTACTGATAAAATCTCACATGGCCCATCACCTGCTTCTGTGACAATATTCTTATTCTGAAAAAGAAATGAAAGATGTTTTAAAAGGTAAAATTAAAATTGTTCAATTATTATTGACAGAAAGTTCTAAATCGGATTAAACATATTATAATGCAATATTTAAATTTCGTTAGGCAAGACACGGTAAAAACTAGCCTAGGCCTACGGCCAAAAATAAGACACAAATTGGTTAACTATTACCAAATAAATTACAGATATCTAGGTTGTACAAACTAGATTTTATTATTATATTTTTATCAGCAATCATGATTTTTATTTAAAACCCACTGAAAGTTGACTATAATCTGGAGATGAAGTAGCTTAAAATCGAAACTAACCTATCAAAAATGATTATCACCAATCTACAATTAAAGATAAAGAAAAACTATCAAATCTAAAATCTTACATGAATTTCAAGCAAAATACGTTCTTCATTATTTTCCTCGATATTTTCACTTAATTGTAATTCATTATTTTGGTCATTTGGCTGGAATAATTTTGTAATTACATCAAGTTTATCTTCTCCTTCAAATTCACTTTCAATAGTAAAATTGCCAAATACTTTAATAAATTCATTGTCACTAAGTTTTAAATATTTATCAATGTCAGTATCATCTAATTGTTTATACATTTTAGCCTTATTTAAAAAACAGAACCATTATATATCAAACAAACATAAGTAAACACTCACGTCAACACCATAGCATATAACCTTCCAACTGGTTATAAACAAATGACAAATGACCATTACATTCCAACACGTCACTTTCATGTTATGATCGATTATACAAAATAGATGGAAAAATAACTGATTATAAACATTATTTGCGTGTAGACAATATCCATAATTGCAAAAATAATTCTGATCTAAGATATATTTGTGGCTGAATAATTTTAAAACCTTGATCAATTTTCCAATTTGTGTCATATAGTAAAACAAGGAGATTAGCCACACATAAGTCGAAATATCAATGGCAGTGCTTTCAATATCGAACTCTGTTGGATTATATTGAAACTTAATAGATGTAGCTTGAATGTTACATTCGTAAATAAGGGAATAATGAAATAGTTCATTAAATATAGCCATGGAAACGTGTGTGACTGGGTTAGAATGGGGAGGATTTGCTTGTATTACATTGTATGATCGGGCTGGGTAAATACAAAGATGGTTATTTACCAGGATCGTTTATCACATCAATTTATATATATATATATATATATATACAATCTTTTGGCAATCTATTATTGATTTTTATTTAACAAACTAACAATATTCTACACAAATGTCTAAATTTACGCATCAATCAACTCTTACAGATTAAGATCCATACGGTATTTTTATTTAATATTTATATTTGTATTTGCACTCAATAAGAGCAACAATATTTCTTAAAACCAACTATTTTCATCAATTTAAAGTCGTACTTATGTCCAAACAGACATGCTCAATTTCTTTTTGAAACGTTCTTCAGTACTGTACTAGACAGAAAATCTATAATGAACGTCATGATAACACCAAAGGACCAATTTATAGACGAGAATCTAAGCATTTGTGTCACCTTGTCAAAACCAAGTCACGTTCATCTGTTGTAAAGAAGAAATCAAAGCGAGAGGAAAAATATGGCGCAGGTTCTGGAAGAGTAAAAACTGAAATGATTAATGGCAGCCCGACAACGAGCAAGAAACACGCTGCTATGTTCAGCCATTAATCTTAAACAATTGTTATTGGTATTGAAATGTAATGCTTAGTGACATTCGAAAAAATATAATTGTAGAGAATAATAATTAAACCCCATTCATGGATAATTTGTGTATAAATAATATAGACCAAGTGTTACAAAAGTATGGGACCCCTCCCGTAACTTTTAGACAACGATAAGTAGAAAGATGAAACTTTGGGAATGTCTTTGGATAATTAGTAACTAATACATATACAATTTCAACACCACGCCCTCATATGAATCTTTTGGATAGGTCTATGTCTTTCCATTATTCTTTTCATTTTACACTGTTAAAAATTGTAGGAGAGTGCCAGTATTTTTGGAAAAAAGTTTTTCGGCCGCCATTTTAGATAGGGTTGTCATATCTTACTTTCTTTGTTATTAAAACGTTTGTAGTTTAAAAACAAAACAAAAGTGATATGTCACAAGCCCTATGTTCACATTTAAAAATTGTGAGTTGCCAATATCATATGGTATCATTTCCAATATCAGTAAATAACGATGTCAATATTTACCCTATATTTTTGTTTAAAACTACGGAATGTCTGACAGCCATTTAATCTTCGCTAAACTATTAATTTCGACTAGAAAGCAATACACGCTTATTATTCTTATACTCTGAACTACCATTAACCTAATGTATTTAGTTTTTATTGCTTTCAATGATTTGTTCAACACATCTACAAAAATAAAATCTTTAAAGTGTGTGTTTTCTGTGCAGCTGATACTATTCAACCCAAACCCGTCCACTTCCAATTAGATAACCAATGTTAATTTATAGTGGCTCCACCCTCTGTTATACCACCGGTTGGAAAGAACGAAACTGGACAACATAAATCTCGTGTCTTTCTTGGGATTCAAACCCACGATCTCAAATGTTACTCTTGGTTAACCACTGAGCTACTAGAACACTTAATAATATTTCCTTTCTAATACATTTTGAGTAATAAATTTCCGATTATAATATAATGAAACAAAATAATTTTATAGAGTATAAAAAACATTAAGTAAGATGTTTGGAAATTTTTTATTGTGCAAGTTGCCTAAATTTTAGGCTGTATTCTTAAGGAAGTAACAGCCCCTAGATAGCTGTTCAATGGAGCTGTCACTTGGATCACTATTGCTAATCAGCGTCAAATTTGATTTATTACAATGATTCAGAACATAGCCTTTTAATATATACCCAACGAGCGTTGTATAGAGAAAGTATGATAATTACAAAAATCCTACGTTACTTAAATAAATTAATCAAAATTGTTATAGCAGAATTTAAATTTTTATATTTGATCTTAGATAGCTTTGCCTTTAATATTTTAGCTTATTTGTTATTTCGTATTGTATGTAGGACATGTAAACAGATTTTTACTACGTTTTCGAGACAAATTTTCTGTGTCCACCAAAGAATTATTTCTACATCAAATTTCCTGTCTACTGTAGCATTTATACAGTATAAACATCAGATCTACCATACAGCTATTGAAAATGTTGAATTATCAAGTGCCTAATTTTATAGTAGAGTTACGCTCAAAATTCTATAAAAGATCACTTTACATAAAGTTGCCATTAAGCCAAGCTTTGTATGTTCTATAAATTTGCTTAGAAACCATTGTCATATCTTATGAAGCGGCTTAACAGACCATTAGTTTAATGACATTACTGGAAAAAAATTATAACTCCTTTTAACAATGGTGACTCTCTAACTTCGTCTATAATTTCTTTTTTTTACGACAGTAAAAACTGCGTCGTTCTTACACCAATTCCCTGGATAATCGATTTAAACAAATAAAAAATTTATAAAATGCAATGATGTAGACAAATTTATAGTTTCAACCTGTTGTACAGAACCGCAAACAAGTTCTATTAAAGACGAAAAAAACCTTCAATGAGAAATAATTATTAAGATTTTTTTAAATGAAAATTTACAAATTTAGTGTTATCTAAATTTTGGTTACCTAAACCTCAAAAAGTCCAAATCGTCTATCACAGATTCTTGTACCATCTCCCACTAGCTTCAATGTAACATAATGTTTTGTCATCAGTGAATGATTTTATTTCTTTGTGGAACTCTCTACTATATAAACTAATTATATAGATTAGAACTTTAATGACATTAACACAGGTCCTTGCTGGATTCTATACTCAATTTTATCAGGTTTGGTAATGCAATACCTAATTCAAACCCTCTGTTTTACCGTTCAAATAACATCCAAACCAATTATTTGTTACTCCTTTGACTCAGTATTTGTTAAGTTTAAAAAGTAATATATTATGATCTACCATGTCAAATTATTTTGTTACATACAACAACAAATATCCTACTCACACATTTACTGTTATTATCTTCAATATTACTTCCTAAAACTAATCTTTTTTTTTTCTTTAAAAAGTTCTCAAATCTAGTTTTCATTACTTTTACAGTATTAAAAAAAAATGTAGTAAAGATATAGGTCTATACATTGAAGTAATTTTTCTGTCAAATTTCTAAAAATTGGTATGACAATTTCTTGAAATTTTTTGGAAACGCACAAAAGAATTTTTTTAAAAAAATACATCACTTTATTTATTTAGAATTCCCGATAAGGGGCGAAGGATTCATTTACTGAAAGACTAAGATTTTCCCAAAGTGATTAGTAATGTTGATGTTCACAACTTCAGATTTAATATTTACTTTTACCTGTAACTTATTACAAATAAATATTGTGCTTGACTGTTTCTCACAAATACGTTTATTGAATCAAACGACAATGTCTCCATCTTCAGTGATTCATTAGCTACAATAATCAAACTATGACCAGCTGTCTTTCATTCTAACATAGGGATGAATTTAAGTGTAAAGCCTATATTACTCCCGCTTTAATATCATAAAATATATTATTCTATTACTGATGCAGAATTAGAATCGTAGGAACTTGAGACTATTAAATGTGTGCATGTGTGCGTACCCATGGTTATAGAAATTTTACTGTACATATTTTCAGTAAAAGTTGAAAAACTAAAACTTTCATAATTTGTATATCTCCAAAAGAATATATAACACTTATCATGATTTATATATATATAAACATTTTACTATCCATCTACGTTATAAAAATAGAAACACAACAAAGTGTATAGTTTAAACCATAATTATTATTATTAAAACACTTTTCTACGTCAAAACTTCAAATTGGCTGATAGAGATTATCACCCTTAATGTTTCACTACCACGATATCGTAACTCTTCTTTCAAAACACCCCTTTTTATATTAAACCTTCGCTTTACCACTTTATCTTCCTTGAATATCACTTCACACGAAACAAAATTTTTATATAAAACACCGATGCTCTCCCTATCTCCTCTTGTAAAAACTCAACAGTTCCCAAGTGTGGAGTGTTATGCAACAGCAATATCACACAAAGCACAAGGGACTGGTTGTCATATATGTGGAGTCATATTTCCTGAGATATGATTACATGTGTTCAGCTTGGGAATATAAAACACGCTGCTTTTCATCTCACATGGCTATTTCGATTTTATAGAATTTTTAATTTCTAACTTACATAGACGCGGTTTCTTTACAAAAAGAAGTATTTAATTGCCTTAAATTCAATGAAGTAAATGTGGAAATATTTATTTAAGATATCAACTATTAATAAATTACTATTTTGTTATACCTCACTAAAAAATAAATAATAATAGAAATAAAAATGAACAAGAAATATTTGTGACGTTAATATTTGTCTAGTAAATATTGCAATATATTTTGACAATAGTTTTATATATTATTTTAATATATTTTACCTGTATATTCTTCCTGACATGATTTGGTAATAAAAACTGCTCCAAATTTGAACGCAATAATTTTTTATGCTTGTATATTTTAGGTCAACGTTACAAATTATAGATCATTATTTTTTTAGTTGTAAAAAGACCCGCCTAAAAAAAAGGAATTGTAACTATATAAATATCATAAACAAGTTAAAGAAGTTGTTACATCAAAACAATAGGATTTGTTATTTTTACAAGAAAAATCAGAGATACGTATTTGAACATATTTTTGTATAAATTTTACATACAAAGAACATAAGTGTTATTTGCTCATTGAAAGCCAAATAGGTGTTAGGCTTTCAAACTTCTTTATCTAACGGTTATCTGGATATATTTGCATGATTTTTTATTATTGGTATGTTATTCAACACTTTTGTTCCAAACTAAACTTTAAGTTTTCAGATCAAACATTCAGACTGTAATAATAGTACATAAATGATAACAAATGATTCCAAATCCATCGTTAAAAACAATAATATTGTTAGTATGCAGTAATTACATAATTTACTGTGGTCTGTTAAGCCGCTTCACAAGTTGTGAAAGAAGTTAGTAAAAACCTTTATAGAACATATAAAGCTTGGCACTTAAGTAAAGTGCTCTGTTACCTTAACCTTTACAAACAGCTTTTATAAAAACTAAGTAATCCATATGATTATAAATTACGCACGTAATAATCTTTACATCTTACTACTTAATTTTCAACAACTTTCAATACATGCATTTAGTCCGGAAAACATATAATATAAAAGTGACCAGTAATATGAAATCAGCTGTTTCTTAGGAGCATTTGTTTATAACAAAATAACAAACTAACAATAACCTAAACACTTATAGTTTTCATATTCAAGATGCATTTTGACGGGTAGTATAATAACATGGAACTTGAAGAAGACAATATAGAAAAGGAAGCTATTGAAATATAGTTAGAGTTACTGTCTGATAAGTCTACACAGGTATGAAAAAAAAATACCCTCATTTTTGTAAATGGTGCAAGGAAAAAAAAGTTGAAACAGTAACTGAAATGTTCTTTTATTTTATTAATCTCGACTATCCAAAAATTTGAATCCTACTTCTTTATGGGCAAAATACTCAATGATAAAGAGTTGTTTAGCAACAAAGGAAAATGTTAAATGAAAAAGTTTTATAAAACGATTGCTTTTCTCAAACGTTATTATACTGGGTACAATCCTAAAAAGTCTAAAGATAAATTTATATAGTTCATACTTCGATCTCCAGATAATAAATTTCAAATGAAAAAAATAATTATAAAAATTTGTGTTTTCGGAGCTTGTCAGAGTTATGATTTGACACGTTTGACTGTAGATGACGTAGACAGATAATGGTAAGTTTTTATTGGTACACCTGCGCAATGGAAAAACCTACAAATCTATAACATTTACCATAATAGATGAAGGAAATCCTTTAAAAATATATGCGTTATATCAGAAATATGCTGCCTTAAGATCTAGTAACATAAAAACAAAAGATTATTCACAGGCTACCGAAATGGTAGATTTCCTCAAATTGAAAAATCCTGAAGAATATACAGATCACGCCTTAAGAAGGACATCTCCTTCAACGTTAGTTGAAGGTGGAGGCGATTTACTCACCCTGATGAAACATGATGGATGGCAACCATCGAGTGTTGCCGAAGGATATGGTGAAAATGCTGTGTGTGGCAAACTCGCAGTGTCTAAAAATTTGTTCAAATAACTCTACAATATATACAGCAATGAACATTTTACAGAATCCAAATAAAACAGTAACAATAAATGGTGATGAAACAGCAGCATCAACATCATTTGTAGATAACATATCAAGTAATACATTTCCTTTTAGTGACATAAACATATCGAATAATTAACATTATTGCACTATAAACATTACGTTTAAACTATGTTTCCGTAACGTTGCACTGTAAACACTATGTTTAAATAACTTGATTTGTATTAATTACAGTGTTTATTTCCTGCTATATAATAATTTCTTTCTATCTTTTGATATTGTTATAGAGTAGTAAGATATAAAATATTGTACTAGACTAGTCCGAAATGTGTTTTCCGAACTAGCATGCACGACTTAGTCTCGAAAGGGAACTATCACACTCGCCCGGAAAACATCTATTTTCCGGACTTGTAAAGTAATATACTATTACTGTATTACAGTGTAATAGTTCGACTGTTTAATGATTTGATTTTATAAATCTTTTGTAAATTAAAGTTTAGAAAAACATTACTACGAGATAAATTACAGATAGGCTAGTATTTATTTATTAGTGCTACATACTTCAAACCAATAAATTGCTATTGTATCCTTTGTATTCTTACATTAACAATATAAAAAAAATTAGTTTACAAAAACCGCAGATTTAAACTAACTTCAACATGAACTTTGTGTCTGTTTCACCCACCATTATTCTATTCCTAATTGTAGAAATTCTATTACACAAATTTATCTCTACTCATTTTATGCTTTAGACAAACTGAACTTAATCTACCTCTGCACGTTTGTACTACAATATATTTCGTATAACATTTACTATTTACTTATATAACTATAAACATACAAATACGTACTTACATAATCATTCGTTGTACATAAAAATAAGTTTGCAGTTCTAGCA
This sequence comes from Aphrophora alni, assembly GCA_963513935.1. Taxonomy (NCBI): domain Eukaryota; kingdom Metazoa; phylum Arthropoda; class Insecta; order Hemiptera; family Aphrophoridae; genus Aphrophora; species Aphrophora alni. Next base: position 132,753,321 of record OY740765.1, on the reverse strand, counting down.
ATAAACTTACCAGCTAACAAATCGTACCGCGCTCAAACTATGCTATTTTATTCTTTATTTAAAACTCGTAGATCACGTTAGCAATGACAAACGTTTAATGTTGGCTTGCATAAATTGATTAGGTTAATGTTAATGTTAGTGCTTGTCAGATTGTCCAAACATTCCGTAGTTTTAAATACAAATGTGATAATTAATAGGTAGATATTTACATCGTTATTTACTGATATTGGAAAAGATATTTGTTATCCTGATTTTTTTAATGCAATGGTTTTTGTGAACCATCAATTATCACAGTTAGTGAAATTGGTGCTTGTATCACTATTGGTAATGACTGTCCAATTAGCGTCAGGTGCACATGGGGTATAACATTCAAAATTATGGATATTAGTTTCGAATCATTTTTAGTTTTGTATTTAAAGTCTCGTGTAAGACCTTAAGTATTAAATATAGGTTGGTAGGGCCAAGGTGTTGAGGGTCGAAAACAATTTGCCAGCGATTTTTCCTCCCCCATAAACGTTTAACTTATCGACTTTTTACCTGTCTTGTTTCTATCTCCTATGATATGTTAAGGTTAAATAAATAAATTTTATAAACTAATACACAATTTTTCATATACTCACATTATGCCATGAATTGTGCCAAACTGCTAAAATAATTAATACTCACATTGTCTAGATTGTTCCTCTGAGGAGGATTGTAGTAGAATGAAGAATATAAATTCTTTAAAATCAATCTCCATTAATGAAAAATACATTTAGATGTTGAGCGACAGAAAAAGGGAGATGAAATTGAGTTTTACTAATTAAATTGTCAAAGCACCCCTCATCTTGATTTGAAACATCAGCAAAATCAAACTCAGTTTATTGTATTCTTCAGATCACTTTAAAAGAGTCAGCTCTATTTGAACAATTAATGTGCAGATATAGAATTTATTTTGTTTGAATTAATTATTTTTTTTAATGAATTTCTAAAAAAACGAGGGTAAAGTAATTTCATCCAAAATTAGTTTGGTTTTAATCAAATATTTAATAAACACTATTAAAATTCATATTTCGCACAGAAGAAATAATACAATTACTTCAGGTTATATTATTTTTGTTTTATCTCTAACGCCACTGTAGAAATAATAACTAATTTTCCTTGGAATAAAATAATAAGAGAACTTTTCATAGAATTAATTACTTCTTGGGTGATTAGTGTTACCTAATTAAAAACAATTATTCAACTTATAGATTTGTTATTGTGAACTATTTAAGGGTCCTTAAAGGCTCAAAATATCAACTTCTAATCAATAAATGTGGCTGGGTAAGTACAACGATAACGTTAATCAACTTGTTTTATTTGGTACGTGATATTTTCGTAATACATATATATTGCATGACATGTATCACTTTTTACCACGTTTTTATTAGTTTGGTTTCCGTCATATCTGTCAGTCTGTCTGAGTGGAATTTTGCAATCGAGTTTAAACAAACCTCCCGATAAGCTATAGACCTGAAATTTTAAACATAGGTCATAGTTGGATGACAATACAATATTCAGTTGGTTTCTTGTCTCAACAATAGTTATTTAAACAAATAAAAGTTGGTCAATGAGATATAGATTTTTTTTAACCGCGTTACCGCTTAACCGCGTTATCGCTTTTGAATGGTAACCGGAATATTGATGTAGGATGAGGCTAATTTTTCATGGCTTGTGAGAGTTATTGTATTAACTATAAATCAAGGAGTTGGAACTCCTTGAGGGAGCAAGAATGATGCTACGCTAAAATTATAACATAGAAAAAGGACTTGTAAATGGAGCAATGGGTACTATAACTGAAATTATTTGGCCTCTATTCCGTTGTTATCAGATGTATGATACCGATATTCGATCTGTTCGTATTAACTTTGGCAGAGATGGAATTCAATTAATCAAGCCCAGATCAATACAGTTTCCGACACTCCGAAATTATGGAAAAATCGAAGGAACAGCTACCATTAATACTGTGTTGGAACTGCACATTGCAAGGATGCACAGTGGACCAGATGGTTGTATACCACGGATCTGCACTATTTGCTAAGGGACAAGCTTATGTCGCGCAGAGTCGTGTCAGGTCACTTGATGGTTTAAGAATAGAGGAGATAGATTGCTCAAAACTCACTGGCAAAACACCTTGCAATGAAGATGACATAACGTAGATGGGAAGACTGCGTCAAATACAACCTTCACCACCATAAGTTTGTGATACATTTACAATTTGTAATGGAGAAGGATCTGACATTGTATTGTTTTAATTCATGTACATGAAAAAAATAAAATACAATGTGTTTACTTCTTTAATTTGATTTTCTGAGTTACAAGACTAATAGAACTATTATAGGTAATGAGAGGTAATATTTTAAATTTCAGACATTTGCAGCTAAACAGGATGTGAAATGCATTGGGAATTTCCTATATATGTCCCTGTCAGAGTCTCATCAATATATACAGAACCGATTGACATCTTTCACCCGGACATAAGACTAAAAAACAGAAAATAATAAATCAAATAAAACAAAAATTTAACATACCACGTTTTTAAAACGGACTAAAAAGTATAAAATAATTTTTCATCACCCTTCTACAATTTTGAGGGAGGATTGTTAGTGGCTATGGATATATTTGGAATACTTGGAGAGAAAAACGTGTGGCGCAGGCAATCTATGATAGTATTTAAGTAGGAGTAAATACATTAAATTACAGTGAATCTCATTTCCGATTCACTGAAATTAGCTGTGAATTCATCCGGATTGTCTACTTTTATTATTTACTGGCTGCGTCCCACGTTTTTTGCTCTAAGTATTCCAAATATATCCATAGCCACTAACAATCCTCCTTTAAATTGTAGAAGGGTCATGAAAAATTATTTTATACGTCTTTTTAGTCCGTTTTAAAAACGTAGTATGTTAATTTTATTAAATTTGATTTATTATTTACAAAAATCTGCCCTATATGTGTAAATTAAGACAATTTCAAATTTACCCACCACTCTGTACATAATGCATACGGCTATATTAATCCAGTGATATGTTAACAAAGCAATTAAGACAATGTATAAAGGCAAGGACAAACCTTAAGCATGTAATCGTCCCCTTAAGCACTCTATTAAATTCTGTTACAACGTCTATAGTGTTCTCTTAACAATTAATAACTGCTTTTGAGGTATAGCAACACAACAAAGCCCTGTTAGTGCCATAAATGGAAATTAAGTATTTAAAACATAAACTTTGTGTTTTTATTTTTTATCATATCTCTGAAAATAAGTAGACCCTAGTAATACTATACAGAGTGATTAAGAATACTTGCAATTTTAATAAAGTGCAATGTTTAATAAATACCATTAGAACATTTTCTCTCCCCATCTTCTCTTATTACATTGTAATTCATGACAAAATTTAAATATTTTATACCTGTAAAGACTTCAAACCACTAAATAAATTAAAACACATTATGCACTTTATTTGTGCAACACAAATACACGTCGACGTTTCAATGACTAAGTCGACATCCTCAGGTGCTACGTGCACACAGGCCGTTCCGACACTGAACGTTTACTGTCTTTTCAAATCAAACCATTGAAAATCTTAAACTGACTAATTAATATGAATAAACATTCGATAAACCGGAGTTTCCAGAATAATTGATACACATATATTGGACAAGCTTTCTCACACACCCACACTCAAAACCAAACTTTTTGAGTAAAAACTGCTTTAAGACCATCACATAAGATTTTTAATGTTTTGTAAATTGACAATAATCACTTTGATTAATTGATGCTGAATTATAGACTATAAACTATTAAACAAAACGTATCCGGCACCATCTCTCAAAATTTATCTATTATAAGGAGAATTAAACCATGCCGTACCATCTAATTACAAACCATTGCTTTTACTTATTGTGTGACAATGGTAGTTAATATGTTCTTCGATCGATATAGATTGATTTGGATTTACTTAACACTTTTGAGAGTACGTGGTTCAATTTAAACCAATAAAAGTATACAATTTATATATATTTAAGACGAAAGCTCATTGTTCTTATTTCATCAAAATCATTTAACATCTTTTAGCCTGACACAAATAATTGTATATTAAATGACGTATACTTCATATACAGCGTAATTGAAAGACTAAAGTGTAAATAAAATGAGTTTTCAAGAAACTGTGCCTACATATAAATTAGCTTTTAAAAGTGTGGTGTTGAAAATAATAATTTAATAGAATAATACGTAAATATTCAATACTAGACGGTATAATTAACGACATATAAACATTGTTACCAATATACCTAGAACCTCTCCCCAATAATGTAGCCCCTCATTGAACATGTATTATTTACAAACTGCATTTTGCTTTCTTTATTCAGGTAAAATGTAAGTTATGATGATGATGATTTAGGACTTATATCTTGTATACTTAAATATGAACAAATGATCAAATAATGTGCTGAGGTTCATGTGCGGTGGACATTTCTTATATTTATAAACAAATGCGTAGATAATCCATCGATGATAATCACCTTATGAAAAAGAAAAAGAAAAAAGGAAGAAACTAGCATAGAATTAAGACGCCCTAGCCCTCGAGTACTCTAATAGCGTCAAAGTAGCAAAAGAAGAAGAGAAACCTGATAGGAAATACAAGAGAAAGAGATCTAACCCAAGACTACATTATAAAAGCTGCTGTAGATCCAGCCAGGTTCTCTAGAGATTACCAACACCATACACACTATGGTGAGTCACTAAGAGAAATCAACAGATCCAATATACCAGGTGTCTCAAAAGTAGCAATAAAAAGATGAAACTACTTTTATAAACTTTCAACACCACCCTTCTCCTCTCGAGGGTGGTCTTGTAAAGGGCAACTCAAAGTTTTTTAATGTGAACATAGGGCTTGTGACATCACTTTTTTGTTCTTAAACCACAAACATTTTGATACCAAAGAAAGTAAGGTTAGGTTAGGTTATATAAGGTTAGGTTAGGTTAGGTTAGGTTTCTATCCAAAATGGCGGAGGAAAAACTTTTTTCCAAAAATACTGGAACTCTCCTACAGTTTTTTAACATTGTAAAACGGAAAGATTAATGGAGAGATATATCGAAAAGATTCATATGAGGGAGTGGTGTTAAAAGTTTGTAAAATTAGTTACTAATTATCCAAAGACATTCCCAAAGTTTCATCTTTCTACTTTTCGTTGTCTAAAAGTTACGGAAGGGGTCCCATACTTTTGGAACACTTGGTCTATATTATTTATACACAAATTATCCATGAATGGGGTTTAATTATTATTCTCTACAATTATATTTTTTCGAATGTCACTAAGCATTACATTTCAATATCAATAACAATTGTTTAAGATTAATGGCTGAACATAGCAGTGTGTTTCTTGCTCGTTGACGGGATGCCATTAATCATTTCAGTTTTTACTCTTCCAGAACCTGCGCCATATTTTTCCTCTCGCTTTGATTTCTTCTTTACAACAGATGAACGTGACTTGGTTTTGACAAGGTGACACAAATGCTTAGATTCTCGTCTATAAATTGTGCACCAGATTTGGTCCTTTGGTGTTATCATGACGTTCATTATAGATTTTCTGTCTAGTACAGTGCTGAAAAACGTTTCAAAAATAAATTGTGCATGTCTGTCTGGGCATAAGTACGACGTTAAACTGATGAAAATAGTTGGTAAAGAAATATTGTTGCTTTTATTGAGTGCAAATACAAAAATATAAATATTAAATAAAAATATGGAACTTAATCTGTAAGAGTTGATTGACGATTAAATTTAGAAATTTGTATAGAATATTGTTAGTTTGTTCAATAAAAATATATAATACATAGCCAAAAGATTGTATTATATATAAACGAGTAAATATATGTAGATAAGTTGATGGGAACCATCATTGTTTTTACCCAGCCCGATCATACAATGTAATACATGCAAATCCTCCTAATGTATTGGTTCAAAAGTCGGTTTACAAGACCTTGTAATAAATGTTTAATGAAATGGTAGATTAAAGGGTTTTACTCAGTAAAAGATTGTGTTTAAATAATTATTACACAGGTTTTATTAACTTTATAATTGTGTATATCACTAGTCTATTGGCGTTCGTTACGGCCCTCATATATATTAAACAGTATTCACTCACTTTGATCTTTTCAATGTCTATTGTCTAAGCAATGGTAAAATCCAGCTAGGTGTCCTCGGGATTGCCAAGCTGGTACTCACTAAAGTGACCCCATATGGGTGACCAGTTAAAAAAACAGAGGTCCTAATTTTTAACAGTTACCAAACTTATTTGTATACTGCGTAAGTAAGAGTTGAAGGGGGAAGGCAAAACTTTCACTGTGCATTTATAATATTAGATTGAACTACAGAATGAAACAATATTTAGGCGTTATTTACGAATTTATATAAAGAATAAAAAATCAACAATATAATAATCCCCATCATTTTACTTAATCAACCCTAGTCATACCATCCAATTCTGTTTTAAACACTGAATACGTTTTGTAATTGTGCACATCCTAGTTACGTCTCAGTCATTTATATACATGTAGTACAACCCACAGTTAAAATACCTCAACTCACTATTGGTGGAGTGATGTCGACAACAATATAACTGATAATTGCATCATCCAGGATATGCAATTTATTTTATTTACCTGTGAAGGGGGGGAGTTAAGATAAGTAAACAGTTTTAATTCGCAGATCTGGATATGTATTAAATTTCCAAATTAGAGATTAATACTTTTTAAAATGTCTTGTCAATTAATAGGCAGATTTTAATTAAACTAATGCCAAAATATGTCACAAGAGGTCTAGAAATTATTGAACGATTACCTTGTCATTCTTACTTGTTAAAAAAAAAATTAAAATGGTAAAATGGACATTTATAAATTAATAGTTGTATCTTTACAAACATCATTAATGTCTTGGAATAATGCTGTTTTGACACCCTTAATTTCAAAGCAAAAAAAAAAAACCATTAAAAATTTCGACTGACGCCTAAATTTTAATATTTTATACAAGATAACTATTTGAGAAAAAAAAATTGTGATATTTTTTAAGTGGTTGAACGAACCAGATTTATAAAACAATTTTTACTCTATTTTAATAATAATTAGATTTATGAATACTTGTTTATGGTCCGTCAGCAATATTTATTATTCTTTTATATTATACGCGTTTCGGCTTCATGTTATCGTCGGTATACATAAACACAAACTATTAAAAACCCCACACTGCATAAAACAAAACCATTCATAAAGAAAACAGTACATTTAAAATGCTCTACACTTGTCTCTATAGAGAGGAGTTAGGTTCTACCTATATAATATTTCTGATAAGACTAAATAATAATTTGATATTTTTGTGAATTTCATATTTTAGAAAACCTGTGTTCGATTTAAGTGTTTTTTTTTTTTTGTTTTAAGAAAATATTAAGAGAGTATTATTTAATTATTTTTTTAAACAATTTTCACGTTTATGAAAAGATTTAAAAATAACAATAAAAATTACAAATTGTGCTATGGTAATGATTTACCAAGATATTTATACTCTCGCGTTGAGTACAACTATTAATTGGAAAATAAATATGTTAAACGTATATTTATTTTATTTTTAAAAGATTATTTAACATTGCATGTACATTTACTTAAAAATTTTTATGTACATTTTAAAAGTGTTAAGTAGTCATTTACATCTCTGCGAGGCACCTTTATCGAGACGTAGTCTATCTTTAGTCTACTCTCTCTCTCTCTCTCTCTCTCTCTCTCTCTCTCTCTCTCTCTCTCTCTCTCTCTCTCTCTCTCTCTCTCTTACACACACAATAGCTCTCCTCACCCTTAACATCGACGGAGACTTATTAGATCGTTAGAAATCTGTAATTGACAATTAATGATAGACGTAACTTTATGTGACTGAGACATGTAATAAAGTATATGCAGGAATTCAATCTTTGTAAAGGTGGCAAATTTTTCATCATTTCTTATTAGAAACTTCCTCTTCGAACGTTTAATCATGGTTTACTTGTCCTACTTTTGAGATTGTAGTCGGTGATGTGACTTAAACTGCAACACTTTCAACACTTTTCTTTGTACAATTTATTTTTTATCTAAAACGTTATAACCACGTTGGTAAAATGTGATAAGCAGAGATTTCTTTTAAACTTAATAATTAAAGTTTTCCTTCATATATTATGTATGCTGTACTACAAACTGGTTGACGACTTTGTAAATATCTTTGTTTTTGTCTCAAATAGAAGTACTAGGAGTATAAGAAAGGTGTTAACATCGCTAATCTAACCTAACCTAACTTACCTTGTATAGAGGTGTCGTTTATGAAACTCGGTACAAGGTTTCCTTAAATCGATCCATAGCATTGTCCAATTTGCAAAATCACTTAAGTGTTGTTAAATGAATAGCATGAATGTGGACTAATCTTTGCTGAGAACGGAATTTGTTTATGTATGATGTACATAGTGGAATGTATGTAAATATCAATTTAAATTAAAACTTGGTTATTGTTTCATTTGTAAATTGTTTTGTAATTATTATAATTTAATTAAAGTTTTAAATTGTGATTAAATTAATTTTTTTAAAGTTAATTTTTAATTGTGTCTTATTTGTTTGTATGGATATATTTCTTCTAAATTTTATGTTGATTTTTGTTTTTAGGCTAAAATATTTATTTATTTTAAATGATGTGTTTATTTTGAAAGCTTTAAGTGGAAGGAGGGATCTGAACGCCCTAACTTCACCACAAAATAAAAGTCAATTATTCATTTATTATTTCTCACTCACTAATGACGCACCCGCCTTTGCGCTAAGTTTGAAGGTCTCATCATGAAAATTTAAATATTTCTAACTAAGTGTTTTATCTTATAATTGTTTTTAAGTGTTTTCATTCAACATTTCTAAAATTAAACTAGAACCAAATCTTGCTACGCTTGTGCCATACACTTTTCCTGAGCAAACATCATATTTGATTGAATCTAGTGTCAGCTATAAAGTCATCATTGAAAAATATACTTTTATGCCCTTACAGTAATCATAAAAGGATATTGGAAACAAAACTTCGACATTAATTTTCTTAACCTTTGGCAATAAATCCTATATGAGGTATATGTGAAAAAGATTTAATAACATTTCCTTTCGCAAGCTTTTTTTTTTAAAGACCAGAGTGAAAGACCGCTTTGAACGAGATATAAATTAAACTCTCAATTCATATCAAGCGAAGCGAGTCGAAGTAAAAACTACAATGCTAATCTCTTGACAATAGCTTAAAGTTAATGGTATAAAATTGACGTGTGTTTGATATATGGTGTAAGTCCATTACACAGGGAATCCATATCTGCTACGGTTAACCTCCTTCATCCCCCATCAGACACCTAAATGTGTTTCATTTATGATGATTTTATTGTAGTGTGTTTGATTTATTTCCGTAAATGTTAAGTCTAAATTTATAATATTTTTTCAGCTCTTTTCAAATACTTATTTTTAATTGGTGATAAATAAATTCGTAAAATTGATTTTGACAGAGTAACTTAATGTTGTAACGACAGTTTTTATGTAGTTTACTAGCATAAAATTGACCACAAAATCACATTGTAGTTTGGGTTTTATTTTTGATTATGTAATAATAATAATAATATTAATAATCATCACCATCATTTATTTGTCTTAGTTCTCAATAAATAAACACATACCATTATATATGAAAGGAAAACAAATTAGGTATCTCTGATCAATAGTGCCAATTTATAGGTTATCATCTTTGGAAAATAAGACATTTAATAAGTTCTTCTACAGCACACGCCACCACAACTAAAATTTATCACTTAGAATTTGTTTTAAGACCAGCTACTTTTGTGATTGCAGACAGTTAACACGAAAATGTTACATAAAACCTTAATTAAGAATATAAACTTTGATATATCAACCTTGAAATAAACAAAAATAGAACACAAATTAACAACGGAAATTCTTATATCTCGTCCATTAAACTTCCTCCAAATTTATCCCTGCCATTATTTATTTCAGTAATACTTTTCTAGTATCTGCTCGTTACTTTCTCGTCATCTCTCTCACTTTAATTTCTTCTTTATAGTAGTTGTACGTGGCAGAGTTTAGCCAATGTGACACATTTCTTAGACTTGAAGAAATCTTGTGAATTCAATATAGTTTCTAACTCTAGATAGATGATATAGATGTAATAAGGAAATCAGACTGTATAATGATATTTTATAATACAATGTATACAGTTTTTAAAATTTATTTTCATTTTAGGTCGCGCTTGCTTTTATACAATAACTGAGATCCAAATAAACTGATAGCAAGATTTAATTGCAAGGACACTATTGATGGGATTATCATATAAAAACAGCTCTGAAAATCTACAATGAATAAGAAAGGAATTCAGCGTAAAAATCAGATCAAATGAACTGAAGTATGAACTGCAATGATACTCTATTGACAATAGTTTACAGCTAATGGTTTAAAGTGGATGTTTGGTTGATATGCGGTGAAAGTACATTACACAGGGTTATCCTCTCTCATCCCCCACCAGATGTGTTTCATTTGTGATCCTTTTAACAAGCTTAATATTTCAATCCTTAATAAATGTAGCTTTTGATTTATTTATGTAATGTGAAATATAGTTATACATAAATATTGCATTGTTTTTAGTATTTCTAAATACATTGATTCATGTGATGTTAAATAAATTTAAAATTTTAGTTTCAATAAATTTTAAAATGTAAATTAAATTTATAATGAAATAGAAAGAAATAGCGAACTGAATTACTTGGTCCGAACAGTGTGAAAACCACGTCTTCAATATCTAAAGAAAACCTGCCATTAACTGACCTCATCTTACATACTTCTTCCAACAACCACTCTCGCATAAACTAGCAGCATATAATATTCATCTCCTATGAAAAATTCCAAACATTTTTTAAAAGGAATTTAATATATCACAACTAACTGTTATACAACTAATATGGTAGAAAACCCGTCAAACAACATAACAAACTAAGAAATAATGTTAAAACATAAATCTAATACATGATATATCCATTGAATACGTCAAAAAAATTAAAACATAGATTGAAATCTGAAATGAGAAAGATCGGAATAATCATATCATATAAAAAAAAAAACTTAAAAAGAACACTAACTTCAAAACAGACAATAACACAGGATAAATATAGGTGTTTATGAACTAGAATGTTCTAGTTGCCCAAATTATACATTGGACATATAGGAAGAACTTTCTGAAACATTATATATTAGGAATATTTACCCACCCTATATGAACAAAAATCCATTTTCGCTAACACAGAATGGAAAAAAAACCATGAATATACCAAAATAATTGATATTATGGTTATTTTACATAAGTCTCATGGCGGTCTTTTCTACAGTTAAGAAGAATTTCAAATTTACATAACCACTAAATTAAAACCATATAATGTAACGAATAACAAACTGAATACATTAATTTACCTCCAATAGAAGATTCAAATATTAACTTTAAATATCAAACTGAACGATATTTAGAAACTAGCAATAAGTCAAATGTCTTCAGTTGCAACTTTAGACTCGTGAAACAACGTTACTACACATTAGGATCCACCAACTTTTTCTTGTATGTTTTATAATGTTTTTGGTTAACTGTTAGAATGTGTTCACTTTTTTCATCCTTATATAAAATGTGTTTGTTTTTGACATCACTCATATTGAATGGAATTTATTTGTATATTCGTTCTCAAAAAACTTTATTAAAGATCTGATAATGTGAGTATTCAGTCGAAACTAGTAATCATTTGGGGAAAAAAAAACGGAACATTGCAGGTGGACAAATAATAGTTTATTGTTTTCGTGTATGTAAATAGTGATATAAGTTACTTAAAAATTAGTTCCAGAAACTTAATTTTGTTTTAGTTTATAACTAATTTGGCAATTTGTATGTAATATACTTTGAGAAGTTCCACGTAGATTTAGACTAGTCTAGATACAAAATTAGTATTAATTATTCAAGTATTTTGTCCTAAAACACTTTCCAAACGCACACGTATAAGTATGGCGGTAGGGAATTAAATTGTTTTAGAAACCTTAGAGAGATATAAAAAAAATGAAATTTATATACTTTTTTAAAATTCATGTGAGATGAGAGCGCAATGACCCCACATCGTGTAAAATGTCAGTATATTCGTTACACAAAACATTCTTTTATAAAACATTCCTTTTCCACTTGTGCTTTGAGAGACGGCAATGCGTAGTTTAAAGTTGTCTCATTACTCTGTAATGTAAGTTGTAGTAATAGATGTGTACATAGTTATCTAGATAAGATAACTAAATGTAAAGTCCAACAAGTTAGGGACTGTAAGATGTAAGACTGCAGATAATAAAACAGTTGATATTAGACACTCCAATGATGTAGTCATTTACTAACCTAACTTATAACATGGCGCAGTCTAAAAGTGATTTTATAGAGTAAATTAATTAAATTAGTAGAAGTGAAAGATTTACTTAACAATAATGTAAAATAGTGTGATACATTTATGAAGTCAGAAGAAAACGTGCTTTCTAAGAACAAGACTGCACAGGAAAAAGTAAGTTCAGACAAAGGATTTTCATGTAAGATGGAAAGTACTTTATTAAAACCACCAAAGGAATTGAGCCTTCAAGGTAATGTTGGAGAAAATTGGAAAAAATGGAAACAAAAATTTTTGAATTATTTGTTGGCAACTCAAGCAGAAGAAAAAGAAGATAAACTAAAATGTGCTATATTACTCCACGTAATAGGGGATGAGAGTGTAGATATTTTTAACACATTTAATTTAAAACCTGAAGAAAAAAAAAATTTAATATTTTGTTAAAAAAGTTTGAAGATTACTTCATTCCACGTACAAATGTAACATATGAAAGATTTAAATTTCGAACGCGTATACAATTAAAACATGAAAACATTGATCAATTTGTTACAGATTTGAAAGCTAAAAGTTTAACATGTGAGTTTGGCGACTTATCAGAGAGTCTAATTAGAGATCAAATTACATTAGGCATTCAAAATGAAAACCTAAGAGAACGACTACTTAGAGAAAATTTAAATTTACAACAAACAATTGACATCTGCAGGGCGGCAGAAATTTCCAGTTTACAATCAAAGGATATAAATCAAGATGCTTCAAGGAATGAAGATGTACATGCTATTCAAGGATCGTCATCTTTCAAGAAAAAACAACCAACAAGAAGAACAACTGCTCCAAAAGTTAATAGTGGAAAAAAGTGTTACAGATGTGATAGGCAACATCCAAAATTCAAGTGTCCAGCATATGGAAAAATGTGTAATAAGTGTAAAAAATCAAATCATTTTGCTACATGTTGTAAATCAAAAAATTTACACATGTTTGAAAAAGAAACTAGTGAAAAAGAGGTAAGAAGTGATTATTTATTTATTGGTGCCCTAGGATCGAATAATAAATATGAAACTGACAATTGGTCAGTAAAACTTGAAATTATTCCAGGTCAGTTTATTGATTTTAAACTAGATACAGGTGCACATGCTAATGTAATCCCACTACAAATATATAATAAGCTTAATTTAAACAGAAAGTTTCTGTTATCAAGTAATTTAAAACTAACTAGTTATTGTGGAAAAAGATTGCCTATTAAAGGTAAATGTTTTTTGAAATGTAGATATAAAAGTATGGTTAGAGTAATTGAATTTCAAGTAGTAGATACACAATCACCACCAGTGTTGGGGGTAAATACCTGTGAAACCATGAAATTAGTTGCTAGGATAGATAAAGTTACTAAGGAATGTAGTTATATAACTAATAATGAGGATATGTATTTCAGCAATGTAATGAAAGAATACAATGATGTGTTCAATGGGGTTGGTTTGATTCCTGGTAAACATAATATTAAAATTGATAATTTTGCTAAACCAGTTATACATGCACCCCGTAAGGTTCCGGAACCATTAATTATACCTCTTAAAAAAGAATTAGAAAGGTTAGAAATCTTAAATATAATTGAAAAGGTTAGCGAACCGACCGATTGGGTCAATTCAATGGTGATAGTCAGGAAACCTTCAGGACAACTTAGAATATGTTTAGATCCTAAAGATTTAAATTTTGCAATCAAACGTGAGCATTTTCAACTTCCTACATTGGAAGAGATCACAAACAAATTATGTAATGCAAAAATTTTTAGTACATTGGATGCACAAAGTGGTTTTTGGCAAATTGCTCTTAATGAAGAAAGTTCAAAATTATGTACTTTCAATACCCCTTTTGGTAGATATAAATTTTTAAGGCTACCATTTGGAATAAAGTCTGCTCCTGAGGTTTTCCACAGAACCATACGTCAACTTTTTGAAAACATAGAAGGTGTTGATACCTTTATAGACGATATTTTAATTTGGGGTTCAACTCAAAAAGAACATGATTTAAGATTAAGAAAAGTACTAAATAGAGCTAGGGAAGTTAATCTTAAGTTCAATAAAGAAAAATGTAAATTTAATAAACAAGAATTAATTTATATGGGACATAAATTAACTAGTAAAGGTATTAAACCCGATGAAAACAAAGTCCGTACAATAGAAAATATGCAAGTACCTAAGAATAAAAAAGATGTACAAAGACTGTTAGGTATGGTTACTTACTTGAGTAAATTTATACCAAATATGTCTAGTGTCACCTCACCATTGAGGGAACTTATAAAAAATAATAGGGAATGGCAATGGCAATGGGAACAAGAAAAATCTTTCAAAGAGATAAAGAAGCTTATAAGTTCTCAACCACTATTGTATTATTATGATGTTGATAAACCTGTTACAATGTCTGTAGATGCTAGCAAAGATGGTGTAGCAGCAGTTTTATTACAAAATAATGTTCCTGTTGCTTATGCCTCAAGGGCATTAACAGATTGTCAAAAAGGTTATGCAACCATTGAAAAAGAAATGGCTGCTATTGTCTTTGGTTGTAATAGATTTTATCAATATATTTATGGTAAACATGTAGTTATAGAAACTGACCATAAACCATTAATTTCTATATATAAGAAACCTCTTGTATTATGTCCACCAAGATTACAAAGAATGTTAATTAATATACAAAAATATGATTATAGTTTAGTATACAAGCCAGGTAAAGAAATGTACCTTGCAGATACATTGTCTAGGGCATATCAAAACATTGATAAAGACAAATTAAATTCTATTGACACTTTTTTAGACAATGAAATAGAAGCACAAGTTTGTACACTTACATTAAATCTTCCCATAACGTCAGAAAAAATAAAAATATTTCAGGATGAAATTAAAAAAGATAATGAGATGCAACAACTATATAATTGTATAAAAGGAGGATGGCCTAAACATAAGATATTGTTACCAAATATTATTAAACCATATTGGAATGTAAGGGGTGAATTGAGTGAAACATCAGGCTTAATATTTAAAAATCAACAATTGGTCGTACCTGAAAAACTCAGACGAGATATGCTTAATAGAATTCATTTAAATCATTCCGGTATTGAAGTTAGTAAGTCTAAAGCTCGAGAATTATTATATTGGCCAGGTATGTCAAAAAATATTGAAGACCTAGTAAGTAGCTGTAATATTTGTTTGCGTTATCAAAAATCAAATACAAAAGAAAGCCTTATGCCTCACTCGGTTCCAGATAGGCCATGGTCCAAAGTTGGTATTGATTTGTTTTATTTAGATGATAAGGATTATGTACTTGTAGTTGATTATTATTCTAAATATATTGAAATAATGATGTTAAGTAATACTACTAGCCCTGTAGTGGTTACATGTATCAAATCTATTTTTGCCAGACATGGCATTCCTGATATTGTACAATCTGATAATGGACCTCAGTTTAGTTCACAAATATTTAAAGATTTTGCTAAAGAATGGGATTTTCAACACATTACAAGTAGTGCTAGATTTCCACAATCTAATGGTATGGTAGAAAGAGCCATACAAACAACCAAAATCATGATTAAAAAGGCAAAAGCTACTAACAAAGATATTTATTTGTGTCTATTAGAACAAAGAAATACTAGTATCAGTAAAGTAAATTACTCTCCTGCTCAATTATTAATGGGTCGGAGGTTAAAAGGAGTCATTCCTATTATAAATAGTCGATTGAAACCCAGCAAAGTAAATGAATATAAAGTTAAACAAACATTACAGGCAAAACAAAAAATTCTAAAATTTTATTTTGATAAAAATTCAAAGTTGCTACACCCATTCCATGATAATGACAAAGTTAGGGTAAAAATAAATAAGGAATGGATCCCAGCCGTTGTTTACAAAGCAGGTCACAAACCTAGGTCATATATCATAAGTTTACCAAATGGTAGAAAAATTGAAAGAAATAGAAAAGATTTAATCAAAGATAATTCTAAAATGTTTTGTAACAATCCATATTTTGATGAAACAAATAAATTACAGGAAACAGTTATTCCAAATAAAGATTGTGATCCTAATCAAACAGAAGGTAGTAAAGAATTGACTACCAGATATGGAAGAATAGTAAAACAGCCAGATAGGCTTCAATATTAATTTTGATTACAAAAGAAAAAACTTTGTTATTGTTATTGTTTAAATTAGTCTGTAATTTTTTATGGAAGAATAGTAAAACAATATTGTTAATTTTGTTTATAGAAGGAAAAATTATTTTGTCAATGTTATTGTTTATATGTATATATTAAGAGAGTTTTATGTTCTTTAAATATGTTGAAATGGGGGGTGTAGTAATAGATGTGTACATAGTTATCTAGATAAGATAACTAAATGTAAAGTCCAACAAGTTAGGGACTGTAAGATGTAAGACTGCAGATAATAAAACAGTTGATATTAGACACTCCAATGATGTAGTCATTTACTAACCTAACTTATAACACTGATGTCGAAACACTTCAATCACAAACAAATGCATGTTAACGTATTGAAACACAACCAAGCGTAGCGAACGAGAGTCATTAAAGTCCAAGAAATTCGTTTTACAATTTTACGGAATGGTAGAATTGTTAAAATTTTATAGAATTCATCACATTTTTTTTTTTTTTTAACGCCCACAAGTTTGCTACGTGGTCTAGTTGTTATTCCCACAAACACACTCAACAAATGACAAAAATCAGCCTTATGTAAAGTAGAATAATTTTTATGATTTATTCAGTTTTCATCAACTTCAGACATAATGACCTTATTTCTACACTAGTTTAGCTAATAGGGTTGTCCGACACCTTCATCTAAGAGGTCTCAATTAGTTTTCGTTCATGTAAATCTTTGCCTCTTATCAAATAATTTTATAATATTAGGACAAAATATGTTCTAATATTATACATTCATCCGTTAGGCCTAATAGTGTGTTCTTTTATTTAGATTATTTATTTTAGTTAGAGGTCTTTTTGTCTCGGTAATATATCGCCTGTCAGATTCATATTTAATATTATATATATATATATATATATATATATATATATATATATATATATATAGTATTTAGTGTTCTTTGGTTTTAGGTTCAAATATCTTTCCTAGGTTATAGTTTTAGTTTCCAATATGGCGTTATGATTCAAGGCTACATTGGTGTCTTTTACTTTTTTTTTTTCCATGTTTTAGGTTTATCACTTGATATCAAAAATTGATTTATACCCTCGAAACGTCGTGTATTTATTTCTATACACGTAAATGACTACATATATCCGATTAACTATTTTATTAATATGTGCCGTAATTATCAAATATTTTTAAAGCCAAAAATTTTCTAGTTTTTAATTAATAAAATTAAATTTATTACAATTTAAAATTGTACCCATAACCTTTAAAATATATACATCAGAATTATATCAAATAATTTGTTCATGTTGGAGTAATAAATGTCATGGTTTCAGACAACAAACCTTTAATTTCACGCTTCGTGTGACGTATAAACCCATCCCCTTCCTCTACGCCCTTTGGTTGTGTTACTGTCGCCGTAAATTAATTTCCATTGTCACAGTTAACACATTGGAATTAAACTTTTCCCAACACTTCGTGAAAACATGTTTAGTTAATTTGGACCTGAAATACTGAATTTAAAGTCAACATTAGTGAGATAAAACTCTCTAGTTATTGTGGTGGTATTATTTTTGTATTTACCCAGTATACGGCCATTTTAAACGAAATTTATTTTTAAACGGAATTAAGTGTGATTAGAGGAGGATGTTGTGGATTTTTCCACGGAACTGAACGTCCTCATAAAATAAAAAATTGTGCCATAGAAATCATGGCCGCTGTGTTTCCAGGGGTACAAAATTATCAACACTCGATTGAAGCCAGGAACCTTTTAGAAACGTAGGGCACCGTTTATATTTCAAGACCTCCTCGTGATCTTTTAACAGTTTCAGAAAATGTAATAAACACCAAAAAGTGAATTGTCTCCTTCAAAATGACGAAGTTTTTAGGGGTGAAAAAAATTATGAAAGTAAAAACTATGACGTTATCTTTGTAAAGGTTTAATCAGACGTATAAGAGTTTTTTTTTCAATGAAACTTTATAAGTACCTTAAAAGAATGTAATAGTGCATTGTTAGTGTTAACGAAGATTACATTCATTTTTGTAGTTTAGAATAAAAAACATCTCGTTTATCATCGCCTTATAAAAAAGGAAGAAGGTAACGTAATATAAAGAACCCTAGTCCTCGAAACCACCATTATCGTTAGGATCGGAAGAGAACAAGAGTTGGTTAAGAGAGTCGTGATAGGAAAGATGCTTTGGAGAGGGATCTAACCCAAGATCAAAAGTAGAGATATAGCTAAGATTCACTGGGATTGCCATTTATTAAGCCTCTGAGTGTGATTATAATGAAAAGTATTATGTAAACATATTTCATTGAGTTTTTCATAACGAAAAACTTTTGTCTTACTTATGTCGATTTTTTTTGAAGATTTTAAATAATTTATTTTATTTATTGCCATTACGACTATTGTTATGCAATAGAATGATATTACAAATTTACCATCATCAATAGTCAGCTGTCGTATTGTTTAAAAAACAACTGCTATTTAGGCTGTTCAGCCATTATCAAGTTTATTATTGGAGAAACTTCTCCATTGTCTTAAAACTACTGTTAAAATGAAGTTATTAATTAGACGTTTTTAATTATTAAAAGTTTGATCCTACTTCCTGCTATTGTTCTTCCTGATTACTTTATGAGAAAATATACTTCTTGTTATAATTGTCAAATTTTATTATCGCATATTTCGTATCTCAAACCAATCAATGAAACTTGTTAAGTTCTGTAGTTAACTTTGATAATAAATCCGTGGTTACAAATGGTAATATCAGTTACAAATTAATTTTAATAAATTTAGTACAATAAAATAATATATTTATATTATATTTTAGATATATATTTTACCTGTGAGTTGATACTACATTAGTAGTAAGGCCTGTCCAACTTGTATACAAAATTGTGGACCATTTCTTATTGCTTATTGAATGTAAATAGCAAACCAGTTTATGGGCGCAATCATGGTGCTTACCAACCCCATACAATGTAATACAAACAGATTCTCTAAAAGTAATGTCAAAAAAATGGTTTCTTGATCCTTGCAGGAAATATTATTGTATTGGTAGATCAAAGGGACTTACTCGATAGAGTAAGTTTGTTTAAAAATGGTGCTACACAAGTTTCTGAACGACGTAATCGTATATATACACTAATTTTTTGACATCGGTTAGGCTTTGAGGAACCTGGTATATTTAAAAGAACTATCCACTGCTTCACTCGTGGCAGTGTCTCGGCCCTTCCTCGAAGCTATACATATGTGGAGGAGTCCTCAATCGCTATCCTCGTGGCAGTGTCTCGGCCCTTTATCGAAGCTATACATATGTGGAGGAGTCCTCAATC
Organism: Aphrophora alni; assembly: GCA_963513935.1. Classification (NCBI taxonomy): domain Eukaryota; kingdom Metazoa; phylum Arthropoda; class Insecta; order Hemiptera; family Aphrophoridae; genus Aphrophora; species Aphrophora alni. The sequence continues at coordinate 132,733,386 of OY740765.1, read as the reverse complement.
GCTATCCTCGTGGCAGTGTCTCGGCCTTTCCTCGAAGCTATACATATGTGGAGGAGTCTTCATTCGCTACTCTCGTGTCGGTGACTCGGTCCTGTCGAATCTTCTTGTGAGGTTAGGATTCGAAATTACATTTTTGACAATAACTTAGGTCGGTACTTACGTATTAGCCGGAGACCACCCTTATACAGTGCGCTGCAGCGGTTTTGGTTGTTTCATTGACTAAGCTAGATTGATATTAACCTGGCATAACCTTTCGTACATTTATTGAAGTTAATAATTTGTTTACTTTTTTTACCCTGACAGGTTTGGCCAGGTAGCTATATATATATATATATATATATATATATATATATATATATATATATATATATATATATATATTAACCACCTGGCCAAACCTTTCGTAAGTTTATTGAAGTTAATAATTTGAAATTAAATCACGGATACAATCTTTAATCACGGATATTATAGATTGAAATATTTGGTACTTACGTATTAGCCTACTGCACAGCAATAAATCTTTCGGGACAGGCAATGCGCGCGAAAGTATGACTGATCTGGTATCGTAACGAACTAAGGAAACTCCGACTGAAATATTTATAACAACCAAAACTGATCTGCTATCGTTATAATCTTAACGAACTAAGGAAACTCCGACTGAAATATTTATGACAACCAAAACTGATTTGGTATTGTTATATTCGTAACGAACTAAGGAAACTCCGACTGAAATATTTATGACAACCAAAACTGATCTGGTATTGTTATATTCGTAACGAACTAAGGAAACGCCGACTGAAATATTTATGACAACCAAAACTGATTTGGTATTGTTATATTCGTAACGAACTAAGGAAACTCCGACTGAAATATTTATGACAACCAAAACTGATCTGGTATTGTTATATTCGTAACGAACTAAGGAAACTCCGACTGAAATATTTATGACAACCAAAACTGATTTGGTATTGTTATATTCGTAACGAACTAAGGAAACTCCGACTGAAATATTTATGACAACCAAAACTGATTTGGTATTGTTATATTCGTAACGAACTAAGGAAACTCCGACTGAAATATTTATGACAACCAAAACTGATCTGGTATTGTTATATTCGTAACGAACTAAGGAAACTCCGACTGAAATATTTATGACAACCAAAACTGATTTGGTATTGTTATATTCGTAACGAACTAAGGAAACTCCGACTGAAATATTTATGACAACCAAAACTGATTTGGTATTGTTATATTCGTAACGAACTAAGGAAACTCCGACTGAAATATTTATGACAACCAAAACTGATCTGGTATTGTTATATTCGTAACGAACTAAGGAAACTCCGACTGAAATATTTATGACAACCAAAACTGATTTGGTATTGTTATATTCGTAACGAACTAAGGAAACTCCGACTGAAATATTTATGACAACCAAAGCTGATCTGGTATTGTTATATTTGTAACGAACTAAGGAAACTCCGACTGAAATATTTATGACAACCAAAACTGATTTGGTATTGTTATATTCGTAACGAACTAAGGAAACTCCGACTGAAATATTTATGACAACCAAAACAACCAAAAACGCCGCAGCGTACTGTATAAGGGTTACCTGAGTCCATGCAAAATGAAGAACACTAAAAACTGAATTTAGACATTTTAAAACAAATAACCAACCTACACCCATTCTTTGTGCACTGGTAAAAGTATTAGTACAGATCAGCGTGAATTAGACTAAACATCTTGATGATATAAATGGTTTTTCGTCCTTGACTTTGGGATATGTATTATAGATCCTTAATCTCAACGAAAGGAGCCATTTTATAGCAATGAATGATGTACAGGTAAGATAAAACATAGGTTAAGCTGTTAAAAAGTTAAATATATTGTAATAACATTATTATTTAGGATAGTAGGAATCACTGTTGGACATCTTTTAGTGTGGATATGAAAACTGAATACTACATGGTATGGATCATAATATAAAAGTCAGAAGTATTACTTCAAACAATTGTTTAGATTGCCATCATTATGAAACCTACTGGGGATTGATGCTTGTTTTAAACTTTACCCTGAGAGCGGCTGTAGTAACTTCGTGTTCAAAGGAAATTCCCCAATGAAACTCTAAAACAATCGGATGAAATTGTTTAAAATAACTCATCTCGGGTCTGTTTACTTTCATAAGAGAAATTTCACTGTTAATTCTGCTTTATTTATTTGTAAATGTTTCAACCTTTCGCAACTCTTTGTCACGTAACGTCTTCAGCTGTTAATTTTACTTAATTTTTGTAAAAGTCTTTTACTTTCGTATAGTGAGAGAAGATTGAGAATTTCAATTTCTTATAATTAAATATGTCAAGGAGAATACTATAAATGTGTAACTTGTGTATTTCCAGTATTGTGTATAATGCTGGTCTATACATCAGTGTTGAATATCTATAATTGAAATGATCATGTCTATTATCTGTTTGAAGACTAGGAAACTGCTTCTTCAAGCGCATTTCTCTTTCGCAAGGCGGACAATTCTTTCAATGGTAAGCTCTTTTGGCAGAGACTGCATTCGCCATTAATAGTTATAAACTTAGTTTTACGACTTAATATATAGCAAGTGCCCTCAGTTAAGTAGGCTAAGTACAGACTTATTTGGCAACATTCCGAATCGTCATCTATAAATGTGTGCCTTTAAAGCAATGCTCTGCCAAATTCTATTAAAGGCGAGTACGTCTCTTCGTTGCTTTAATATGTACTTAGGCATTTTATTACATAACCAAGGCTCTTTACATTGTCGTAGTTTTAGTGCTTAGTGAAACAGTGCATATCAATGATGTAGCCACAATTTTATGTACAAGTGAAAATTAGACCTAATTCTAGACAATGAAATGGTGTGATGAAGAACAAATAGAGTTTTCTAGGTTACATACATATTGGGGAAAAGTGTCAGGCTCGCGATATTTAATTTTTATTTTACTTGTGATAATAAATATCTGTTGTGATGAGAGGAGAATAGGAATAGTGTAGTAAATATGCCCACTTTTGGAACGGTTGTAAATTATAAATCTCTAAAGTAAACACCGATGGAGTTAACACCTAATTTTAAAGTTTTTGGTTAATAAAAAGAAACCAAAAGGTTTACTCAAAAGATTTTAACTTTGCTACATTTTCAGTCGATTTAAAACCATTTTCACTTCCAAACTTAAAATAATCGGCTTTCTCAATACATCGTTTAACCTAAATTTCATTACGATCAGTTGACAAGTTCGGACGTAAATACGTCATAAACACTAAAACATACATAGAGAAGATGTGCCATATGACCAAATCACGCTGGAATAGTTGAATTATTTCATGTATGTGAGCAAGCTTGAAGGTTAATTTTTGCACCGTTTATTTTCCCAGGTCTTTATTTTGTTTAAAAGCTATTAAAACGTTTCACAATATCGCTTCTCCCCCATGCATACTTGAACATTAAATGTATTAACGTCAAGAGTTTGCTAATTCTCGATTCCATCACATAAAACAATATATTTGTTTATAAATATCATTAAAAAAATTATTTTATTAATTGATTTATTAAATTTATTTACTTCACTTTATATATTTTTAAAAAACATCTCAATAAAGATATATTTTTAAAATGTATTTTAGCCTCCATTTTAAATGCACAGTTTATTAATCAAACTTGAAATATTTATATTTATAATCTGTGAGACTTGTAGTGTGAAGTAAAACGTAATTTGGCAGCAAAACAGCTTCTTCGGTAAGTTCAAGATTCCACATAAACATTGGGCCTATAACGTTTTGGCCATATACTAATCTTTGTTTCCAATTATATAGAACTGTTTAGATCTAAAAAGCTACTGGTCTATGTTTTCAAGTTTTTATTTGTATTAGTTAAATATGTTTTATAAATTAATTTACAAGCTGGAAATGGTTTATATTAAGCATAACATTAACAAGCGTCCAATGAATCGATTTTTAAATATTTTTAGTTATTATATTTACATATATACATAATTGATGTGTTCTGTGCAGTTGTGGATACAAACCAACTCCTTCAACTTTCACTCAAGCCAACTAACCTCCTGTTTACCACTGGTTAGAAACAACCTAACTGAATAGAGTACACCTAGTGTACTATTACATAATAGAGGCTATCATAATACAATATCGTAGAACCGTAATTTCGTTAACCCTATGGTATCTATTAAATTCTCATTTATTTCTCTTTTTCGAATATAATAATAGTGGGAGAATTCCTATTTGAAAGTATAGAAAATATGCTTAGGTAATAGGTCAGTAATTCAACACTGATATGAACATTGAATAAATAATCTGAAATTAAATATAAACTTAAAATGTTTTTAAATCATTACTCGTATTACTAAAAATTTGTGAAAATTGATTTAGCAACACCGTTCCTCCGCCACACCATAACGCCAGTCCATTTCCAGTTTTATTCGAACCCACGATCTCAAGTACCACTGTTGATCACAGAAGTGACCCCATTAACCACTGGGATGACAGAACAATTAGGAATAATTACTTAATTTAAGATATTTGAGTAGTAAGATTCTTATTCTTATAAAACCCGATAAAGAAATACTTATGTGAAGTATAGAAAATATCAGGAAAAGGTTGCGCAAAAGTTTTAACTTTTAGACTGTAGTCTTACTGTTTTATATCTGATAGAGTAGATTAGCGATTAATTTTGTATGATTACCCAACTAACCTTTACTTTGTGGACTGGTAAGTAATACATTGATTCAGGAATAGTTACTTTGTTCACATTTTTTCAATGGCAAGATTCGTATTATAGTACAATAAAATTCCGTCAGAGTCGATATAGAACAAGAGCTGGTCAAGAGAAATCTTAAAGGAAATATGTAAGAGAGGGATCCAACCCAAGACTACATAAACATCTGTAGATCCAGTTGCATTTCAGTTTTTAAACGATAAGTCTAATCATTATTTCTCTGGAAGAGTTACTAATAGTTTCTGTTTGCTCAAACCTTATTTACGTGTACAAGTGTAAAATAAATGTTGTAGCACTGATAGAAAGGCATTAGATTAAAATAAAGCTATTAAAAAGAGATTTTATTGACTTAATACATTAAAAGCTTAATCCTACTTAGTGCATTTCTTGTTCCTGATTACTTTATCTAGGAATGTACGTCTTTATGTAATTACCAAAGTTTGTTATCGTCGATTCCGTACATGATTCTAGTTAAGTTCAGTGGTAAACTTTGATAATAAATCCGTTTCTAGTTCTCAGGTAGTGGCTTTGATTCAAATATATATACTTTTAATATTTTTTCACGTACAGTCAGATTTAATCAAACATGGAACTAATAGTCAAAATTTTTTTTAATAGATTTAATTCTAAACCGTATAATTAAAAAAAAAAAATAGGTGTCATAAAATTATATTATTCTGATTCATTTTGTATTTAAACACTATGTATTATAGAGTAAGTATGTGATGGTTCTTAAACCAATATCGAGTGAACTAAGAAGAACTGAAATAATTCATAATAATAATAATAAAATTATTATTATTATTTAGTTGATTAGAATAAACTGGCAGAGAGATTAAGAGTTCCCAGATCTCAAATTTGTGTATAAAAATGTTTTGAAACAATACTCAAAATGTGTTCTGCGATTGGTGGTTATTTTAAACTACCCCAACTCACAACGTTGCCCTAAGAGTGACTGTAGTAGATTTATATGCAAAGGAAATTCCCCAATGGAACTCTAAAACAATCCGATGAAATTGTTTAAAATAGCACATCTCTGGTTTGTTTACTTTCATAAGAACTTTACAAAATGTGTCTCGCTTAAGTGGCAGGAAAATACTTTCTGTCACTGTTAATTCTGGTTTATTTGTTTTGTAAGTGTATTAACATTTCGCAACTCTTTGTCACTTAACGTCTTTAGGTGTTAAAGTGTGCTCGACTTTTCTTTGCCCTTTACTTTCAAAAGGGAAGAGAAGAAGGAGAATTTTACATTTTAAATAATAAATATCTCAGGAAAGATGTTATAAAATGTTTAACTTGTATCTCCAGTGTTGTGTCATGCTGGTCTGTAATCAATATTGATTATACTATATTTCAATAATGGGAAAAGTAAGTAGTTTTACACTATTCAATAAACTATAATGTTTATTATAACTGCCCAAGTAAAATGCATCACCTCTATGAGAAAGACATCTCTGAAGCCTTATCTTGGACACAAGAAGGTATTTTCGACTTGTAAATTGATATAGTTTTCTTTCTTAAAAAAAATAAAAATCCAAACGTAGCACTTCTCTCATAAATGTAGAATAAAATGTTTCATGAAATGTATTATAAAGTGTTTAACTTGTAACCATTGTGCATCTCCAGTGAGTTTCTCGTACTTGTATATATATATTTATCAGTATTGATTATCAATACTTAAAATATTCGAGTCTATAAACTGTGAGGCGAATAATATGAAGTAAAATAATAATTCGGTAGCAACAACCGCATTTATCTTTCATAAGTCGGACGATAATTTCCTATGTAAGCACTTTTGGAAGAGACTGTATCCGCCAATAAAAGTTATAAATTTAGTTTAATACAGTAAGAGTCCTCAGTTAAATAGGTTAAATATAGTGTCACAAAGTGACCTTTAGCAACGTTATTGGTTCCTTATTGTCGTGTATAAATGTGTGCTTTTAAAGCGATGCACTGTCAAATGTTATTAGGGGCGTAAAAGTCTCTTTATTGCTCTAATTTGTACTTAGGCTTTATATTACATAATCAAGGTTTTTTACATTGTCATAAACTTCAGTGCTTAATAAGTCTGTCTTAGAGCGTGTCAATGTGGTATCCACAATCTTAAAATTAGACCTAATTCTACACACGACAATTACCATGATATTTTGTTACGAATAGAGTTTTCTTCGTAACATACATATATAGTGAAAAAAAGAGTTATACTTACGCTTTTTAACTTTTAGTGTAGGCTAATAGTGACAATAAATATTTGTAATGAGGTGAAAATAAGAGTAGTGTAGTAAATATTACCCCCTACCACTTAAGGGACTGGAGCAACTAAAAAAATAATAAATTAACAAAGATGGTGTTACATACCATCTTGATTTTAAATTATAGGTTTTAGTGATTAAAAAGAAATACGTTGGTTTACTCAGGCTCAATACAAGGTGGCCGCTACAAATGACGAGGCATAAAATCTATAAAATAAGCTGTATACATACATTTTTAATTTATATTTTACTGTGTTCAGAAACACTGTTTTTATTTGTTCATTCGTTGTTGGAATGATTCTTTATATTAAAGGGTTTTGTTCCGTATAAATTGTGATTGTTATCACAATTCATTCGGATCAGTGTGGTTGTTATATCGTGGTTAGTGATTCATGAGTTGAGCGTTAGAGTCTAGCACCTGCCTGAGGGAACAGATACTGATATCGTCAGCTCGCATAAACTACACTCTTAAAAGATCAAACATAAAACTCTTCCAGTTGTATCCATTGCTCAACAAAACAAGTTATCTTTCATTGAGAGAACGGCCACCAAGTTATATAAGTTATATTAGTGACTAAAGCACCAATGTGCACCAAACTTAGAATAATACACAAAGACTTGAATGAGCCTTTTATCAAACAACACATCCAAAATCTAGCAGTCAACCTTTACAAGAAGGCTCACCCACACACCACATTGTCATGTGTTCAATGCATATTAAATTTATCATTGTGAGCCCAATTAGTGTTACGTGAGTTCATCAAACACTGAGTTTTATTTTGAGAGTTATTTGGCGAAATGTCAGACGTCTAGGTCCCAATATAAAACTTTGGGAACAAAGGAACTTACTGTAAGTCGCGCCCAACATGGTGTGGTGGCCAGTTTTGTAGTTAGCAAGCTTATAGCTAAACTCCTCCACTCAAAAGCAAAATTAGGTACCTCTAATTCAACTTCACATTGTGTTATAATTGCCGATGTATATAAACTATTGAATACCGGCTGCCTTAACCGAACAACTAAATTTGATTTCAACTCTGAAGGGTTTCTGTGGCCGGTGACCCAAGACATTGGAAACGTAACTATCCGACTACTGTTTATATTTTAATAATTGACAAATGCATATAAAATTTTAGAGGAAAGCAGAAAATACAAAACAATGTAACTGTTGTGTGAATAAATAATTCATTTCATATCATTGTATCCTTATGACATTTAACAAACAATAATGGCCAAAATAGTAAGCAAAGAAGTTTATTTTTTTTAATCAGATAAGAAAATCCTGTTGAAAAGTTTTAGAAAAAAGTTCAAATTGTATTTTAATGTGTAGTTATGTTTGTACAAGTGCTCGTTCACACCATTATACTTAACACTACGAAGGGGCGTATTCTCAGCCAACTCTTGGAGCATGCAGTACCTGTTTTGAGTGACTGTCAAGTGAAAACTTAAAATAAAACAAGTATTTGGATTCATCCTCTATCCTATTTGCAAAAACCTTTATTTTCATAAAGATTGGTTGACACGTTTAGACGTAATTGCGTAACAAACACAAAAACAAAAAAACAGCCAAAATTTTAAATGGCCAAATCCCGTTTCTATTGATGAATTATTTCAGGTATTTGAGTATGTTCGAACATTATTTTTGCATCGTTTATTTTGTAGGATTTTATTTGTTATAAAGGCGTTTAATCATTTGGCAATGTTGCTTCTACTCCATGCGTACTTCAACATTAAATGCAAATATCGTAAAGTGTTTGTCGATCCACGGTTTCATTTAATAAAATAATATTTTAGTTTAAAATGTTTCTATCTGAAATAATTTCTGTGAGTAGTGAATTTATGTAATAAACTGATTTATTTAATTTTATATCAAATATTTAGAACGAATTTTTATTTCGACATTTCCACCTTCATGATTGTTGCTAAGTATTGTTTATTTTTAAAGATATTTTGTAAGATCTTTTCATAATTGGTTTCAAAAACATCAAAGAATAAATTCTATTTGAAATGAAGAACGCTTGATCAAACTTCAGTCACCAAACGAGACAGACAATTAATTACATAAAAAACACTTTAAATTACCCAAAATACAAAGTATAGGGTATGTATTGTAATTTCCAATAATGTGGACATCTGTTTCTTGACTTACCTTCGCATTTCAACATGGTGATGGGAAACATAAAAAGTTATATCCAACATGCCGTTATTCCTTCTTCTTTGCCATCTCTACATAAGCACAAAAACAAACCAAAAGATTAACATAAGTACATGTAATTTGGGATAGGAAACAAAGGTGTGCTTCCTACCTAATTATTGAATTGAAAATTACGTTTATTTTAAACAGTTCTTCGTTCATATCTCGGGTGTTGTTTTAGATAAATTGTGCTAAATTAGATACTAATTTGCAAATTTCATTTTTTTGTGCAATCGCACTAAACCAACCACTCTACCATGACAAATAATTTATTTTTCAAAATGTAATTTCATACCCTGACATTCCAAGATAATGTGATATTGGTATAGTCGCCAGGTCTATTTTAAAATGATGCATCTAAAACAGCAAAACATCACTTGACAGCTGTCTCTATAGCTACACACATAACATGTTATGATACATTGAGGTTTTCATCTACAACCTAAAGTAGACGTTTTACAACTAAATTACATCGGTGGAAGTACTTTTACTAGACATTTATTGGAAAAGAAAGTTTGTTCTGAAATAAAATTGAAAAGAAATGCCTTATTTTACTCTTTGTTTTATTGTTCAAAATAAATTGAACGATTTCATTTTACAGCTTTCCTATAAATAAAGCCATTCTAAGTTATGTTCGACGAATTGTTTTACAGCTTTTGAATATTTATGTTTTGTTTTATTGAATTAGGTTTGCGTATTTCAAATTTTAGATACACATGTGTATTTGTTTTTAAATAATAAATATTGCAGTATATGTTGTTTTATTCTCTCACAAATACGTACTATAGAGAAAGGTATTTGATGAGTTAAAAATCGGGTTTTGTCCAAATCTTAGTGAAATATGAAGATACGCAGTTTATAATATAAAACAACAACGTACCCAGAGAAAACTACCTCACAGTAAAGAAGTATAAGCATTTCCTTCATCTCCACGTTCTAATCATGGTAAATCCACGGGTGGACGAATATGTACAATAATTTAATGGGGCCCAACTCATGGTATTTTAGTGAATCCTGAATATTAACACAAAAAGAACTGAATTGCCTAATAGAACGGCTAATAGAACTTAAGGCGGATCCTAAACTCCACACATGTAAACTAGAAGTAGGCGAAATAGCATACCAATAAGATATACGGTTACTTCAAAGACAACCATTGGTAACATGAAAAATAAAACTGAGGAAATTGTAATGGGAATTAGTTGATTGCCGTTAGAATGAACAACAAAAGAACAGCAAAAAAAAAAATATGGAAATATGAAAAGTAAAATAGATAAAGGAAGATATATGTTAGGGTGCCATTCCTTCGGACTCGTAATAGGTGCGAGAATTGCGTCCTTTGATGTGTATAAAGGGAACTGGCGGAGCATGATAAGGCCCAATAACGAGCAGACTTAACTTAACAACCATACGTTTTGTTTGCGCCTATAATCTAACATCTGTGATACCCACATTTCAATCCGGTATCATGAGTTGCATAGCCATCGACTCGCAGGCGTTTATAAAACACCAAGGGGAAACTAGTTCACCCCCCTCCTTCCGAAGGGGAGGAGTGCGCAGCGCATGCCTACAGGGGCACACTTCGTGCGCGCCCTTTAGCAGAACAGTCGATTAACTGTGCGCTCTATCAAAATTCAACATGTGGTTTAATATCGCAGAAATAAACACTTAGTCGAATTTGGAAAATGGGTTGGAAGACCCCAGACTCGCACTACACAATTATATTAATAATAATTAATTCTAATAAGAAAAACCAACGCGATGGTCGGTTAGGCCGATTGATTTAAACTTGTGCAAACCATTTAATTTCACGAAATTTGAATATCAACTACGTTAATTTAGTCATAATTATAAATATAGTTTATTTAGTTAATAGACACAAATTTAGGGATTTATCCAAAAATGGCTTGTGGAGTGGGACGAATCAATGGCATATGAGTATGGTAAGGGCGGGTCGAAAATGGTAGAATCAATGGTCCTCGTCTCAATTAATCCGCCATTATTTCTAACTCTCCCCAATGGGCCCCAATTATTGCTTTTTTAACGAGCATCAAATCGCCTCACATATTAGACTTTTAAATAATAATAAGTAATAACTATACGCATCTGGTAATTTTCCAGTTACAAAACTTTAGAACTCTGTCAATAAAATGGTTTCAGATTCTAAAACTTTAAGAAGGACGGATAGAAGGGACATTACGTTACACTTTCCTAATGTGACTTTGTAAACTTGAGAATGTCGAGAGGAGGAAACTCATAAGTAATGAGGAGATACTCTATAAATGTAACCCAAACATCGATTGTAATAAAGCAGACTCCCACTTTGGTTTATTGTATCTATGTCTAAAATATGTTACGGGTGTGTAATTTACATACGTTATTGCAATCATCAGAATGTTATTTCCCAAGTGTATTGAGAAACAAGACTTTGTATAACATTACCCCTACTTCTTTAGTTGTTACACAACATTGAGTTTGATAAAACGCCTTTAAAATTTGATGTAGATTTAATATTCAATTTGTTTCCATACTTAAACTTATATTTGATCACAATACAGGATCATCACAGAAGACATCCATGATTTCGATTGCAAATTGTATTATAAATAATCAACCAATAATCTTTTTGATTTAAATATATAAGACTGCCTATAAACATTGGAAAGTTTATTATTTGTCGTTGATACGACAAATTGCGCCGCAATTTGTAGTGCGGGAGTTGTCATTGTAGTATTTGCGACTGTGTAACAGAAAGCTCAATGTGATTTGGTTCTATAATTTTAAATCAGTGGCTAGAGTGCAATGTTATTTTGGTCGTAGTTATTTTTAGACCAATGCCCGTTGGTATAATCAGTTTTATGAAACTGGATATATAGGCATCAAGAAATCCCAAGGCTGTTATCGAACGATAATGTGGAGTGTTCCAAACATTTATACAAGACCAAAAAAATTTATTACCGCAGGTAAAAAAGAGGGCGTTTGACATAGTTTTTCTTGTTATTTAAAGGCAAACAACGTCTATGTCGTAATTGACTAATAAAAAAATAATAAAATAAAGATGTTTAGCATTCCAATACTTTAATAGCGTCACAAACAGATAAAACAAGAGTTGGCCAACATAGATATGATAGGAAAGAAGAAGAGGGAGTTCTAAGAAGAGGGACCAAGACTTTATGATAAAGTTGTAACTTCAGCTAGACTTTTTTAGGATTGACTGTAGTGATCCTCTGAAGGTGTATCAAATAGTTAAATCAATATTTTGTAAAGTAAAATGAGCTATAATTAATGGGTACATTTTTCTTGTGTTGGGGTTATTTGTTTGAATCATAAAGATTTAAATTTCACAAAAATTCATTGATATAGTATCGAGTCTAAAATATTCTACTGTCCACCCTGTCTACTGTTCTAAGACCGCCCTGCTTCATTCACATTATTTAATTTATAGCTTTCAAACCATAAATATTGTAGAGATTCCGACCAATACTACTGTATATGATTCCACATGCTCGTGTAATCTCTGTGCAAAGTTTATTTCTTTAAACAAATTACACACTTGTATCTACAATTTGAAATACACAAACCTACAAACCTAATACAATAAAAAGAGAAACATAAATTTTGATGAAACTGTAAAAACAATCCCTTGAACATAATTGCGAATGACTTTATTTATAGAAGAGTTGTAAAATAAAATCGTTAATTTATTTTGAATAATAAAACAAACAGTAAAATAAGACATTTGTTTTCAGTTTTATTTCAGCAATAAACTTTCTTTTCCGACAAATGTTTAGTGAAAGTACTTCCACAGCTGTAATTTAGTTGTAAAACATCTACTTGTACTGGTACTTGAAAACCACAATACACATCATAACATGCTATGTATGTAAATACAAAGAGGCCGTCAAGTGATGTTCTGCTATTTTGGATGCGGCATTTGCAAAGGAAAATGCTAAAATTATTAGTTTCTACTTTTTGCTAACGTAGATTTAGATATCAGGAAAATAAAAGTGGATAAACTTTCGATTCGAACATATTTGTGATAACATACATGTTTCGTGCCATGTCCATATAATTCTGTATTCCCAAAACTAATAATACTTATAAAATATACTAAGCTCTACGCTTTTCTACATTACTCTCCCATATACGAAGTATAGAGAAAATAGTGCCTTGAATTAAACAATTGATGTCACAAATGTATCGTTTTGACACCCTCAGATATTTAGTTTTCACTGTGGGTGTCTGAAAAGGTAATGCAACATTTATATCCAATTAATTTCTATAATTGTTTATTTGGAATCCACAAATTTTTGGACACTCAGTATAAAAAAAAACAACTTGGTTTTAATATATATATATATATATATATATATATATATATATATATATATATATATATATATATATATATATATCATGACTGTATTTTTATTTAAATGAAAAACTATACACCAAACATCCCTAATCCTCAAGCGGATGAAACTTGCATTTAATAGTTCTTTATCAAGTTTCATGTTCTTATCAATTCCACCCTTGGGGATGTTTTCAGGATAACATAAGAAAACTTTATTATCAAAATTTTAAAGGTTATCACATAGTTAAAAACTGTCTATTTGTATTTTGTTGATAAGTCAATGTAGACAGAACATGAATTTATACTTAAATTTAATATCATGCTCCAAATGAATACTGAATTATTAAATTCATAAAATTGGTAACATATATTTTTTTTAAATATTTCTGTTTTATTTTGAAGCAACCCGCAGCTGTTGATTTTGTGTTCAAAATTAAAAATAAAATTAGGCTTCATAAAACATTTGGGAAATGATACTTTTTACCCACAAACAAAGGTATTTGAATCAAATACTAATAATTTTTAACAAACAAAGGTACTTTGCTTTGAACATAAACATTTATTCCGAACATTAATTTTTGTGAAACCCTCATGGGCTCACAATAGTAAGAACGGGAGTGAGCTTCCTGACAGACTATTGTTGAATTCAAACATTCATTGGTTAGACCGTTCTCTTTCAAGTTTTCTATCAGGTCTCTCTTGTTCGAACTCATATTATCTTCCGACCCATACGCCTTTATGAGTATATGAGAGCTAAGGGTTTTTATTTAATGTTCTTTCCTTGGTTTTTAAATTTTTAAGATTTTTCGTCTTTAAACAACAAAGTAAGATTATTATTGATCATTATTGCAAAAAACCGTAATTATGAGTTGACCTTCCTCTCATTTTTACCTGCAAACTATTATGTAATTATACAACTTTATTTTGAATTTGATTAACAGATTAGTCACTTGAACAATGAGCGATAACACTTAGTACTGAAAATAAGATAAGTTTACAGTCTCCATTCACCTGTACTTGTGGTAATAAAATGAGTAACCCAACCACGTCAAATTACGTTCAAACCATCCACTGTTTATTTATTGTGGAAAATCCCACGATATTATCACATTATTGGATAGAACTAAACTGCACAAAACCAACAACCTATGGATCCAATACTTGATCAGACTCCTCTAAAACTACGACACTTAGATATTGTCAATGAACCTTGTTCACAAGTTTTGATAGTTGTCACTCAAGTAGCAGCTCTTTTAACAGTTTGTGTAAACACAAATACGTAAACGAATCCCTATACCATATGATCTGGGATTGAAGTAAAATACCAAAACTTGTAAACAAGGCTCATTTAAGTCAGTGTTATAAAGGGAAATCTGTTTAAACCATTGAAATAAAGTAGACAGAGGGACATTTTTCGGAACGTAGCGGCCTAAACGTCTACTTCTGACTCTAAATATGTCTCAAGAAATCACATTCTTTAAGGGACTCATCTATAGTGAATACAGGCTTAACAATCCAAAAGCATCTACAGCTTATTTCAAGTAGTCTTGGGTTAGATCCCTTTCTTTCATCTTTCCTATCGGGTCTCTCTTGCTTCTAGGTTAAGTATAGACATGAAATTATAAGTTCTAGATATGCTCAGTTATGTCTCTCTAAATTTGTGTTTAGGTATTGCGACTCTAATATTTGAGATAGGTAAGTTTTCAATGCACAGAGTGAACCAAAATTCATGCACACAGTTTTCAGTTTTCTCTCTCTTTTTTTCTGCACAACATTTCAAAATTCTATTTGTATATTCAATATTTGTATATATAAATATAAAATCATAGTTCTGTATGTGATGCGGAGGGACAATCTCAACATTTTTAATAGTAAAAACTAAGACTGTGTTTAAAAACTAAGAAATTCGAAATTATCTTACAATTCATTGAAGCGAATCAAATTGTTTCTTTTTACTACACTATAAAAATATGTTATCACTCATTCCCTATATTACTGTGAATATCGCCATGACATAAAGGATGAGATAGTGGTACCAACACAATATAAAATAATAGATTCCCAAAATAAATGTTTAGTGAACTAGAGACATTTTAAAATTTAAAATATTTTAAGAGTGGTATTTATACATCTTATGTCTTATGAGTGTTTAACCATCATATTGTACAATATGTGTAAAACGTGAGATGACTCAAATTGTGCTTATATTTGAAAATTTGAGGTAGCCCTTTCACACTAAGGGGCACACGTACAAACTACTCATACTATGGTAGCCCCTCACAACAAATATGGCAAACAGTTAAAGGGCGTGAGTGTAAATTTGGTTCTGTATTTATTTAAAGAAGAAAACTAAATTTGAGTTGTGTCCTTAATTTCAGATGTAATGTATTGTCTAGAATCAACGCTAGGTTTAACATTACGTGGTTACACCACAAACAAACTCTGTAAGACAGCCTTATTAAACCTTAACACTTTTGATATTGTAAACATTTTTTGTCAAGTCTATGTACATATTAAAGCAATAAACTTAAAACCATGCTTTAATAGCATTAGGCATTGTATCGCTTTAAATGCACAATTTATAGAAGACAATAAAGAACCCGGAACGTTGCCAAATAGGTCACTTTGTGCTACTGTATTTAGCCTAACAGAGACTCTTGCTGTACTAACATACATGTCGTGGACTAAACTAATATTGGTTGTTACAGTCTCCTCCAAATGTACGTAGGAAGAAATAAATGTCAAATCTTTTTATTTTACTTTATATTACATTTTCATACTTTATTTATATATACTTATTGCGCCATAAAGTTTGCTTTCAGTATATATATATATATATATATATATATATATATATGATTATATAAACATGAACTTAATGTTTTACTTCATATCTATTAGACGGCAAAGACGTGAAGTAGCTAAACAAGTTTAATGTGTGATTGTTTACTAGTCCAAACTGCAGCATGATACGCGGGTAACTCTAATAACTGAGCGGCTTAGGAGACCCAACGGTTCAAAAATATTAATTAAAATTTCTTACACTCAATTGTTCAGTTGTCTGACAACCCACCCACTACAGTAAAATGTTGAGTTCTATTATTTAAGTATTATTTTAGTTATGACAATGGCTGTCCTCGAATTTACCTAGTAACGAGATAAAGTCCACACAATCAAATACTTCTAAGATATCTAAAAATATACTCAAAACTGTGTGCTTATTTTCAATATAACCCATTAACCGGACTGCAGAATATATTTTATATTTTCCTTTTTGAAAGCTGAAACAAGATGTTACAGATGATTTAACAATTTCTTAAAAAATAATTGTTCAAAAACTTTACTGAAAACAGGCTAAATACAGGACTGAATTGCTCGTTTTTAGTGAAGTTTTTTAGCAATTATTTTTGAAGAAATTGTTCAACGGTACTCAAGCTCCAAGATACCGAACCTAAAATCCACTGCCTTTAAGATAGGTTTGAGTAAAAAAAAAAATCATGTTTACAGTTAAACGTCTTTACAATATTGTCACAGAATAAAATATACCCAATGTAATTTAAAATAGTCAATTTTCTATTCAGTAGGTTCAACGTACCCACCTTAAGGTGCTACCTATCTATTTCCCTTGGCATGTAATCACAAAAGTCTTGTTATCCTTTACAAATTTTTCTCTCTCTTTTGTTCTGCCATATTGTATTAAGTTATGAAATAACAATGAACAATAACACATGTGAAATGACTTAATTATAAGTATTGTGGAATGTAAACCAGTTGATAAATGCTTACTGAAACTGGAACCTACAATTCAAATACAAATCATGACTGTTAAATCTCCGAAATCTTGCTGCACTATTCTTCAACAAGTTTACTGCTAAATAATTTGGATGTTGTGTAAATGCTTTTGATACTTTTTACTACACTTGGTGATTTTTAATATTGATACACAAATTTATGTGTTTGTTACTAATACAATAAGAAATGTTGAATATTAATTGTTTTCAATACTTTTTACTGGAAACGTTCTAAAATTCAATGATATGGTTTTTAGCAGAACACCATAGAGCTATACTATTAGTTCGCACTGGCTTCAGGATAGGTTCATGTATAATTACTTTGCTCTCCGGTGATAATTTTGATCAATACCAAACCAACAGATAGATTTCAATATATTTTAGATTGCGTTGTCTGGTTTAGTCAATATGCAATTCTTCTAGGTGAGACTTTGGTAAAAATCCCCATGTCTACTTTTAGTATGATGCGATCGTTTAGACACATCTGCAAACCGTTTTCTCTTCGTAGCGAAAATGTCACTTGACTTCATTTTGTTATTTTATTCTAATCATCCGGTTCTTTAGTTGCTGCAGATATAGTTGAATATGATGTGATGCCAACAATGGATCATAATTATTGGCCAATATTGAGGTGTCATCAGCAATTGTAGCAATTTTAGCAAAACGGATTTGGTGGCAGATCAGCTGTATATTGAACCTACAACATTGGACCAATGACATTAATCTGAAGTAGACCAGAGATTATTATAAAGTGTTTTGTCACACTGTCTTGAAATTTCAATTAAAAATGACTATTTTAAATATAAGATCTAAGAATATGATTTTAATATTATAAAATTTTATTGTGCCATATTTTATCGAACGCCTGAGTAATATCTAGAAAAAACAGATGAACAACGGCAGGTGTATGCTACACATGACGACGAAGTAGTATTGTGACAGAGAAAATTAGAACAAAGGTCCTAGGGTAATTCAGTTTTACTTACCCAATATCGGGTAGGTAGTTAATCTTAAGAATAATGACTTCCCTTTTAACATTTCATTTCTCAGGAAACCGAAATTGTTATTTTCGACATGCCATCCTCACGTCATCGTTGTATTTTATTAATTTAATTTTGACTAATCAAAATTCTATAATACACTGCAGAGATGTCGTATAGTTTTTTACTAAAACTAAAAAGACATTACTTTATATACAAATATACATTCTAGTTAGAATGCAATATTGAATATACTCATACATTTGATTTAACATACTATATTAAATGCACACGTAAAATATATTCTTCAAAAACATATATTATAATACGTATGCACGTCATCTGTACGTGAGCACGATAACCGCCACAAAATTAAGATAGGAATATTATATTTGCTATGGGGTTCTTATAAAACTCTATAGAAATGTAAAAAATAGAATTGAAAACGCCAAAATTGCGGTCATTTTGAACACTTATTTATGCATATATTACAGCTTACAACACACTAAGTAATATAAAAGTATGTAGATTATAATTCTCCTTGTGGATTCATTTATTATAACAAGGATTATAATAAATTTCTTAATGAGGCTAGCTCATTTATTGAGGTAGATTCATGAATAACCCACCTCTCAATGATTATAAATTATTTTCAAAAGTGCAATTTCAAACCCAGGCCTTCTAAGAAAATGTGATATTTTCTATAGCTATACACTCTTTCAGGAGACCGGCAGGAGCGAATCACCGGTACGATCATAGAGAGAGGACGGTTCCTTATATATGTAGAGATATTATGTCTGCTAAGGTAAAGAGACTTACACAAACGATGTTAGTTGGGGCATTCACATTTAATAGATATGCAAAAAGTAGCAATATATACAATTAAGATGTACAGGAGACTTTAACAACCGTTTTAAACAAACATACCATAGAGTGGATGGTTCTCTATCTAGTAATACAATTAATTAACATTTACAATAAGGTCCAAGAGTATAACTTTTGGGCATTAGATTGGAGGATCTACTTGTATTACGTTATATGATTAGGCTAGGTAAGTACCACGATAGCGTCCATCCACTTGTGTGTGTTCGGTTAGTTCGAAGAACTAAAGTTAAGAAGTCAAAGTGATATTCGTCACTCAAATGCTTGACACGACCCTCACAATATTCTGGATGCTCTGTACATACATTACTTCATGATCTTTCGTCGGATATACGTTCTGGGGGCCAGAGAATACTCTAAAGTAATATTCCCTTCTCTGTCGTGACACACGACATAAAGGAGTTACATATAATCCTGACATTAATAATGGACTATGCATTTTTTTCCCTAGTCTAATAACACCTAATTTTTCCTTATCATTTCAATGTAGGTTAATTGATTTTATGTATAACAGGAAAAAAACATACCCTCTTTATGGGGACAATATATACAATTTAACTGTTCATAAATTGTGTTTATTTCATTTTATTCTTTCTCTTTGTGAAAGTAAATGGCAGAGACTGTTACAAAAGTTAGGAACACTTAACACCTAAAAACGTTGAGACAATTAATTGCGAAACATTGAAAACTTACAAAACAAATAAAGTAGAATTAACTGTGACTAAAAGTATAATCTTGTCATTGAGAGAGAGAGAGGAGAGAGAGAGAGAGAGAGAGAGAGAGAGAGAGAGAGAGAGAGAGAGAGAGAGAGAGAGAGAGAAGAGAGAGAGAGAGAGAGAGAGAGAGAGAGAGAGAGAGAGAGAGAGAGAGAGAGAGAGAGAGAGAGAGAGAGAGAGAGAGAGAGAGAGAGAGAGAGAGAGAGAGAGAGAGAGAGAGAGGTTTTCTTAAGAAAGTAAAAAAAATTGTGACGAGGTATTTTAAACAATTTCATCGAAGTGTTTTTAGAGTTTTATGGAAATCTCTTTCTAAATAAACCCGTTGCAGCCCCCCCTCAGAGGAAGGAACGTTGTAAACTGGGAACGTGAACTAAAACCTAGCCTCTAAGAAAGTTTTGAATGTTCTTTTAGATCATTCGTATATTATACCCAGGGCGAGGTTTGGATAAACTCCCAGTAATTACATGAAGGTAAAACAAAATTTTATGCAATATGTCTCCTTTATAAACATATATGTGAGAATTTTTGTTCCATGTTGTTTAAACGGTGATTTAAAAAAAGGAAGATAAGCACATAAAATAAAGAACCCTAGCCCTAGAATATTCAAATATCGTCAAAGTCAGAAAAGAAAAATAGATGATCAAAAGAGACCTGATAGGAAAGATGAAATAAATCTATCTCAAGTTTACTTTTAAAAAGTTTTAGATCCAGCTGGGGTCCCTCATGGTTGACTAGAGAAAGAGAAAAGAGATTTAAATAACAAAAATATCACCATACAATATATCATTAGTTGCTAATCATTGATATATCAATTTCTCCATAATGTATACATCTCTGGAAATAACATTAATCAGAATAATATAATTTAATGACACAAGAGATTTGTAAATTAATCTTTCGTTAAACCGTTAAGGACTAAATCAAATTAAAAACTGTTGACTAATACTCAATTTCCTGTTTGATTAATTTAACTGTACACGTCAAAGATAAATGTTTTAAACATAAGAACTTGCCATGGATATATTAACAAAGTTTCATTGACTGGTTTGAGTTACGGAATTGGCGGTAACAAACTTTGGCAATTATACAAAGACCTGGAAATAATAATCAGGTTGAGTAACTTTAAAGCAAAAATAAACTTTTAATACTCTTAAACATTCCCCCCCCCCTTCATTTTGACAATTAATAATTAAATTGTCTACGCACTATCAATAACCATTGAACAAAATTGTAGAGGCTCCTTTACGAACAAAAAACGACGCGTCCCGCAAGCTCGAGGACACCGACACGAGCAAAGCCAATGGAAACTGTTTAATAGTTATATTCACATCTTCGAGGCCTGTTATTCTCCATGTTTTATCTTTAACTCACTACCTTGCTTGTTTGTCATCAAATATTGTAGCTTAATTTTACCTTACTTCCTGTCGTCTTATAAAGTTTAAATTTTGGTCGTTGACGTGTCAGGCAGGTGACAGTACAACATCCCGTTGTTACTTATATGTATTATTGTATTGGTAATATATCAATATATTTGTTACACTTCGATTTATTGAAATATTCTTCGATTTACTCGTTATATTTTGATAAATTTCTTGTATTTAGATAACAAAGAAGAAGAACAACGAGGTTTAAAAATGATTAATTTTGTGTGGGTTAATTTAATCCACATGGTCTTGGTTAAATCCCTCTCCCTCATTTGTTTTATCACTGATTATTAGATTAAGTACCTTTACGACCTTTTTTCAGTTCCGTTGTTTTGGATGTAGGATTACTAGTTTCAACCTTAGTTAAAGGTCTTAAACACGCACATGTAAACACACTGCACAACAATACAAGTGAATACATTTTAAATATATAAAGATGACTTTGAAGTAAAGGTTCATACTAGTAATCCGACTTCAAAAATAAAAGAACTGAAAAGGTACATAACCTAATAACCATTGAAAAATTAGTTCCGGTGGCTAAAATCACATCATTCTTGATTAAATCTTGTTCTTTTCCTACTCTGATGCTGTTAGATTATTCGAGGGCTAGGGGGTCTTTAATCTACACTCTTGTCTTATTTTTTACTAGACATAAATGAGTAGTATCAAGGGATTTAGTACTATTATTAACAGAACTTACAATTTCGACAGAAGCAATTATTTGACGATTTTGTTGTTGAACAAAATTCTTAGGATCCTCTAAGATAGGTTTATTAGTATGCTTTGTTAATTAAAAGTTACATTTGTTTTATTTAAATCATCTAGAGGTAAATAATTTAAGTTCAGTTATTACGTTAGTCTTACCTGGTTTATGATAAAATATTTTGACAATGGATTGTAATTCAAAATGAAAAAACATCTGCGGAGATCATTCAGTTGTTTTAGGCAAACGTTTTTTTTTTTTTTTTTTTTTTTTTTTTTTTTTTTTTTTTTTTTCATAAAAGTAAAATATGGGTGCAGTTTAATAATTGAAAACTTTTATTAATTGTCAGTGGACAATATGTAATATATTCGGTTTTTAAATTGGTAAAGAGTGTATTCAAATTTTCAAAAACTATATAAAAAGAGAGTTTAATTAAATTTTAAAATAAAATAAATTTACAACTTTACTATTTTATTATTTTCAGTATAAATATATGTTGATTTTCTCCTTATAATTGACTTATACCTACAATATTTTATCCAGATTATATACTGAAAATTCGTAATGAGACCCCTACGCCTTTCATGATATTTGAGTGTAATTTGTTTTCTTTAGACGAGTATTTGAAGATGAACAAGTCAAAACCGTGTACAAGCATTACGATAATATTTAATAAATTATTAAAGTAAAACCGTCAAAATGAGAACATGTAACACCGATATTCGCAGTTGGGTTTACTTTATATACAGCATAAAACTTTTGTCTGGAAAATGTTGTACAAAATATTATAATTTCTAAAAATCTCAAGTAATGTAGTTTCTGTCTTTATGTCAACCAAACATACACTAATTTTGTACCTAAGGACTACTTAATACAAAAAATATGGTAAGTAAAGATAAATCAATACCAAATATAATTTGTCCAAGTTTCTGCGTTGGAGCAAAATCACATCATAGAAGATCCATTTCATTTTGGGTAAAGCTTAAAACTTGATCGTATGGTTACATGATAGGCCCAGACTAAATTCAATTAATTGAATTTAAAATTGTCTTTCTCTTTTTTTGTTTTGCAACCGTGACAATTTCACTTCCACGCAAGTGTTGGGAAGAGTTTAATTCCAATGTGTTGGCAGTGACAATGAAAATTAATTTACGGCGATAGTAACACCACAAGAGAGAGAGAGAGAGAGAGAGAGAGAGAGAGAGAGAGAGAGAGAGAGAGAGAGAGAGAGAGAGAGAGAGAGAGAGAGAGATTGGTGTATTGCAGATAAAAACAGAGGATATAGAAGAGAGAGAAAAAGAAGCACAAGAGTCAGATGCAAAGATAAAAAAGAAATTTCACTGCATATGCACAGAAAATATTCTATTCTATATAGGACAATAGGTCTTCTAGGAGCTGTAAAATAATATCATTATATAAGATTATACACTTGAGGGTAAAAAGCATTATTTTTTTAAATATATATCTTGCATTTGCCAAGAATTGCAAGGGTTTCATAACGTCATTTTATAAACCTTTAATAATGTTATGTAGTGCTTTTGTTTACGTTTATGTAACAAATTACATGACATAATAATGATGTACGTATTTTCAGGTTTGGGTGTGAAAATGTAACTACAGTAATACGACATCAGTAATGATTTAAAGAGTATTTAAATTTAATAAATATATTTCAACTCTCCGGGGCTCACTTTATTGAGTACGGGCTTAGCAATCCAGAGGGAACTTAGATGGATCCATATCTTTTTTCGTGTAATCTTTTGTTAGATCCCTCTTTTTTATCTTTCCTGCCATGTTGACAACTGTTGTTATTTTCCGCCCATGATGCAATTAGAGTATTCAAGGTCTGGCTCTTTTCTTCCTTTTTTTATAAGGCAATGATAACTGAGGAGTTTTCATCCTTTAAGCAACTCGAAGAAAAAAGTGATAATTTGTTTTAAAATTACATACTTATAGAGGAGAACAGAATGTATATGTTTAACAAGGTATTGAAGGCATTATAATCTTTTAAAGTAAAACATTGTCAGCAATAAAAGTGAATGCCGTTTATCAACATTTTTAATGACCTTTAGTTCATCTTAACTCTCTGGTCTCTTGACCAACTCTTGTTCTCTTACAATTATGTTGCTATAAGAGTATTCGTGGACCAGATCTCTATTTTATACGCTATCTTGATTTTTTATAATAAAATGATGACAATACATCTCTCATAATCTAAGTAATACATAATATAACCAAAGATCGACAATACATGTTTATAATATAAGTGCATTCATCTTTATAGCGTTATTTGTTACGCTTCTTTGTGTTTCAACAGAGTCTTTGTGATTGAAGTGTTTTATTTCAATTCATATTAATGAGCCAACTTCAAATAACTCGTTACGGTTTCTCAAAGCACAATTGGAAAAGGAATGTTTCATCTAAGAATGTTTTTTGTAATAAATATAGACATCTGATATAATAGATGAAACGGAATCATTGTTCAATGTCGTAATACTTGATGTGGGCTTATTGATATTATTCCTGTAATCTTCATAGTTAATTTTAAAGAAAAGAATAAAATAATTTTAAACACATAATTTATGTTACACCTTGTAATGAATTGGATTAATAACTATTTAAAAAAACAAATATAAACGGGGATGTGATACATTTATCACACCAATTATCATATTTCCTTCTGATGTCAATTCACAGTTCATGACAATACACATAAACAATATATTTCATAGACCATTTAAAATATCCATCCATGTGTTTGTGCGATTAGGTGAGGAAAGTATTAAGGAACGAAATACTTTAGAGTTTATTTCTAATTTTGTATATAGAATGATCAATGTGTTTCTCAGGATTTTACTTACTAACTAGTTGTCAAGTTTATAAATATCAAAATAAATAAATGCAGTAATGAATGTAATTTTTAGGTAATTAATTTCATTATTACCAAAATTAAAATTGTCATTACAACTTTATTTGACGTTTTGTGATTTGGTTTTAAAACAGATTTTCAATTGAATCAAAATATTTAATAATAGCTAAAAAAAAAAAAATAAAAATGCAAATAAATTTCCCACATTGATAAATAAGTTACACCCTACTAGAAAAATAAGGTTTGAAATATTAAATTTGTTAAAAACAACATAGATGTAACACATTAATGTTGTATGAGGGAGATTAATCGTAACACATTTGTAATCACTATGTAATGGAATTTTACCACATATCCACTTTAAACCATTAAATGTAAGCTATTATAAAGAGTTGTATTTTTAAATTCAACTCGCTTTGCTTGTTGAATCCAAGGTAAGATCAATGGAAAAAACAATTGATTAGAAAAAAAAAAGTTTTATTACTTATCCAGTATACGAAGTCTAAAAAAATTAGTTAATATCAAAATACCAGAATATGTAAACCGAAAAAATTAAGTAAAAAAAATTAGTCCTTAAAATTTGGCAGCTGCAGCAACCATTAAAATAATACAAAAATACCCATACAATTAACAATATATCAATACAAAATATATCTCTTTTTAAACCTAATTTTGAAATATATTTAAATATTATATTACATCTTAAAAATTAAATATACATACAAATCTACACTGTTAGAATCAGAAGTAACCTTAGCCGTTTAACTAAGTAGATTCTCGTATTGCTGTTTTTTTTTGCCTAGCAATGCATCGCAACATATTTACCAACAATTATATTTTAAACAAATAAATTGAATAAATAAAACTTTACATATATATATATATATATATATATATATATATATATATATATATAATGCATTATTCATCCTATACTACTCTTTATTAAAAATTGTGTGACTTTTTTAAGTGCATTTTTGTTATTTTAAGTCATTGATATTTGAAAGATTATTTGTCTTTCTTTCTCTCTCGGAACAGCTCCACTAGACGAGACAAGAATGTCAGTAACCTAAAGCTAATTTTAGAATTGACTTTGGACTCTTTAGCGATAACATTGAGGTTCAGAACAGATTACAATTTATTTTGTAATATTGATTTTACCTAGTTCTTTGTTTTTACTATGATTGATTGTAAAATGAACGCAGATATATTATACATACAAGGCACACAAGGACCACTTCACGTTAATGATTACTGATATGAACCTAATTATGAGTCTCTATTTCTCGACTTAGAGAGAATTTAGGCTAAAACAAAAATCCCATAATGTTACTTTGAGTCTAAGAAATTGCGTCACCTTAGTAAAACCAAGTCAAGTTCATCTGTTGTAAAGGAGAAACTAAAGTGAGAAAGATGATGAGAAAAATATGGCGCAGGATCTGGAAGAGTAAAAACTAAAATAATTAATGACAACCCGACAATTTATTAATAATAAACGAGCTGCAGCGTTCAGACATTAATCTAAACAATGGTTATTGGAAATGAAATTTAATGCTTAATGACTGTCGAGAATATTTAATTAATAGAGATTATCAATTTCTATTTATTGATAATTTATGTGTAGGGAAAGTAGATATTGCATTAGTTTATAAATATATTAAATTTGCAGCAAACATGATGCTTAACACATGATCTTTTGACATTTAAAGGGGGAAAAACCTTTTAATTATCATCGTAAATTAACAATCTAATAAAGAAGTTAAAGTAATAACACCTAGTCCTTCTATACTCTAATAGCGTCAGGGTCGAAAAAGCTGAGCCCCGAAGGGTGCCAGTATATTTATATGTAAATATACAGGTTAAAAAATACATCACACCTAACATACATCAACTTTACTCCTAGAAAGATATCAAAATAATCAAAGGATTTTGTTTGTAATCGGGAGCAGAGATAACCAGGTAAAATTAAGGGAAGTATATGGGTATCTGATTTAGATTTAAATAAAGGAGAAGTGTAGTGATAATTAATTTTACTGTTGCACATATAGTCATATAGTGGTATAAAGAAATAATGTGAACGGTCAAATCGAACTTTTCCCTGTCGTCAATGTTGCAATAGTTCAAGGTCGATACTGAAGAACAGATTTTGATCAAATTTGGTATCTGAACTATGTTATCCAACTCGAGGTGTTATTTTGAAGTTTGATTAGTACAAGTTTGGCTGTCGTATTTATCTCAATTTATTTAATTAAAAATTGGAAATTTATTCCCATTTTCGTAATGTATAGTGTGCTCATACATTAAACTATAGTGTCCTTGTGTAGAATAATAGTGAAGTTCAGAAAAATGAATTTAAAAATGTCAAAGCAGCGACTTATTAAACAACGTTTTGTTCATATGTCTTGCGTTATTCAGCTTATAACCCACTTATTTAGATAAAATTGAAGACCAGAAAATAAAGATAGCAACTTGAAATTGTATGTAGGGAACTATAATGTACTGATATAGAACATTTAATGAAAAATAAAGTCTAAATAGGGACCATATGATCTTGAAATTTTGTTTAGGGAACTATTATGTGTTCATATAGAACAATAATGAAATTTAAAAAATAATCCTATTGGAAATGTCAAAATGACAGCCATATTAAACATTTTCTATGTGACACACTATATCTTATGACACACTAAATTAAATAAAAATTTGCAGATTTCAATTAAGCATACGAGTGCAGACATTTTAATACGTATCTACGAAGCCTGTTTGGACCTAGAAACTTCAAGAAAGTGGTGATATGCACAATTCAATATTCAGAAAATCTGTGTAACCACTGTTTTACACAAATTTATCCCATTGGGTAAAACCCCCTACCGAAACAATTTCACTTTTTTACAAGTTTATGTAGGGGATTTTTTGTCGAATTTAAAATTAAAAAATATCAAGTTTTTAGGATTTTCAAATGAAACTTCAACATCCAGGACTTCCAAAAAATTAAGTCTTATATGATAGAAAGTTACATTGTAGGACTTTTTTTTTTTTACCAAGAATTCTTAATTTGAATTTTTTAAATTTAAATAGCGACCACTTGGTTTTTTTAGTACTTAGAGGTTACATTTAAACAAAAATTGATTACAATTAATAAAACCAATTTTGAGAAATTGTTCTTTTTATAATAATATTTCTGTTCATTAGAATAAAAAATATATTTAAAAAATACAATTTTAGGGTAGATGTTGTCTTATTGGATAAAGTTGATAAAATTGTGATCAAAACTCTTTGAAATAAAATTTACAAAAAATGCAAAAACTAACCTATTTTTGTAGTTGTATTTTTAAAAATTTTGTAATAAAATGCCATTGTGAAATTTGCTGAAAACCGGAGATTGTACGTCAGAGATGCTATAAATATTCAAGTATAGTCAAAGGTACTTAATTTTGTAACCGATTTTATAATAAATAAACAAACGGATGTTGATGACATAAGCAAAGATATTTGCTTTATGATTTGAATTACATATAAAAGTAAAATGTGACTAACAAAAATAAGATTTGGTTAGGAAGAAATTTACTTGCAGTAAGCACAGAGGGTATCGTTATAAAACAATGCAATTGACCACAATTTAATAAAAATGTTTGCAGAGATGTGCAAAAATACGCCCAAGTATCAATGTGATTAAAATGAGTCCACTGATTTAAGTTGTAGAGCACTGTACTGATGACAGACAGATTTCAAAAATCACTTTTTTTCTACTCAAATAACCTCATAACGGATATGTCCGCAAACAAACTCAATACACATGTTTTTACCCATCACACTACATTCTCTATACTACAAATATGTGAGAAAGTAACAATTGGTTAACCACTACCCCAAAATGTGGCCAAAATCGTAAATATGAAACTTTGTTTTGGAGAAAACTTCTGTCGTGAAACAAAAGCTTATGTTACAGATTTTTGTAGGATTCAAGTCGCCGGACCAAGGCCATAGGATCCTTAAATTGATCAATTAATTATCTTGATGATCCAGGAAATGAAGATGACAGGATAACTGATTAACTTTTCTGTAGTTATCAGCAATATATATTTTTTAATAACATATATTTCATACATAATTCCAACTAATCTATTTATGCAGATTATCTTTGCTGCTTGTTTCGGTATGGGGGAATTTTATTTATTTTCAGGGATGAAAGTTTTTGAAGTACCAGGTGGAAGGTTATAATATACTTGTTTAACTTGCTGTTGATGTTCCGTTGCTAAATTTTCATGAGAGATTCTGTTAAAATTGAAAGTGCGCTTTTCTGATGGTCTTCCTCTGGTAAATTGAAAAAAAAAATGTATATTTCAAAAATTATGACGATCGTATTTGCAGATATGAAAGAAGTTTTTCCTTAACTGATTACCTTGCACAGTTGTGTTTTTAAAAACTTCATAACTAATAGTTTTCAAAAGTTTTAAATTATTTTTTTTGTACAGTTAAAGCGACTTTATAAATATAGTAAATGAAAGATCAATACAGTATCAAAGACTCAACAAATATCTAAATAAAAACTTCGTTTATTTAGAAGTTATTAAACCATGTTTCATCAGAGTAGAAAACATAATTCAACACCCGAACACTATTACGAATAAAACATAAAATGACTTGAGTCACCCAGTTTCAAAACTCGTTATGTCTATTTTTTTGAAATTGAGATAAGACAGCCATTTTGTAGAGTTCGTTGTCCTACATCCAAAGACAGAAATTCTGTTATGAAAAAGTAGTTGTAAACCTGGTTAAAACATATTTGAAAACCAATGCATGCAGCAAAACACGTTATGTCCAATTTTGTAATTCAGGAAAATTCGTTTTGTCCCACATAATGAAACTGGTACAAAACTCATCACGTCCCATTGAAAGCTAAATTAGCATCAACTAAACTGCTGCATAATTTGTTATGTCCACTAAGATATATGTTTACATAATAACAGTTTTTATTCAGTTTTTATTGTTATTTTGAGTTTAAAATAATATGTATTTGATCGTGTTGGTAGCACTGTTTTTTTCAATGTGCAACAGCTTTTATTCACTAAACATATTCCATATTAATAAACCTTGTTAACTGTTGCTATGTTAATGACTGACTGAATCAGTAATTAAGTTTTTATTTAATTATAGTTTTTAATCTTTTAAAGTAGTTAAAAGAATAATAATAAATCCACTGCAAGTAAAGTAAGCCCCAAAAGTTTCCTAATAGGTGGATATTCTTTTACCCCCCCCCCCCCCCCAATAGGTTTTTCGGACGAATTGAGGCTAAAATTTAAAAACACACAACTCTTTTGACTGGCAACGACTATGTCAAAATTTTAAAATCGTGTGCAACGGTTATTCGTGTGGGACAAGACTGTCTATTGTTAGTCTGGAAAGAGGTGACGTCTGAAAATGTAAAAGAACCTAAAGCTTGGCATTTCCAATTAAGACCAACCAAACGTATCGTCCTGGTGAAAACAAAAGCAGGAAAATGTAAATTAAGAGGTGAAAGCTATTATTATATTGACACAGGAGTTGGAAAAAGTATAGTTAAACTTGGAAAACAATTAAACTCCATGAATCCGAAAGCACTGACGGAAGGTGTAGCCATCAAAAAACTAAAATTAAAAGACCTCAATACCCTTTTGACAAAACATTTTACCAAGGAATGGGACAAAAATGAGGATCTTACCTTCTTCAAAAAGTTCTTTGAATAACAAAAAGCCCTCTCTGATGTAGACTAGAAAATGATGATTCTGACATTGGTGAAATTGATGATGTCCAAGAACTGTTGGCTGTTTAAATATGGACATTTTCAAAGTTTTACATTTTTACTGAAAGTATTTTAAAGTATTTCTTAATGTATATTTCTTGCTGACAACATGTTTGTTACATCAAAAAAAAAGTTCTTTAAATGATCTTTCTTTTAACTTGAATATCCTTGTCAAATGTAATGCAGCAGAACTCGTTTTCTCCAGCATGCTGTACTAAAAGTCGTTATGTCCATAATAACCCCCCTTAAACCCCCCCCCTAAATGTTTAAGAATCTTTTTCCGGATACTGGACATACATTACATAATTACTGATATTAACAATGCTAAATTAAATTTATTGTCACGTTAGTTTTTACTTTTTTTGCAAAATGAACATAACAAGTTTTGAAACTGGGAAATTCACTTTATCTCTGACTATGCGAATCACGGATTAACCATATTCATTTAAAATGCCGAGGTTTGACTGAGATTGGTATCTGGATTTTGAGTGATCAGGATTAGCACCATCTTTCTTCATTTCCATATGAGTTATGTCCTATAAGACATATTTGTCAAGTTCTCCTGGTTAAGTTTGAATAGGTTTAATTGCATCCACTATTAGTTAGTAAAGAAGTGGAACACTCTGTGTAGAACTATGGTAGGATTGAAATAAAACTGGAAGCCTTGTGAAATCCACAGTACGGAAACTAATGGCTAAACTCCTCTATAACCAAGCATCCATTGGTGTTTGATGTTCTACCACTGATTTGAGGTTTCTGTTGTATTTCACACCATGACGTTAGTACAACATTAAAATAATACATTATAGGGAGGCTTGTTAGTCTGTACTTAACTATGCAATTATTACTTTATTAGACCCTTCAGGAGCTCATTATAGAGAGTACAGTAATGTCCATCTCGAGAGAACCCAACTGGATGTACACTTTTTTACATAGTGTTGTGTTAGATCCCTCTCTTACATTTTCCCTATTAAGTCTGTCCAAATACTGTTAGCTTCCGACCCTAATGCTACCAGAATAAACGAGGGCTAGGGGGTTTTTATTTTAACTTCACAATTTTCATAAAACAATTGGAAAGCTGATTTTTTTTACTTTTAAACAACAAGAACAAAAAATATTCTCCTATTTCACTACAACCTATAGGAAACAGAAGATTTACGTAAACCTAGTACAGTCTATTCCCTGCATATTTGAAACTACACAAATGTAAGTTGACTGCAATGATTTATTGCACATTTAACTGAAAACCCTTAACTAGCAATTTTGTTAAAAAATAACAACACATTTGTTGATTGTTGAAATGTATGTGGAAAAGTTTTATTTGGATATAGTTTATATGTGGAGAGGTTTTTAAATGTTTTTCCGCTATTTATTTTTGAATTAACGAATTCCTTAACCAATTGAACGAGCTCTGCCTAAACCGTATTTACTATTAAATAAATACAAATCCGAACGTAATCTGTGGGAAATTGAAACCCACTTTGGCTTCGTTAAAACAATGCAGTAATTGCATTGGCATTACGTGATGAGGAGTGGCCACAATCTCGTGTAATGAACTGCTGTAGTTGGCGAATAATACGTTGAGTTGTGTAAGTAGATTTTTCTTGTTGTTTAAAGGCAAAAAACCTCTCGGTCGTCATATCCATAAAAAAAAAAAGGAACGAAAAGAACATAAAATAAAGACTCCTAAACTCCCGTAACACTAATAGAATCAAGGTCGTAAAGTAACAAGAGTTGATTAAGTGAGACCTGAAAGGAAAGATGAAAGAGAATGATATAAAAAAACAAAAGTGTAGATCCAACTAGGTTTCTTCGGAATTGCCAAACCTCTGAGGTTAACCTTTTTGTAATAATTACAGAACTTATTAAATACTCACACATGTAACAATTAAGCTATATAATACGGCAAGGACGTGAAGTAGCACAATACAAAAGTCAACGCCATCAACTGAGATAAAACAGTTTTAATATGTGATTGTTCACTAATCCAAACTGTAGCAAGATACGCGGGTACCTCTAATAACTGAGCCTTCAGGACACCAAACGGAAAACAAATATTACTTAAAATTTCTTACTTACATTGTCACAAAAAAGCTGAAAAGTTAAGAGTAACTGATATTTGAAAGATAATACAGATTTGTTTAAAATTGGATCTATTTTAATATAATTTTGATAAAATTTGGGGTCCAAAGCTAAAACAAAAACATTAGTCATGTTCCTTTAAAGTGCTTGGGTTATTTATTTTCAGTGTAATCGAATAGTTCAGAACTCAAGTAACCTTTATTAACAAGAGTAACTATCTCTTATCTTATTACAATACTACAATATTATTATTATTACTATTAATCCAGAATGACTTTAAATATTGTGACACAGATCTGATTCTATGTTAAAGTTTAATTATTTGACTCTGAAAAAATTACAAGTTTCTTAATACATGAAGTTTGCTCACCATTCTTTTGTATGCTCATCCGAAGTCTCAAGTCTCCTAGGAAGCTCTTATTTGCCAAGTCCGTCTGACTACTTTCAAGAATTCCTGCAGCATCTTCTCTTGATCAATCTTGGTCCACTGACCACGTTTCCTCCCACCAATATAGCATCAATGACGTCTGCCTTGCTTGCAAGGTAAACTATCGTCAATTTTCCAGGCCTGTCACAATAATTGTTTTCATTCTGGCTTCTTAACCCTAGAACACTACTCATTCGTAAAAATTACGACCCGCCCTTTGTAAAATTTCGGAGAACTCGTAGACAAAAGACGGACAAGCTCTGTCTTTTTGTTTACCTTCCTGCCATTGTGAATAGAGTCTCTTCGGCTAAGCTCAAAGTTGAACCGTTATTACCGTACTCAAGCTCGTGTCGTATATTTTACGAAAGAATAGTGTTTGCGAAAGTTTTAAAAAAATTAAGTGTTTGAATTTTTTTTGTAAATTATTGTTTTTATATTGTTAGTTGTTTAGTGTTGTAAATAGTTTATTGTGTAAATAGTGATTTAGAGTTCAAAGTGTTTGATTTAGCTACTAAGTGTATATTAATCACTGCAAGGAATGTGATTCTCAGTGAAGACAGGACTCTAATTTTGGCATTTTACCTAATGAACTTATTGTAAATCATTTTTCTTTTTTTATATAAATTAAACACTTATAAATGATGTATTTTATGAATATCCGACTAATTTGTTCAATAAAATAATATTTATATTTTTTTTCGATTTTTTTCCCAGATTAATTATTTTTTTAAAACGTACTTGTAGTGGTGGTAAAAGACATTTTTTTACAGTTAAAATATGTAGGAGTTCATTGTTAAATATTTTTAAAAACACTTAAAAACAATAGAGGATTTAACATAAAAAATAGTCAACACTATAGTAAAGTTTAAAAAATTATAATAAAAATAAAAAAAGAAAGTAGTAAAATTTACGAATGAATAGTAATCACTTAACAATGAACTAAGAGTAGTAATCTAAGGTTAAAAAGAACTTAGACTATATTGCTAACTAAAACTATCTTAATTCCAAATAGTCACATTCTCTTCAAAATTGTAGTAGCGCCGATTAAAAGAGTAAATAAACCTTGGAAGTTGTCTTAGAATTTGGAACATCTAAAAATTTATCAATTTTTTTTCATTATATTAATGAAGGAAGAAACAAACCTTACATAAAACACTTTTTGATTAACAAGACGTCGTTTCAATGTCTTATTCAACATTTTCAAATGTTATCGTTTAAAGTTATTTGATAATAATGGATTGTTAATATTATTAATACGTTTACCATTTTTGTATATAAAAATTTAATATATGACCTTTCGATAAAATAAATCAAAGCTTGTTATCAAGTGATAAATCTAGAGCACAATAGTGAAATCACCAACAAAAGACGAGATGAAATTCTGTTTACGTAAGGGATATTTGTACTGAAATCTCCAGAACACAAGGAAAGAAATGATATGACGGTAAAATAATCATTTATAATTGATTAAAGCAGAATTAAAGTAGGAAGAACATTTTCTGACGTATCCGCCTTGGTGTCTAGTACTACCGATCTATCTACCGATATGCATGTACACACGAAAATCAGGTTATCCTTCATAATATTACCAAAAGAAGAATACAGTGTACTCCCGATTATCAGCGAGTTTTGCTGGAAAAAAACAGTAAAATAATTTTACGGTTCACTTTACCGGTTTAGTGCGGGTAACAACCAGTAAAACTACGATTAAGAAGTTGTGCAGTCTCCACTTACTGAACTATGACGCTAATAAGCCAGAATTCGAGCAACAGACGGACCAAGAAATATAGGTAAGGAAATAAAGCACAAAAATAGCAAAAATCTTCGAAATTTGACCACAAGGACGGATTGGTATGGGGT